>CM037881.1:126368398-126813745 GCA_021292165.1 Shinisaurus crocodilurus | reverse complement strand
ATTTTTACACTGTCCTGCATGAATAAATCCCCAGGCAGCCTGGGCTGAGCTAAGTGATAAAATTCACTCAACAAGTCATAATTTTGCAGCTGCAAAGAATACAGATTACATTCTTAGGTCTATTCGATAGGCCATTTCCAACAGGGACAAGGAAGAATTAATACTCATGAGGACTAGTGAGTCCTCACATAGAGGATTGCATCCAGCTTTGGTCATTCATGTTCAAGAAAGATATGCCCAAACACCTAGCACTTAAAGGGTTAGGAGTTTTCACAGCTGTTTATTCACAGCTGACACAACACTGGATTTCACCTTTGTTCCAACTGAAGACTTCCTGGACAAGTGTACAGCATCTTGAAGGAGTAAATCGCAGCTTAAGCCACGCCTTCCAGGCTGGCTTTGAGTTATGTAATGGAAAAGGCAAGGTCTGCAAAGAACTTTGTAATCCTCGACTTTGTAACCCTGCTTGGCGAATGGCAGTCAAGCAGATAACCTTGCCCTCTTATCATACCGTAAGTTAGTTTCTTCCTGGCCTTTGCTGGCAACAACAACATCTGATAGTTTATATGTGATGCATGTGTGCATTGGCCAGGGATGTTGAAGAGTCCTTGGTTTCGAGTCATGAGTCGAGTCACGAGTCTTTGGACCCGAGTCTCGAGTCCAAGTCCGAGTCCTTGGTCCAAAATGGTGACTCACGTCAGTCACGAGTCACTCCCAAAGCTGACTCCATGAGTCCCTATTAAAATCATGGGGTTTTTCCCCAACAAAATAAGGCTATTTCAGATGTGTGGCTTAAATAAATTCTAGGCACAAGTGTGCCTTTTTATTTCAAAACTCTGCAACTGATTTTGGCAAGAACAGACCAGGCAGACAAACCCAAAATAACCAGACAGGCAGAGGAGGCAGGGAACCCAAAACAGGCAGGCAGAGGCCTTTGTCTTGGACAATTCAAACTGTGGAACTGGTTAAGAAGAGACCAGGCAGGCAGAGGAGGCAGGGAACCCCAAACAGGCAGGCAGAGGCAGCCAAACCCAAAATGTCTGAAAGGTTGCATTTTTGGAAATGATTTTAAAAAATAAACTTGCTGTACTTCCTAAAACCTATCCATGTTGCATTTGAGGAACACGATTTTGGAACATGAGTCCATGGTCTCGAGTCCCGAGTCGAGTCTCGAGTCCCATTAAAAATATTGGGACTCGAGTCTGACTCGAGTCAGAGGGGGGACTCAGTCCGACTCACGAGTCGAGTCCTGGAGTCCGAGTCCCCATCCCTGGCATTGGCACTTTTCTTATGTTGAGTTAGCACACGCAGGCCAACTGTGTGGCTATGGAGGACAGGGATGGGTTGAAGATAGTGAAGATGATTGTGTTGCAACACAGCCAGTGTTACACCACCACCCAGCATGTCCTAAAAAGTAGTAGACAGGGATCAGATCTTTATTTTTTATTAAACAAGGGAGTAGTATTTCGCTGGAGCAGGAGCCACCATAATAGAAAAGTGCTTGTAACTGTCTCCGCTTTTTTTCAGCATAGGCAAATCGACAATGACGCCAATGATGATGGTGATGACGAGCGACAAAACGTTGCAGTGTGAAATGCTCCTGTTCAGTGTTCCAGCCAGCCATGCCCTCTCCTAGGATACTCCATTGCATCCCCCCTCCCCAGCCAGCATTGCTTAGCCACTGAGAATTCTCATTGGGCTATTTTTGGGGTTCCCCCAATTTTTTTTGGTACTTCTGCAAATGTTAGGGTTCCCCCATCCTCCAATACCTCCCTATTGTGCCTGGATGGTGCTGTTTTGGCTACATAAGGATCCAGACTCAGAGGATGAGTTTGCTAATAGTATATAGGATTATTACAAAAGACGTTCTAGGGTGTCCTCGCTTAGGAGCATTTACACATTAGCAGGGACATAAATCCAATAGTGAGCTGTTAGTGTACATACCCAACACACTAATTTCCAGGGAGCAGTCTTTGAATATCTCCCAATCCTTTTTGCAGGTTGATCAAGCCTGCATACCTTGTGTCCCACCAAGCCGAAGGGCACCCCACATCAGCCACATATGGCGGCAGCCCACTAAAGGCTTGGTCATCACTGTCATGGGGTTTTGCAGCCTGCTTTGGACCACAGAAGCAGGAGCTGATGCCAAACATTGGGCAGGCCATAATACATGGCTGGTTGACTGCACTCAATTTGATGGATCATGTTGTGCAGGCCTGTGGTAGATGAATCATCCTACAGCATGAATATAGAATGAACATACATAATCACATCTGTATGAAGTTCTCTAATATTGGCCTCTGTAAACTCCAGTGCAAACTGAAAGAATGCCCTAAATTAATCTTCAGAACAATTGCCAATAGCTCCAGTGCTTGCCTGGTGATGTGACTAGGTCCTGATACAAAGGGGAGAGCTTAATCATCCTTCTTTGAGATATCTTCACTTCCCCCATGCAGACTATTTTGTTCCAACTAGAATTTATTGGGGGAACATATTTATGCACTGCAAAATCAGCTGAAAAATGGAACACTACATTTTACTTTGCATACTGATCAACCATCAGATAGAACATGTAAAGAACATGACCCTGGGCTTGCTGCTTGATCCAAAACACAGGGGACAGGATGGGGAAGTGTCACTAGGCTTTGGGTCAGATCTGTAGGCTGGATCTGGGGTAGCATGTTCAGATTGTGCCCCCAATGATATTGGAATAGCTACAGACATACAGGATTTTAGAGTTTCACAAATATGAGAAGTACAAAGACCTACACATCTGAGTCATAAAGTATGTGAGATTCTTGTCCTGTTCATCCACTGATTTCCCCCCCCCACCACCACCACCACTTATGAACATTATGTTTTGGAATTGGAGACTGAGTCACTCACTTTTTGAGCCACCCTGATGTATACAATTGTTCCATTTTTTTCTCGGTGGTTGTCCATTTCATGGGAGGGGTAAAATACTTGAAGGAATGGCACTCCTTGGCATCATATTTCATATAACAAAGAGTCATGTAGCACCTTAAAGAATCTTGTGGCACCTTGACAAATGTATTATGGCATAAGCTTTCATGGACTACATCCAATGAATGAAGTGTTATCCTGAGTTACGCACAACTGATCTTGAAGTGGCCATTCTTGAACAAAAGGACTTCAGAAGGAGGCTGTGACATGGAGCTGTTGAATTGCAATTCATCAAGAGGTTCAATTCTATCACCTGTGGCTTGAATCAATATAAAGGTCTTTGTTCTTAATCACACGATATGTGTTCATTGGCTTACCAATGCCAGGATGTCTGTTTTATTATCACCAGAATGTGTTTGTGAATGGCCACTGTTAATAATGTCATTGTCACTGTGAGTCCTTTCTGCATTTCATTTATGTTTGACCTCACTGCTTACACACCCATCCCCCAACCATGTAAATCAGGATAACACTTTATCATACATCTGATAAATAAACCGAGTTCACAAAAGCTCCTCAGTTTTCGTACATATTCCCAGGAAATGATTATCCTGATTTAGACTGTTACCGTAAGCTGCAGTGTAGAAATGCTTACTCAGTGACTGGCTGGGTTCAGACAACACAATAATCCGCACTCAAGGGTTGAGTGTGGGTCGTTCTTCATCCGTAGGTGTTGTTGAAACATGGGTTATCGTGTTGACTGAACCCAGCCACGCTAAGAGACCATGGTTAGTTAACCATGAACAACCCACAGTTCAGAACCCAACAACAAAACATGAGTTCTCTTCATGGGTTGTTCAAACCATGGTTTCTTAGCATGGCTGGGTTCAGACAACACCATAACCCACGTTTCAACAGCAACCCACACTCAACCCACGCTCAACCCTTAAGTGTGGGTTATCATGTTGGCTGAACCCAGTCACTATTTTGGAGTAAGTGGTTTTTTAAAGTTGTAGCTGGAGTAACTCCCCCCCCCCCCGGTATTCACTTCATTTGCACTTGTGAATAAACGTGCCACAAGGGCATTAGTAAAGGCTGGGAAGTGGTATGCTTCCATAAGTGTCTAATGGCAGACAGAATGTGGTGCACATAGGGTTATATCCAATGTTAGCCCTACTTAGTGTAGACCTATTAAAATGAATGGGACTTAATTAGACTAGCATAGCATTTTGCTATGCATAAGAAGTACCCATGCCATAAGGCCTAGGGGTGGGCTGAAGGGAAGAGACCGACGATGTCTGTGCGTGCATGCATGCACGCACACTCGCGCACGCATGCACCTGCTCGCTCTGCCTGCTCTGACCAGGCCCCTGGTAAGTAAGTAAGACCCATTGAAGACATTTGTACTTACTCCCGAGTAAGTGTGCATAGCATTGAACTGTTGTTTTAACTTAATTCAAGTTAGTTAAATTCTGTAAGATTATTCCAGTTTAAGTGTTTCTTTAAATCTAAATTGTGTGAATAGAACACAAAAGTGCTTTAAACCGGGCCTTTCCACAATAACAAACAACAACAAAGCTGTTCAGCCCCTCAAAGTTACTCCTTGTGCTTAAAAACCAGAGCTGTAGAGGTGTTGGAGCAAAACACGGAAGGGGCTCAAAACCCCAACGTGTCTTTTGTATTTTCCCCCACCCAAAAGCTCCCCTCCTCCGCATCTCCTTCTTTTCTTCTCCTTCTCCAACTGCCTGAAAATGCGGGACCAATCCTGACAATTTTAAAACAAAAAGAGATTGCCCTGCAAGCACTGACCACCACCCCCTCCCACGAAAAACATCAGATATCAACAATTAAGGGTTTAGTAAGGTTAAAAAGAAAAGAAAAAGCCACTAATAAAATATTATAAAATAATATAATATAGTAATGTAATAATTATAATATACATAGTTTTTTTTACCAGCGTTGCACGGGTCGTCATTTTCCTATAGGCACTATTTGTTCGAAATCCTTAAGGTAGCTGTCCGCAGTTCCCCCAGGACTACACAATGAGATCCCAGCTCCCCCGGGACTACACAATGAAATCCCTGCTCCCCCCCGGGACTACACAATGAAATCCCAGCTCCCCCCCCCCCGGGACTCACAATCAAATCCCTGTTCCCCTTTCCGGTACTATACAATGAAATCCCTGCCCCCCCTGGACTACACAATGAAATCCCTGCTTCCCCCCCCCCGGGACTACACAATGAAATCCCTGCTCCCCCTGGGCTACACAATGAAATCCCAGCCACCCCCCGGGACTACACAACAATGAATTCCCTGCTCCCCCCTCCGGGACTGTACAATGAAATCCCTGCTTCACCCCCCCCCCAGGACTACACAATCAAATCACTGCTCCCTCCTCCAGACTCCACAATGAAATCCCAGCTTCCCTCCCCCCCGGACTCCACAATGAAATCCCTGCTCCCCCCCGGACTACACACTGAAATCCCTGCTTCCCTCCCCCCGGGACTACACAATGAAATCCCTGCTCCCCCCCACCGGGACTACACAATGAAATCCCAGCTCCCCCCCCCCCCCGGGACTACACAACAATGAATTCCCTGCTCCCCCCGGGACTACACAACAGTGAAATTCCAGCTCCCCCCGGGACTACACAATGAAATCCCAGCTCCCCCTGGGGCTACACAACAGTGAAATCCCTGCTCCCCCCTGGGACTACACAACTATTCCAGCTCCCCTGGGACCACACACTGAAATCCCTGCTCCCCCCCCCCAGACTACACAACAATGAAATCCCTGTTCCCCTCCCCCTCGGGACTACACAACAATGAAATCCCAGCTCCCCCCCATGTAGGCCCCGGCTGCAGTTCATATGAACATTCTGTTTTGACGTAGGAGAGATTTGCATATCCACTCCTGATTGGGCCCCTTGTGGCAGTTCATACGTATATTCTATATGTCGGTGAAGTTATTTGCATAACTGCTCCTGAATGGCCCCTGCTAACATTCCAAGTGACGCCATTGGCTCTCATCTATTTTGGGCCGTACAGGCGCAGCGAGGGCCTTTCCAGAGATTTGAACCCGCAGTCTTTGTCCTTCGGTGACGGAGAGTATGCGTGCCAAGCTTGGGGCGGATCCGTCCAACCGTGTAGGAGCCTATGCGACACACGCAAACGCCCTGTACACACGGACATACAGACATACGGACAACTTTCACGTTTATATATAGTAGATAATATTTTGGTGTTTCCTCTAATAACTTTTGTACTTGACCATGCCCTTTGGTTATCTGGCTGTACCCTTGGCCACGCCCTCATGTTGCCTGGCCACGCCCTCTTGATCGCACTTCATGTGCTTAACCATACCTCTTACAAATTGACATGTGTGTCCCTATTTTCATCTGTGAAATGTTGGAGGGTTTGCTATCAGGGCTGGGAAATACTCTTGTCTGAGGCCCTGGAGTGCTGGTGTGAGGCACAGTAAACTGTCTATATGATGCTAGCTAGCTGAACAGATAAGGCAGGAAGGGTGTTTGCTTTTCGTGGTGGTGGGATCCCGCATGGACCCAATAGAGGACTTCCTCTATATGCAAATAGCAGCAAAGGATAGATTTTCCTCAGGACCACAGCAGGAGAGGAAAGAGTTAAATTTCCCTCCATGTCTGCTATGAATGAATAAATGAAATGAATATTTATTACGGCCATTGACCAGAACCCGTCTGCTATGATTCTAATAATTCTCTCCCTCCCTCCCTCCCTCCCTCCCTCTCTCTCACACACACACACACACACGCACTACATGTAAGATGCAAAGATGTCAGGCATATGCAATCTGGGCCTAATGCAGCTTCACATGCAGGCTTCTGGACACAGAGCTCTAGAGGAAACATGCAGCACATGTAGGAGCAGTCATACAGTCACAGGAACCCAGCAGGAGTCCAGCAGGGGCATTCATGTGATCTGTTTTAGCGCTGTGCCACAAATGGCCCTCTCAAAAACTTCCCCACCCAATCTGTGAGCAGAGAAAGGGCGAGGAGGGGCCAGGAGGACCATTCACCGAAGTTCTCTAGGGCAGAAGAAATTATCCAAGAGTTCCTTGGGGCGGAGCTTATCAGTAGCAGTAGCATCGCTTCTAACTCTGTTCCTAAGGTGGTGGGTGCAGTTTTGCTGCCACTGTGTGTTGGCAGCCTGTCCACCATTTTGCATCCTTCACAAAAGTCTCCTGAGAAATTTCAACTTAGCTCTAATCTAGCTTGATGCCCTGTACGTGGTGGTGTGGGGGAAGGACTGGGCTCTGTAGTCTTCTGGAAGCCAACAGTTTTCGTAGTTGACATAATTCTATTTGCTCTTTGCTTATGTTCTAATTGATGCCTAGTTGACCCTTATTTGACAACATTTGACATATTCAGCCAATGCTCGAGCAAGTTTTGTTTGTCACCACTCAAATATCAACCCTCCAGTAATGCATTCCGGACCCACCCTTTAGTACCGGTATCAGCTGCATCTAATTCTTTCCCTCCATAGCCCTGCAAACAACATGGTGGGGTGGCTTTTGGATCACACCCAGAATGCCTCTGCACCTGAACTCTGCATATTCAGCTGCTGAACACGTGCACCAACTGTATGCACACAGGGGCTCTGTTCAGAAGTTCTCATGAAATACGTGGAGGGTCGGTGAATACAGTCCTGGTCCCCAACTCCACATGCCCAGTGTACACGCTTGTCTTCTGCACAGGGTTGTGACTAGGGTGGCCATGTGTCCTACTTTGCAGAGAATGGTCCTGTATTTGAAGGCCTGTCAGAGGACAAATCTTCTGTCTGAAGGGCTCTCCTCCGGTCCAAGTCTGGTTTTAAAGATAAAGAGTCGTAAAAAGAGGAAAGCAGGGGACATGAAGCTGCCATCCACAGTTAGCAGCAGAGTGAGCAGGCCCACAGGTTGCCTGGTCACAGTGTTCTCCACTACAGTGATATGTATTGCATTGCTTTTAAATTACAGTCATTATTTCTAAGTCTGCATCTATACATATAAATCAGATACGCAAATTTCTAATCCCCTTTGGTCTTCTTCTTTTGGTGATGTGTAAGTGGTCATCATCACCTTCCTCGTGACTCAGTCACTTCACACGGAGCTCAGTCTTGGATATTACAATTCGAAGATGCTCACTTGATCCCTGGTTTCTGAAGGGTGCCTGATAAGACAGCCAAGTGTGTAGAACTATTTGCCGCTTCCCTAGGGACACTCCCCTGCTCTTTAAATGTCTGGATAACATTCTGTAGCACTTTGGCAGGCTCTTGGGAGAATTTCTTCTACAGGGACGAGCAGAAGCAGATGGAGAAGGTTGTCCTTGTTTCACAGTGGCCTGGAGGGAACTGTTGTAAAATGTACTACACCTGAACTCTGCAGGATTACTTAGCCGTAAATTGGCTTGTTTGTTTATTTATTTAGGGATTTATTATATCCCACCAAACACAGCTCTGCAAAGCCCCCAGGGCACTGTATCGGCGTGTTAAAAGTGAGAAAGAAACCATATAATAATAATAATAATAATAAATTTTATTTCTTACCCGCCTCTCCGTCTAGATCGAGGCGGGGAACAACAAAAATATAAAATACACAATACATACTATTAAAACATCTAAAACATATTAAAACATCATAAACAACATCATTAAAACCTCATTAAAAACATCATTAAACCATTGTAAAAACATCTTAAAGGCAACCTAAAATTCCGCCGGATAGGCCTGCCGGAAGAGATCAGTCTTTATGGCTTTTTTAAATTCCAAAAGACTGGTGAGCTGACGAATTCTCCCTCCGGCAGGCCATTCCCATAATCTGGGAGCAGCAGAAGAAAAGGTCCTCTGGGTAGTACCCGTCAGCCTAGTTTTGGCTGACTGAAGTAATTCTTCCCAGCAGGACCTGAGTGTGCGGGGTGGATTGTATGGGAGAAGGCGATCCCGTAGGTAGCCTGGACCCAAACCATGTAGGGCTTTAAAGGTAATAACCAACACTTTATACTTTCGCCCGGAAACTGATTGGCAGCCAGTGGAGTGCTTTTAAAACTGGTGTGATGTGAGCACCCCTAGGTGTACCAGTAACCAGTCTGGTGGCCATATTTGCACTAGTTGAAGTTTCCGGACTAGGTACAAAGGTAGCCCTATGTACAGCGCATTGCAGAAGTCGAGCCTCGAAGTTACAGCGCGTGCACTACTGTCTTTAGGTCCTCCGGTTCTAGGAAGGGGCGCAGCTGGCGATATAAAAATCGATATCAAATTAACAACACAACACACACACAGATAAACATTGGTACAAAACACAACATAGCAGCAAGCAAGCATAAAAAAGTGATTATGATAACACACCAGAATGTCAAGCAGTCTCCACAATAAAGGTGTCAACACACACACACTTGACCCCAAGGCTTTTATTTTTTATAGTTTAAATCTGCATTTTACTGTTATTACCATTTGTCTTTGTCATACTGTAAGCCATGTCCTCCAAGCCACCTGCAGTCAGTTGATAGTCGCATAACTCCAGTAGCCTCCTCGATGTGGCCTCCTCGGAGCCTTTTATTCCCATTTAGCCAGCCCTAGGTGCCAGGGATGACCTGATCGCTTGAGCATCTCTATCTCTCCTGCCCTAGGCCTTGCAAATCCATTCCAGGTAAGTCCTGGCTGTTGGTGAGACTTCGTTTGCTGTGTGTTTTCTTTTTACCCAAGAAAATAACTATTATGGATGAATGAGCAATCACGGCTTTTTATTAGATTTTTTTAAAAAATACCGTGCCTCCTCTTGTTAAATGTTGTGCAGTGCACAACCTTGACCTCACACCAGTTTCACAGTAGCAATAAGATTAGCCTGCCCTGCAAAAGCGAGTCTGCCTCCACCAACAGCAGCACTTGAATCTCCAGGATCTTTCCATTTCCAGGGCATTGCACTAAAATACTACAAGATGCTAGCCTAGTGCAGACAACATGAAATGTGTAGATAGCCAAGGCATGGAGGGGGAAGTCCTGCTTCTGACCTTCTGGGGGTTGATCAGGTCTTCTGTACAGAGCCTACAAGCCTATAACGCCTCAGCTTTCTCTGCACAATCTGTAGAGCAGCCTTCCCCAACTTGGTGTTCTCTCCAGATGTTTTGGACTCCCTCCCAGCAGCCCCAGCCCGCATGGCCAATGGTCAGGAATTCTGGGAGTTGTCGTCCAAAACATCTGGCGGGCCCCAGGTCAGGGGAAGGCTGTTGTATAGCTAGCATGCACATAAGCTCTGTGCTTGCTCCTCTATGCATTGATTAGCCATGGCGGTCATGCCATCTACACAGGTTTGCCATTGTGGTAGCCCTTAAGACAGTGTTCTCCAACCTTGGGTCCCCAGATGTTTGTGGCCTACAACTCCCAGCATGCCCCAGCCAGTAGCTGGCTGGGGCATGCTGGGAGTTGTAGGCCAAAAACATCTGGGGACCCAAGGTTGGAGAACACTGCCTTAAGAAGACTCCAATCCTCAAGGGCCACACTGCTCCACAATCCTGACTCCCTGTAGAGCACTTCAAAGAGGACAGAGAAAGAGGGGAGAGAAGGACAAAACTTTCTTCTCCCAGTTCTGGCTGCTGCTGCTACCACTGCCTTCCCCACTCCTCAGTTGAAGGGAAGGAAAGGGAGATGGTTTCTGGGTTTGGGCTGGAGATGGCTTGATAGGGAAGCAGCCCTGGATTGGCTTGGGTCATTTCTTCTGGCAAAGACTGCGTTATTCAAGAAGACCTTTGGCCTGTAAGTTGGTTGGGTGCGGGTTTTTTTTAAAATTCTGTAATTGTTATGTGTGTATGCCAGTGTGGCGTAGTGGTGAGTGTGTTGGACTGGGGACTCGGAGATGCGGGTTCTAGTCCCCGCTCGGCCATGAAACCCACTGTGTGACTTTGGGCCAGTCACTGACTCTCTTAGCCTAACCTACCTCACAGGGTTGTTGTGAGGATAAAATGGAGAGGAGGAGGAGGAGGAGGATTATGTAAGCCACCTTGGGTTCCTTGCAGGAAAAAGGCGGGGTATAAATAGAATAAATAAATAAATAAATAAATAAATATGTTTTTATTGTATTTTAATATATTGTTTTAACCAATTTTAATTATGCTTGTAAGCCATCTTGATTTTGGGTAGAAAAGTGGGGGTACAAATCAAATAAACAAATTTTTCAAAGGGGGTGAGGCAGGAGCTCAGGAAAATCCTGAGTCAATGCAGGAGAGCCTCAGAGGATTCACCCATCTCTAGTTTTTGTGCATGCAGAATCTGAGACAATGCATAGCTTATGAATGCCGTAGGGCAGGGCTAGGCAGCCTGTAGTCCAGACAGGCCTGTGGCTCACACTGGCTCAGCTTGTCTGAGCGTGGGAAAGCTAAGCAGGGTCAGACCTGGTTATGACTTGGATGGGAGACCCCTCCTCTACTTTCCTGCATTGAGCAGGGGTTGGACTCGATGGCCTTGTAGGCTCCTTCCAGCTCTATGATCTATGAAATCTTTAACTCTCCAGCGTCTCAACTACATGTATTGCTCAGCTCAAAACCCTTCCAGCTGGAAATGCTAGGCATAGAATCTAGGAACTTCCAGATGCAAAGAATAGGCACCGCTATTAAGCTATGGCCCTTCCCACACAGCTTTTTCTCAGAAGTCACATTTAAAGAGAAATGGCCTGACAATGGCATGGGGGAGGGTAGTTCCGTCATGAGGGCCGCACCACTGACAAGGCCTTGGACCTTGTGTATAACTTCGGTGAACAACGGAACTCATCATGGCCGGCCTTACATTGGACAGAGTGAGGTCTCAGTCAGCTGATTTGGGATGTCATAAAAGGGTATTTATTTAATGTATTATTATTGTATTTTTATTGCCAGGAAGAAGTGTTAGTGGGATTTTCTGACTCAGGTACCAAAATAAGATGAACTTGACTGGGAGGGCTTCTCTGCCTCAGGCAGTAAAATGTCTTCGATTGGCTCTGGGACTCATACTACTAGAATATTTCCTTCCTTCTTCTGCATCCTTTAACCTGTACATATAAATGCCATAACATAAACTTCTCATGCCTGGGTGTAAAGATTGCCATCAAGAAAGGAGGAATGCTAAACGGTTATGTTGTCCTTCTGACTGTGAAATTCGAGATTTCAAAGTGCTGTCCTCTTGGTCAACAACATCCGCCAGCAGTAAAACAATTGCATTCGTATGAAAGACTTGTGTGTAAGACATGATATAACTGAAGGCTTGGCAGATTTTCTTCAGCAAACATTGCTAATCGCCAAAAGCAAGGATTAGTCACTGGCTTCTTACAAGCCCCGACATAAAGCTGGCAAGTTATTAAGTTAATCCTCACTTATGGGATAAATATTGCATCCTTCGGGAAATTAGGCAGTGTCTTCAGTGTCTCCTCTTGCATGTCAGTGAACTATGACTCTTAAGGTAAAAGAAGAATGGCAAGGAAGTGCAGGGGCAAAGCTGTCAGACACTGTGAAGACGCAGCCAGATCAAGGAGACTGATGCACATCTCCGTGACTGAGAGGGCATAAGTTTCCCCATCACAGCACGAGTGATGCACAGGATTTTTGCACACCAACATTGTCAGCATGAAACGATGCTTTTAGGATGCCAAATCTCTCCCCTCGCCCCACCCGATGACCTTTTCCCGCAGGCTGTTCATGCCCAGTGGTGTAGTGGAACCAGGGCTCGCTCACAGAGACACAGTGCTGGCGGCGCTTTTTTCCTTTTTAATCGTCTGCCCCTGTTACCTCTCTCAGCTGAGCTGCACTCTCCTTACAGTGGCTAGGGGGAAATGATTTCCCCCAGCAACAATATATTATTGTTCCCTGCTGCAATACAAAGTATTTTGGAGTGGCCTCCTCTTGAATAGGGAATTAAGGCTCATCAGCTTTACAAAAGACCTGCTCCTGGTGGAGATGAAAACTGCTAGAACTGGTCAGTTGATATGGATCGACGCAGCTGCCTGGAGTTTTGGACAATCAGATATGTGCTGTGAGCATGATGAGGTCCACAGGCCTATATAGCTAAACAGATGTGGCTATGTGACGATATCATGAAGCCAGTTCAGAGTGAGGACAATGCTGTCTGCATCACGCAATGGATGTTAGAGGCGTGTGACCAGTGGCTGAGGGGTGCGGAGTGCGCCTGCCACCTGAATGGACCTCAGGAACATGGGTTCTGAATTTGTGCAAGGGGCGAGGAGTGTAGGTACCAGGCAATGCCCACCTGCTGCACTGCAAACTTTAAGCCCCCCCTTGAGCCCCCTCCCCTGAAAAATCATCAACAAAAGGCGGAATGCGATTTTACAGCAAACGTGTTTGCAAAAGAGATAAAATAAACACATGTTGCAGTGGTGGTGCGGACATGATAGTATTGTGTGTTTTAAACTTGTGGATTGAAGATGGCAAATTTCTGCATTTCAGCTTATCTACAATCACTCAGTGGTGCAGAAACCCACCCACCCCAGAAACTGGAGCTCGTGTATGTTGCCAGAGACAAAAATAATTCTCTCTCTCTCACTGACTCTCACTCTCACTGATTCACTCACTCACTACTCACAGGACTATCTTTGTAGTAGTTTGCTGTTCTCTATGGGAGCAATAGTTACTGCACAATTATGTTGAACTTTAAAAAAAATGATATACATTGATCTATGAGCCACCAAACAAGCAAGAAACATCTACACCCACCCTCATAACCCTACTGTGCCACTTTGATAGTGATAGATAAATAAATAAATAATAAATGTTAGGTTTCCTTGGATCAATTATTCTTTTGTTTTATAATTGCTTCTTTGCTTCTGGGCTGTTCCAAACTTTTGCCACTCATGATGCCTTAACCGATTGCTTTTTATATAATTCAGAGAAAATATAATCATTATTTAATTGCTTTGCAAAAGAGCCAAAGGAGACAAAAGACCAGAGAAGAGTAGAAACCATTCATAACTCTTTCGTGTGAGGGGCAGTGGATATTTATGGAATTTGCTGTCACAAGATGTGTTGATGACCATGAGCTTAGTTTTAAAGGAAATAGGCCAATTTTCCCACAATAAATCGGAAGTCCATTTTAGTTTAGGTTTTGTTGTGTTATTGTGGTGTTTTGTCTGTCTTTTACTTTTTGTGTTTTTTAAAAAAATAAAAAATGTATTGGGGGAAAAAAGGAAAATAGGCCAATTCCAGGAGGGCAGGTCTGTTAATAGCTGTTACTCATGGTGGCTATATGGATCCTCCATGTTCAAAGGCAGTGTATCATTGCAGATCAGTTTCTGGAGAGTAACAAGCAGACGGCTATTGCCTTTGAGCCCTAGGGAAATTCATACACATTTTCAAGTGCATTTCTCCTAATGTACACAGTTTTGGACACAATTTTGCCTAACATATCCATTTTTTTGCAAGCAGTTTCCTTGAATGTAATGTCTTTTGTAATTGTCTCACTGATATGTGCGTTTTTGCACGCACATTCTCCTGATGTGCCCATTTTCATCAGCATATTTGATTGGGGAACTGCATTGTGACATTTGGAGATGTGCGAACATTGGCGGATAACTGCGTTTTGGTTCACAGGTTGGTTTAGGAGGTGTGAATTATTAAGTAGGTTTGCATTAAATGGTGAACTGAACAATTTCTTACCCTTCCCTACCCCGGTGCCATCTGGCTGGCTATTGTGGGGCATAAGATACTGGATTAGACAAAACCTTGGTCTGATCCAGCAGGGCTCTTCTTAGAGGCTTGGGGACACTAGTGCATGAGGCAGAAAGGGAAAACCATGAACAATGCAATTCTATTCAGAAGGAAGTCCCATTGAGTTCAGTGGGGCTTACTCCCAGGTAAATGGGTATAGGATTACAGCTTACTTACCTGGAGTAAGCCCCATTGAAATCAGTGGGGCTTACTTCTGAGTAGACATGTATAGGATTGCGCTGTAAAGAGCAGTGCTAATTCCAGGCATCCCCCTGAAGTGGGCGCTTGCCACTTATACTGCTTCCAGTAATGAGGATTTTCTGATACAATTTGAATGGGAAAAATTATTTTCACTGCCCCAGATCTATTGGGATCTGATTTAGCATGTTTGACTTATATTTGCTGAAGAAACTAAAAAGAAAGAAAAAAAAAAGAGTGCCCCAAGTTAATTTTATGAACTATATAAATATTGCAAAAGATTTTCCAGTAGCCAAAGGTAGTTGACAATGAAATATTTGATTGGGGGGGGGGAGTCAACAAAGTGCAATTAATGTGGTTTAAATGTTATATTCAAATGAAGTAACAGCACTGAAATTAATTGGAGTATTTGTGAACATTTTAAAACATGACTACTCAATATTTTAAGAGAGGACAACTTCCTTCTGATAGTGCACAATCCTATGCAAGTTTAGACAGGAAAAAAAGGCCTACAACTCCCAGCCAGCATAGCTTATGGAGGAGGGAGAAATGAAAGGACTGAAAATTTTTAATGTACTACTTTTAGGGCACCCAAACAGTGATGTAAGTATGGTTACCAGAAAAAAGTTAATTACTGCATTGAACCTGCCCACTTTCACTGGTATAGTATCAATTCATTATGTTATTCCTTGATTATATGAAACAATGCATGGTTAGAAATGGAATATTGGCCACACAGCTGGAATTTCCCCACGAATCAGAGTTGTCGCTCTGGGGCAGTGGGGCTTAACACTTTCGCCCTAGACTATATGGCACCTGCATGCTTTCCCCTATGGGGCAAATAGCAGCTTTTATGGACCGATTTGAATTAGGAAAATGGAACTAGAACATAAGAAGAGCCGTGCTGGATCAGACCAAGGTCCATCTAGTCCGGCATTCTGTTTACACAGTGGCCAACCAGCTGCCCACAGAAAACCCACAAGCAGGACAGGACAGGAGTGCAACAACAGCACCTTCCTGTTCATGTTCATCAGCAACTGGTATTGAGAGGCACAATGCCTCTGATCCTGGAGGTAATATGCAGCTGTCAAGGCTAGTAGCCACTGATAGCCTTCTCCTCCATGAATCTGTCCAATTCATGTTCATGTGGGATTTCCTGAGAAGGAAAGGGAGGCAAAATTGCCTCTATTCTCCTACCACTGTGCCGGCGGCAACAGCTCAGCAGGGCACAGGGTTTTTGGAAGCCTCCAAGTTTGGACGCTTCCGTCTAATGGGCAGCAATCCCATAGGACTGTGCCCTAACTAACTTACTAGGCGAAGGATTGAACCCCTTCCCCCCAGTGGCATGTTCCTGATGTTATTCAGGGGTGGGAGGGGCTTTTAACGTTAAAAAAAAATTGTGGGAAATCCACCTGAGCGTGGATCTCCCATGGCACATCTAGTTCGATCCTGAGCTGACTAAAACGTGTTCAGCTAATACTGACTGTGTTTATAGACCAGTGTTCTCCAACCTTGGGTCCCCAGATGTTTTTGGCCTACAACTCCCAGCATGCCCCAGCCAGCTACGCTTATGTAGGCCAAAAACATCTGGGGACCCAAGGTTGGAGACACTGTTATAGACCCACGCGGCACACCTGTCTGCCTTGATGTAAATAAGAGGTGAGATGAGAGCAGTTACCCTGGGCTGAAATATTGGCCTAGCCTCATTTGTGTATTCTAAACTCACCCCAGTGCCTTCTGAGGGTGACAATTATGTAGGGCTGCTCACAGAACATAAGAACATAAGAAGAGCCATGCTGGATCAGACCAAGGGTCCATCTAGTCCAGCATTCTGCTCCCACAGTGGCCAACCAGCTGCCCACGGGAAACCCACAAGCATGACACGAGTGCAACGGCACCCTTCTTCCCAAGTTCCCCAGCAACCTGGTGCCAGTGTACATAGGCATGCTGCCTCTGATACTGGAGGTAGCACATAGCCACCAGGACTAGTAGGAGCCATGGATAGCCTTCTCCTCCATGAATTTGTCCAGTCCCCTTTTAAGTCAATCCAGATTGGTGGCCATCAGTACATCTTGTGGAAGTGAATTCCATAGTTTAACTATGTGCTGCGTGAAGAGGTTTCGCCATACAGAAAACATTGTGCGCAATGAGCCCGGCTACTCTTTGGAACACAGTCCTTGTCTTAATCCAAACTGCTGATTCGTCTGTTTCTGTCCTCTTGTTAGAATTCAGTTGTGAAAAGCTTATTTCTTTGTCATTTCCTGTCTTGCGCCACAGATCAGACAAGGTCACTTCCTCAGTCAGTCACTGATTAGATTATTTCTTCAACTTGTGGGAGATTATTACCTAAATGGTCAATCATTAGTGCAGATCCCTGGCATGTTTTTTAAACTGGTTCTGTAAATATATATATATATAATATTATTTTCAAAAAAAAAAAGCATGACAAGACACATTCCTGGAAGGCAAAACCCCAATAAAAGTGGGGAAAGATTGGACTGAAAACAATCCTGATTTGTTAATGGTGCCAGTAAATATGATTTTATGTTAGCCCCAGGACAGTATGCAAATGTAACTCTCTCTAGGTTGGTAATGTCCCCGCCCCTTGGGAACATTCCTTTTGCACAGAGCTGGCGGGGCAAACGTTTCCTGTCTCTTTTAAGTCCTGCACGACGGAATGATCCGCAATCTAATAAGGGAGAGACTCCATCAATGACTGGCAGATGCTGTCCAAGGTGCGATACTTCTGTGGTCCTCTTTCTGGCCTGCCCAACTGTCCCTGCCACCTGAAGCATGCTCACTGGGCTGTGGTCTCTGCTGCTCCACTTGAGAGTGCAAACAGGACCGGTGCAGGGCAGTTTGGCGCCCTAGGCTAAACTATATTTAGCGCCCCCCCCTCTCGTGCCGTGGGGGGGGGCCTCCGGAAAGCAGCCCTGCTCTGCAACCTCCCGGGGCCCCCCCGCACGCTGCCGCTGCCGCTCCCCACCTACCTTCCCACGCCTCCTCCGAAAAGGACCCCCGCGCTCTGCTTTTGGCCGGGGGAAACCAGAGCAACAGGGCTGTTAAGCCCTGTTGCCCTGGTTCTTCCCGCCAAAACAGAGCGCGGGCGGGGCTCCGGAAACAGCACGGAGAAGGTAGGTGTCGGGGGGGGGCAGCACGGGGGGGGGGAGGCAGCGCGGAGGCGAGGGGAGGCGGAGGCGAGGGGAGGCAGCGCGGAGGCGAGGGGAGGAGCGCGGGAGGAGGCGAGGGAGGCGAGGCGGGGGGGCGAGGCGGGGGCGAGGCGAGGCGAGGCAGGCGAAGTGGGGGGGGAGGCGGCGCAGAGCGAGGCGAAGTGAGGTGGGGGGGGAGGAGGCGGCGAGAGGCGAGGCGGGGGAGGCGGCGCGGAGCGAGGCAAGGTGGGGGGGAGGCGCCCAGGCTCCAGCTCGGCGTCACGGCAACCAATCCCTGGCAATCTGTGCGAGGATCAGCTGCTAAAGGCGGCCGCTGTATTAAACGCTGCTCGTCCCAGCGCCCCACCAACTACTCGGGCGCACTGACCTGGCTTTCTCGGAGAGGCGGGCAGGCGGGACGGCAGGGCAGGGCAGGAGCGCGCCGGCAGCGAAGAGGAGCGCAGCGTTCTGCGCCCTCTTACGCTACGCGCCCTAGGCAACAGCCTAGTGGCCTAGCGGTAGCGCGGCCCTGAGTGCAAAGAGAAGAAGTGAGACAAGAAACACGAGTTCTGTGGAGAATAGAGTCCTGTATGTTGTGGGGTTACATATCCCAAATCATCCGAGTAAAACATGGCTAAAGGTCCTCATAATTTTTGTTAAGGTACCTAAGTTGCGCTGCTCCTATCCGTGATCTGTTTTATACTATAGGTACACCAGAGTCTTGAAGGATAGCATAGGGTGGCCAGGTCGGTCCTAGTTACAGAGGACAGTCCTTGACTGAAGGTATCCTCTATTTGAAGAAGCTGCCCAGTCCAAGTCCAGTTTAAAAATAAGGAAAATAGAAGAAGGGAGAGCCGCAGGGGCTTTGAAGTTGCCCATCAAAGGCAGCACCAGGAACACATGTTGAGGCAGCACACACTGTGGGAGATGTATTGTATTTATTATTTAAATTATAGTACTTCTTTCTAAAATGTGCATATCTACTATATAAATGTGACTGTTTGTACGTGGTGTGTACGTATGTCACACGGGGGTTTGCGTGCGTCGCATTGGCTCCTACACGTTGGACGGATCCGCCCCAAAACTTGGCACGCATACTCAAATCACCCTAGGGACAAAGACTAGCGGGTTCAAATCTCGAAAACCCCTCGCCACGCCGGTACAGCCAAAATAGATGAGGAGCCAATGGGTCACTTGGAATGCAGCAGGGGGCCATTCAGGAGCAGTTATGCAAATCGCTCCAAAGGCATTTAAGAATGCTGGTATGCACTGCCACAGGGCCCAATCAGGAGCGGATATGCAATCTCTCCTACATCCAAAACAGAATGTTCATATGAACTGCAGCCGGGCTTACACGGGGGGGGGGGGATTTTGAACAAACAGTGCCTATAGGAAAATGACAACCCGGGCAACGCCATTGTGCAGTCCCGGGGGAAAGGGAGCAGGGATTTCATTGTGTGGTCCGGGAGGGGGGGGGCAGCAGGGAATTCATTGTTGTGTGGTCCCGGGTGGGAGCTGAGATTTCATTGTGTGGTCCTGGGGGAGGGAACAGGGATTGATTGTGCAGTACCGGGGGGGGGGGGGAACAGGGATTTCATTGTGTGGTCCTGGATGGAGGGGGAAGCAGGGATTTCATTGTGAAGTCCCGGGGGGGGGAAAGCAGGGATTACATTGTGTGGTCCGGGGGGGGACAGGGAAAACATTGTTGCATAGTCCCGGGGGGGAGGGAAGCAGAGATTTCATTGTGTAGTACTGGCGGGGGGGACATACAGGGAATTCTTCATTGTGTAGTCCCGGGGGAGCCGAGATGTCATTGTGCAGTCCCGGGGGAGCTGCAGTCCCAGGGGAGCTGGGATTTCATTGTATAATCCTGGGGGAGCTGGTAGTCCCGGGGGAGCTGGGATTCCAAACAGCGGACAGCTACCATAAGGAATTTCAAACAAATAGTGCCTATAGGACGACCCAGGCAACGCCGGGTAAAAAAAGCTAGTATACATATAAATTAGCACATGCAAATGTTATGCAGATCAATGTCCTCTTTTTTAAGCGACACATTTTCTGTTTGGGGGGGCTGATGCATAAGTAGCCACCCTAGTGGACAGAGAATGTAATTCGTCCCAAGCTACTTGCCAGGGGAGGAGGACTGAGGAACAGCAGCTCAGGGATGCCATGTCCTTCTGTGCCAAGGGCCACAGCACCCCTCTGGCCTGTTTTTGTGGCCTCACTGCCCTCCCCCCACTGCCACTGAATTTGACACCGAGAAAGGGGCCAATTCCCCCTTTTGTTTTCAAAAAATAATCCGCAGTTTGCCGCTGAAATTCAGCAGCCCAGTAGTACAGCGGGGGGGGGGGGAGTTTGGTTTTAAAGCAAAATTGGTCCTTTGATTTTTGCTGCTGCACTGCCAATTTTGGTTGCAATTTGGCAGGGTGGCAGGACACAACAAGTGCAGTCCTGGTGGGCTCCAGGGGTGGGGTGGGGTGGGGGACATGTTATGACCCTTGAACCATTGTCAATATGCATCTAGGGGTGACACAGGTTTTGGGGCACATCTAGATATGCATTGAATTGGGCCTCGACTTCATGCCACTCAGTTTAAAAAAAAAAGAAGGTGTGAGATCAGACTTCAGCAAAAGGTCAGAAGCACAAGCAGCTGTACTCGAGAGGATAGGAAGTGAGCAAATCAGCAAACAAGGTTTCATTGAAAAGCAAAACAGCAGGCAGGCCTAAGTCCAAAGTCCTCCTTAAAGTAGACCCATTGAAATGAATGGGCTAAGTTAGACTAACATTGGATACAGCTCTTAATCTTGAATATAGACATACAGACAGGGAAACTTGTCTGATATTTGTATGATGCTTCTCTTATGCAAAAAAAAAAAGCACAAAGCTGATTTTTGCTTCCACTCCCAAAAGCAAGTCTCAGCTCATGCCGGCATAAAGTTGAAGTAACTTCATGGCTTTCAATGCAGCCCCCCCCCCCCCCGCGAAGTCAGACTCACGCTCTTTCAATGGAAATTCTGCTATGACAACTGGTTATATAAAAAATATCATCATCTGACCTGGTGAGAAGTATCAGACAGACTGTTGCCTACACCAGACAGAAAGCACTAAACATTTGCCACATACGCCAGCAATGAGTAACATTTCTGTAATCATGTCAGAGGAGTGAGTCCAGACTTAATAACAATGAGAGAGTATCTGACTGTTGTGTGTGTCATTCATCCCCCCCCCCCCCCCAGCTGGTGCTAGTATGCCCTTGAACCTGGGCACATCAACTCAAGTGCAACCCTGGGCACTTTCAGAATTTTGCAGTGAGGGGTGGACGTATTGGGAGGCAGGGGTGGCCCAGGACATTTTGCAGTCCGAGGCGAAGAACAAGATTAGTACCCCCTCCCATTCCGTGCACAAAAGCTGACTGGACTGGCAGATAAATTTGTCTTCAACACTGAGGATGGGACAGCAGCAGCATCCTCCACGGTACCTGAAGGCAAGCAGGCTAGCTTAAGGGGCGCAGAGCAGACTGCATGGCCACACAGGTTTCACTTCCAATACCTTGTTGCCGCCTCCCAGCATCTGCCACCTGAGGCAACTGCTTCACTCTGCCTCATGGTAGAGCTGGCCCTATTGGGAGGGCATGTATAGACTCTGCAGATGTTACTTGTGTGTGTGCATGGATGGGGAGGGAGAGGTCATGCCTGCTGTTCCCACCTCTCCCTACCATCTGTAAAGAGTCCACATGCATACAAAGTGTACACACAGATGCTCTCTCGGCACAGCCTATGGACCCTCGTTCCCACTTCTGCAGATACAGGGCCTCTCTAATGAGGCATTATTGTGTGCCTGTGATCCCTCACTCATGGAAGTTTTCGGGTCTCCTTTACACAAAGTTAGTCATCCTCCCGGGCCCTTCTCCGTGTTTTCCAGCCCATTTCACGGCCTTTTTTTTTTTTTTAGAGCAAGGAAAGTCAGGCATATCCCGGATTGCCGCCATGACTCTCTGTCCAAGCCTCGTGTATATTGGCAATTCCGCTCTATACCACCGCGCCACCTTGTGTTGTGTAATGGAACACATAGAAGCACATAAGAACGGCAGGCGAGGAAGCACCCTGGGGGAGAAAAAAAACCAGCAGGTAAGGACATTCTTCTTCCCACAAAGTAAGCAGCAAAAGAAGCCCCCGTAGTAAAGTGCAAGGTTTAAATGCCTCATGTAGAGAAGCCAAGCCCACGCCTTGCTGACTTCTTCTTTTATGTGTAGGCTCGTTGCAGGACCTTAGCTGAACACCAGTTAGGAAGGGGGGCACCGGGCCAGCAGAAGAAGACTAATGCCTACTAGGTGGATTTGTAGCTGGTTGATGGACCGTACCCCAAAGAGTGCCCATCGATGGCTCATCAGGGAGCTCACCAATGGCTCCTCGTCAACCCGGAGAGAAGTGACAAGTGGGGGGTTGTGGGGGTCTGTCCTGGTCCAGCATTGCTTCTCAGCATCTGTATGAATGACCTGAACAAGGGATGCTCATGAAACTTGAAGATAGTGTCAAGGAACAAGTAGAGGGGATGCAAGTTGCAGCAGGTTATCCTGAGCGGATGGAGAACTGAGACCAAAGTAGTAAGTTGAACCTCAACGGAGATCACTGTAAAGTTTGCATTTAGAAGAATTTCCTGATGGTAATATATATGAACAGGCCACCTCAGAAGGTGGCAGACAGACTCTCCTTCTTTAGAGCTATTAAGCAAGGCTAGATGGCCACCAATCAGAGATGCTCTAGTAACAGATTTCCTGCAGTGGGCAGGCGGTTGGACTAGATTGTATATTGTATTATGTGTTTTTTATGGATGTTGTGAACCGCCAGGGAGCTTCGGCTGTGGGCGGTATAATAATAATAATCATAATAATAATAATAATAATAATAATAATAATAATAATATAATAATAGATGACCTTTGAGGTCCCCAAGTCCAGGGCCACGCAGCTCAGGGTGGTGGTGGGGCCAGATGGCCACCCAGAGAGTGGTAAGTGATGGGTAGCAGCAGACAGGCCTGGCATCAGCCTTGGGCCAGCATGGACATGCCAAGGTGTATCAGGACTGCGCGGGTTGCTGGTGCCAGCACCTTTTCTTTGCAATTTCTTATATATATATATATATATATATATATACCATATATATTGAAAGTAAAACTAAGAAAACGAGCATCTGCAGCCCTGCCCATGCCCATCCAGTGCCCCCCCCCACTATTATATATATAAAAAATAGTTGGGGGCCCTGGATGGACATGGGCATGGCTGCAGATGCTCGTTTGCTTAGTTTTACTTCAAACTATATCATCCTTTTCTACAACAAAATCACGCTTATTCCCCACAGTAAATGTGCTTAGCATCAGAGCGGCGGAAGGCAGCAGAGCAAACTCCATTTAATTCATGATGGTGCTACCATGCTTTGAGTAAGTTCAAAGGCGAAACTGCAGATGCGCCCAGAGCATTTCTCTTTGAACCAGGGTTGGCAAACAATTGGTTTGGGGGTCCTTTGCTCTAATATCAGGAATCGAGAAGCAGTTGTAAAGAAGGAATGATGGGGGTGGAGAGAAAAAAATGCGTTAGTTGTGCATTACTTCACACTGAAGTAATAGAGCCCCCCCCCCCCCGAAAAGACCATTAGGTCCAGAGTCTACAATTACCTAGCTGCACCACTGCTTCCAAACTCTATGATGCTGTGTCTTCTCCTTTTGTGTGCATTTTCAGTCTATTATGCAAGTAAGCCTTGCACAATCCTTCCCTTTTCCGGTTTATCATTTTATTTAGAAAATGTTGATACCTACAGCAGTCGTCAGGGTGGAGTTTTAAGGTTTGGGGCCTTTGCATCATTGATGAAAGCATCTCAAGTACAGAAGGACCATCTGCATGGGAGACTCGGCAGAGTTGGGTTTGTTGGCACATGCAGAGAAGAGACATGACTTAACTAAACGGTCATTGGTCTTATTCAGTACAAGATAGCTCGTGTAGCAGGCTTTCTTCTGATTACATATCCGAGAAGGCACTGTATTGAAGCACTGCAGATGGTGCTGCAGGTGGAACAATACAGCTACTTGTAAATGTTTAAGTGGTTGTGTGCTTTAAACACAACCAAGAATGTCTCTGAAAATAGAATTACTGTTCTCCAAACTGTCTGGAATGAAACTGGAAAGTGTGTGTGTGTGTGGGTGTGTTGGTGGAAGGTGGATGGAAGGTAGGTGGGAGGCGAACTTCTGAAATGAAAACATCAGGGAAATTTTTCATTCATGCATTTAGATTTATAAACTACGGTTGATAGCTATTATAAAAGAAAATGAAATGTACAATCTAACATCTTTCCGCTATAACAGTGGCTAGCGCTGTATTTTTTTAAATTAAACTTTATTATGATTTATTAAATGTACAGAAGATATTTTACATCTTGTATGACACCGCATTTCTCATTTCTCCATTACCAATTTCAACAACAGCAAGCAACAAGAACCAAACAACAGATGCACAGCACTCTCAGTCCAGACAAATCCTTAATAGGAGTGCTAGTTTTTAATAATGCCTTCTATACACTGAAAGAAAGCAAAATGAGCCCAGTTCAGCAGGATGTTCTTCTTCACTAGCCTCGTTTATTTCAATGGCCTGGATGCCTTGCCAGTTAGCCATTTGAAGATAGCGTGCCAATGCACAGGGTGTGTCATATCAGACGCACGCACGCACGCACGCACACACACACACACACTTAAATCTAGATATCAAAGTGACCTTTAAATGTCATAAGTATTGCCAGTCACAAAAGCAGCTTAACAGATGGGTGAACTTCTGGAGAACAAGAGTTCCATTCCAGAGCTGGGGAAAAGATCTCACCTATCCCTTGTGCCATTCAGATGTCTGCTCCTGTTGATGAGACATCGAGGAGGAGATCATCATCTGTAAACTATGTAAACTCCAGTCTTCAGATAATAGTAGGGTGCTACTTACAAATTGCCCCCAAAGAAGAAACACATCACCCAAAAAGAGGACAAAGGAGGGCACAGATTTGCATAACATTTGAATATGACAATTTGTTGGCATAGATGCACATTTAGAAAAAATATATATTATAATTTAAAAAGAAATACATTATAGTGAGTTAAGACTGTGACCAGATCACCGGTTGTTCCTGCTCAATCTGTTGTCCAGGAGCTCACAGTTAATGGGCAACTTCAAGGCCCCTCCCTGCTTTCTCTTCTTCTTATGGTTCTTTATCTTTAAACTTAAATAAACTTGAACTTAAACCGGACTTGGACTAGAGTCTAGACAGCCCTTCAAATAAAGGGTTGACCTCTGACAGGCCTTCAGACAGGACTGTCCTCTGTAAAGGACACATGGCCACCCAATAATAGCTTGCTGCTTGACATCTAATTGTCCAAAATTTAGGAAGGGTGAGAAAGCTAATTGCTTATGTACTACTCATCCACGCTATAATTCTTTCGGATGCGTGCTTTGTTGACCATATTACACCTTGTACAGTCTTGTATCAAGCGCAATGGCTGCCAGTTTGTTTCTGGGCACAAGTCAAGGTGCTGGTACTTACCTATAAAGCCCTAACAATGAAATCATATGCACAGTTCCTCAGGAGTAAATCTCATTAAATCAGTGTGGGACTTTCTTCTGAGTAAACATGGATAGGCTTGCGCTTTAATTGGCTTGGGGCCAGGATATCTGAAAGACTGCCTCCTCCTATATGAACTGGCTCATAGTTTAAGATCTTCTTGGGAGGCTGTTCTGCATGTCCCACCACCAAGAGAGGCTAGGTCAGTAGGAACGTGTGACAGGGCCTTCTCTAAGGCAAAGAACAAGGCACAGCCCTTATATCCCTTAAAATAAGGATACCTGATTGCTCTTATGTGTCATCCAGATAATGCTAAGCACACTAATGTTGAAATCAATGGGACTGAAGGGCCTAAAAATCCCATTGATTTTTCATGTTGAATTAACTATGCTGAGCTTTCCCTGGATTGTGTCCCTTACCCACACTGCTGTAGCCAAATGTTTCGGCTGTTTGCAAGAGAACTGGGGGGGGGGGGGGAATGAAATATTTAGCTTAGCACTTTTCCAAAGCTCAGAAATAAAAAGAAAAGGTTTATATCAAAGTACCCGACAGCTTCATGGAGGTTTAAGCAAAATAATTGGTCTATTTTAAAATGTGCTTGGGCAGAGAATCATCTCATTTAAATTTATGTAAGTTATTCCTTTCCCACAATCTCTTGCAGATTGATTGCAAGCCTGCTGGAAAATAACTTGGATTATTGTGCCAAAGCCTGATGTACTTTTTTACTTAGTTCTACATGATATTCATGGCACTCTGAAGAAACATAGCACGTGCCTGGAGGCTGCTGGGTATTTCAATGGCAAATGCTGAGGCTGTGGGATCAGGGTTGCCCAGTTGCTTGCAACCTGGAGAGGTTGACTTTACCTTTTAACATTACGGACCCGGAGATGGTGCTGTGTTCTGTCTCCCACCAGTTCCTTTCCCAGAACTTGTCCTCATTCTCTCTTCCTTTCATGCCTGCTGTGGCAAGTGGGACTTCAGTGTTGCTTCACAGTAGATGGGGAACAAGGCCCAGCAAGGGAACAGGCATCTTCTTAATTCAATTGTCTGCTGCATCGTTTATGTTAAAGATGAAGTTAGTTCTCACAGGTTGCAACAGGAGAAAAACCCTTCTCTAAGGCAAGGCTGGAGGCAATAAGCCAATAGCAGTGATTCTACCAGGTCCATCATGGTCCAGTTTAAGGACAGGGAAACAGTGACAGCTTCCTTTTTTTTAAAGGAAAGAAACTGTAACTGAAGTTTGGCGAATGCACAAGAGTTACTAAATTCACACTGTATATTGCTGTGTCATATGATTAACACTTGTGTCGGAGGAACTGAAACATTACATTACTCACAGATCATATTCTTTGAAATGTCAAGTGTTTCGGAATATGTTGTACTCAATAGTTTTGTTTTTAATGCATTATTGCAGTTTATTTTGGTTTGATTAGTTTTGACCATGCCCTGATATCCGTAAGAATGAAAGGTGGTTTTAAAATATTTTAAATAAATAAGTATTTATTATATAGAAGGGACAGGGCACCTGAAAATTTGTGTGGATCTTTGCCTGTTCCAGTATGGTCAACCATGACCATTGGTTTAGCAAGAACTTTACAAAAAAAAAGTCCAGATTCTTCTTAGAATCAGCAGATTTTTCTTTCCACTTCATAGATGGGGCTTTGCTTTTCATAGTTCACATGGCAATCAGGGTTTTCTTCTGGAAGCGTATGATTTAGCCGTATGATCTACACACTTCTGAGAGATAATTTACATAGAGCAATGATCCTGGTGCTGCACTTTGAATACTACAGAATTCACCAGATCATTCATACACTACACCAACATTTTAAAAAGAGTCCAAATTCTGCATGCAAACTATAACAATTCCATGCCCATGGCAAATTAAACAGATTAATAAGAGGAATGTGCATTGCTTTGTTTGAATACACAATATTTTGCAGGCTGAATTTCTTTTGGAAGAGAGAACATGTACCTTATGGCATCTTTGTGAACAAGGCGTAGGGTGCAGTCCTACACATGTCTGGACAGGAAAAAAAGCCCTACAACTCCCAGCATCCCCCAACCATCATGGGGAATGCTGGGAGTTGTAGGGCTTTTATTTTCTGTCTAAACATGCAAAGGATTGTGCCTTTATAATGCAATCCTAGGAGTGCCTACTCAGAATTAAGGCCCATTGAGTTCAATGGGGCTTATTCTCAGGTAAGCGTGTATAGGACTGCAGCCTTCTTTACAAATTTGCAAGTGAACACTGAATGGCTGAAAAGCAGGAGTCAGTACAGGTAGCAACGATATTCCCAAGGCAGAATTAGTGCCTGTCCCAGAGTCCAGCAAGCTCCGTGTGTTTGCTTTTCATGAAATCTTGGACACGCCTTCCTTCATTGGTGGGTAGTCAACATAGATTTAGAAGAGTTCCTTGCCTCAGAACTGGGTGCTAAATTAACTTAGATTGTGTCCATTAGCCAATGGTAGAATCATAGAAACGTAGAGTTGGAAGGGGCCTACCAGGCCATCGAGTCCAACCCCCTGCTCAATGCAGGAATCCAGGCCAAAGCATTCCCGACAGATGTCTGTCCAGCTGCACCTTGAATGCCTCCAGGGTGGGAGACCCCACCACCTCCCTAGGTAGTTGGTTCCATTGTCTTATTGCTCTGACAGTCAGGAAATTTTTCCTGATGTTTAGGTGGAATCTGGGTTGATGCAGAGAATAGCTTGCCATTCAAAGCAGTGGTCCCACACTGGCCACTGACTTAACAAATTTACATCTGGCTTTTCAGTGTAGGTGATCCCTGTAAGCGGGGCTGTGCGTATTTGGCACTAAAATAAAACAGCAGAACATTCTGTACCAAGGCAGTGTGAGTTCTGCACCAGAAAAAGCTGAAGTCCGGCTGAATAGCATTTTGCGTGATCAAGTCTGCCATTTTTACTACTTGGCACCGTTTATTCTGCTTCTGCTAGTACCTAGGTATGGAACATGCCGAGGCCCCACCACTTGCAGCCACTTGCAATCCTGCTCAACCATCTTGAGTTTCTGAGATCACTATACCCAAAAACCATAAGGGCCAGAAACCGGCTTCACACACACACACACACACAAATTCTCATGGAAATTATTGCCGTCTCCAATGCCATGTTCTGCACTGCCACACAATCTTAGCATGCACACAGCCTGGATGTAAGTTTCACTGATAAGTGAAATCTGAAGCTGCCTATGAATTAGGTCTATCAAGCTTGATGAAATCCTTTTAAAGCTCATGAAAACAATGAAATACAGTGGGGAGAGAGAGAGAGAGAGAGATTCCTCCCCTCTCTTTCTTAACCAAGCTGCCAATTGGAGAGACTGAGAAATATGTAAACGTAGGAAGCATAAAAAGAGAGGAGCTGCATGTTGTAAACAAATATTTGATGCATAGATTTCAATGGCTTCTTTAATGCCACGGCTGCTGGAGTGGAAACTGCTATTTTGATGCAGCGCCGGAGCTGCAAATTGCTTTAGCACAACTTTGCTAGGAAATGTTCTCCCACACAACCTTGCAGGATCCAAATGGGAACTTCAGCTGGCGCTATAAATATTTCAGATATGTCACTTTAGAGTGATTTTGGTTTCTTTTTAAAAACACACAACAACAACACACCGTCACCACCGCCACCACCACCAGAAGCAGTCTGTGGGAAACAAAAGGCTTCAAATAAAGATCACAACAAACCCTACATGTATTCCTATACGCAGTTTGGACAAGAAAATTAGCCCCGCCAATATGAAGGGGCACTCATGTAGGAGTCAATACCATCTATGGATTGGAATGACAATTGCATTTGCACCCACATCAAAATGGTGCAACCAGGCCTTTAGTGTATATATAGGAACATCGGAAGCTGCCTTCTACTGAGTCAGACCCTTGGTCCATCTAGCCCGGTATTGTTGACACTGACTGGCAGCAGCTCTCCAAGGTTTCGGGCAGGATTCTTTCCAAGCCCTACATGGAGGCCGGGGATCGAACCTGGGACCTTCTGCATGCAAAGCAGGTGCTCTGTCACACTGAGCTGTGGTCCCTCCCTACAGCACCTGGTATTCCAAGGCGGTCACCCAACCAGTACTAACCAGGCCCAACCCCGCTTAGCTTCCGTGATCAGATGAGATCTGGCTGTTCAGATGTTATCCTTTACACCAGGGGTGGGGAATACATTTTGGGGGGGGGGGGCTCAGTGACACCCCAAGCAGCCCTTCATGAGCCAGAGGATATTAGGGGGTGTGGCCATGCCCCCCCCCCAATGACAGGAGGAGATCAGAGAGCACAGCAGGGATTCCTCCATGGGGGAATTCCTCCCCGGAGGAGGCTCTCCATGAGAATGTTGGAAAAACAACGTCCTGACTCACATGGGCTCTTCTAAAAGTCACCCTCCACAAGCAGAGGGCAGCGGAAATATGTGAGGAGGGGGTGAGGGTAGTGTGTGCTCTCTCCTCACACGTTTATTCTTCTCAGATGCAGAACGCCTGCATTGGGCTAGAGCCGGGCTCTCCAACCTTGGGTCCCCAGATGTTACTGGACTACAGCTCCCAGAATCCCTTGCCATTAGCCATGCTGGCTGGGTATGCTGGGAGCTGTAGGCCAGCAACATCTGGGGACCCAAGGTTGGAGAGCCCTGGGCTAGAGTGAGAGGTGGATGGCACATTGCCAGTAGGCTGCCCTGCAGGGCTAGTGGAATGGCTGTCTGCAGTCTTGCTAGTAACCTGTTATGTCTTTACCCCTTACTTAGAAAGAAAGTCTAAGCAGGTGGAACTGTATTTGCCCTCATTCATTCATTCATTCATTCTTTAAAATGTACGAACCATTTCCCACCCAAAAGTGCCTCCAAGTGGTGTACATTAAAACAATAAAAAAATTCAATGAAATTAAAAAATAACAAGCATTTATGCCATAAAAAAGAGCAGTACAATACAGAGCAGTACTACTACAACAACAACAATCTACAGCCTTAAATGAAGTAGTATCTGTGGATTTTTTTAAAGATCAGAATTATAAAAAGAAAAGAATTGCTGAACTGGCAAGTCCAATGACTGCTTCTTACTAAGGATCAAACTGGGCACAACATTATTCATGTCTTTAACGTGTGCATGGGTGAGATTTAACAAATAAACATCTGACATGGGGGATGTTAGCAGGACTGGGACCATGGAAAGGGGGGGGGAGGGTTTTAACAGATTTCGATACCATCAACCATGGCATCCTTCTGGATAGGCTGTCTGGGTTGGGAGTTGGAGGCACTGCGTTGCAGTGGTTCTGCTCCTACTTGGATGGCCGATTCCAGAGGGTGGTGCTGGGGGATTATTGCTCTGTGCCTTGGCAGCTGTGCTATGGGGTTCCACAGGGCTCTAGTCTATCCCCATGCTGTTCAACATCTACATGAAACTGCTGGGGGAGGTTATCTGGAGGTGTGGGCTGAGTTGTCATCAATATGTGGACAACACCCAGCTCTACCTTTCCTTTTCATCAAATCCAGGTGAGGCAGTGGCTGTTCTGAATCAGTGCCCGGGGCACAGTAATAGACTGGATGAGGGCAAATAAACTGAGACTCAATCCAGACAAGACGGAGGTAATGTTAGTGGGTGGTTTGCCTGCCCAGATGAATGATGTTCAACTTGTTCTGGAGGGAGTTGCACTCCCCCTAAAGCAGTGTTCTCCAACCTTGGGTCCCCAGATGTTTTTGGCCTACAACTCCCAGCATGCCCCCGCCAGCATAGCTGGCGGGGGCATGCTGGGAGTTGTAGGCCAAAAACATCTGGGGACCCAAGGTTGGAGAACACTGCCCTAAAGGATCAAGTTTGTAGTTGGGGGGGGGGTGCTCTTGGATCCAGCACCGTCACTAGAGGCAAAGGTGGACTAGGTGGCATGGAGCGCCTTTTATCAGCTTAGACTGATATACAAACCACGTCCTTATCTGGACAGGGATAGCCTAGCTACAGTTATCCATGCTCTGGTAACTTCTTGGCTGGATTACTGCAATGCATTATATGTGGGGCTGCCTTTGAAAATGGTCCGGAAACTCCAGCTGATCCAAGATAGGGCAGCAAGATTGCTAACGGGGACTGGCCGACGTGATCATATTAGGCTAGTGCTTTACCATCTGCACTGGCTGCCAATCCATGTCCGGGCCCGATTCAAAGTGCTGGTATTAACTTACAAAGTCCTAAACGGCTTGGGGCCGGGTTACCTGAAAGATTGTCTCCTCCCATAATATATATATATACCTCCTCGGACCCTAAGATCATCCTGAGCGGTCCTCCTCTGGGAGCCCATACCAAATGAAGTGAGGTGGGTGGCTACTAGGAGGAGGAACTTTTCTGCTGGGGCACCCTGGTTGTAGAATAAACTTCCCAAAGAGGCTTGCCTGGCACCTATGGTGTGCTCTTTCTGGCGCCAGGTGAAGACCGTCCTATTTTCCCAGGAATTTTAGTCTCTGTTGTTTTAAATATTTTGCTGCTTTTTAAATCTTTGTTCTGCTGCTAGGTTTTATTTCGGCTTTTACTCCTATTTTATAATGTAGTTTAAATCTTTTTAAATTTTTTAATACTGTATTTTATGTTGTATTTTGTGGTTTTCATTGTTGTGAAATGCCCAGAGAGCGTCGGCTGTTGGGCGGTTAATAGAAATGTGATAAATAAATAAATAAAGCTTTGGCCGTGTCACAGTCCTGACTGGTGCGCATGGAAATTTTCCTCCCAGTACAAATCGCAGGCATGGGGGTTGACTCTGATCAGGACAGTGGTGGGGGCCAAGGAATAAAGCCCTCCCCCCCTCCACAACAGCTATTACTGTTTTTAAAGTTATCCACGCAAGGGCTAAAGAGGTGAGCGAGATCTAGTTTGGCCCCGAGTTCTTGTTTCAGCTAGAGCAGTGACCAGGTGGGTAAAATGTGGCTCAGATATTAGCTGTCGCCTGTCTGTCATCTGATGTGGAATGAGTCGTGTCAAATGAGGGAGTATTTTCAAATTTGGAATTTTCTCTGTTTCACTCAGTGGCTTGCCCTGCTGGTGCTTAGTGCCTTATCTTGGATGCATTTTTAAATTATTATTAATTTTTTCAAAGTAAGAATGAACAGTAACAAATTCAAGTTCACCACATAATGAGTCAATTTCTTTACAGTCTTGCTAATCACTCGGGATCTCTAGTTGGTGCAAGCAAGATTATCTGATAAAGTTATCACTCATCCTCCTAACAGATCATGCCATTGAGTTCAGTGTGTCTTAGGAAGTTGTGGCGCATCTGTGCGATAATGACTCGGGCGGTCAGGCCCGATTCTAACCAGTTCTAAAATGTTATTAGTTTTGTTTCCACGAGGAAGGAAAACAACAGTAATGTAAAGAAGTTATAGATTTCACATAGAGTTGGAAGGGGCCTACAAGGCTATCGAGTCCAACCCCCTGCTCAATGCAGGAAACTAGAGGAGGGGTCTCCCATCCAAGTAACAACCAGGCCTGACCCTGCTTAGCTTTCCACGCTCAGACAAGCTGAGCCAGCGTGAGCCACAGGCCTGTCTCTTCCTGGACAAAGCAACTGGCCATGCCATGGAACTGGTTTACTCTAAAAACACTAATTTCCTTGGGAAAATACTGGGGGCAGTAAAATATGGAATCAGAATCTGTACACTTTCGATTCAAAGGCTTGCTTTCACAGTCACCAATCTTCTTTCTATCTTTGCCACCCTCACAGATGGCTCCAAAAATGCACAGCTGCTTCATACTTTTTGACAGTCTCCATGACATTTATTCTGATGCCTATTCAAATCTTCAAGTTCAAGGGCACGTTATGAGAATGCAAGTCTTCTCAGTTCATATGCAGACAAATAAAGGTGTGTCTACTGTGCCAGCTGTTTGTCCTGGGATATGACTGAAGACTGAAGATATGACTGGAAGCAGAGGATGCAGTCTGTTCTGCACTGGCTTCTGGTTAGTGTCACCGATAAATGGTCCATCCACTTCCAACGTTTGCTGTGAGAACGCTAGTATCTTGATAAATAGATTCTAATTAGAGCCCTGGTGTGCAGAAAGGTGGTCTATAAATTCATTTGATCAATAATAATAAATTAAACCATTCTAATGTTCCTGTCTGCACAGGACAGACATTGTAAGCAACATTGTCCCCTTTCTCCTCCAGTTTGTCTCTACTGAAATAAATCTACATGCAAGTAGGTGCTTCAGCTTGTTGTTTTAAGTGGCAGGCTGGGACACCTTCTCACAAGGAAATCCTTTTTTTAAAAAAAACTTGTATATTGCACTTCCGGGACATTTCTGGAAGGAGGGACGCCAACCTGCCGTTTCAAGGAGACCCCTCCTCTAGTTTCCTGCATTGAGCAGGGGGTTGGACTCGATAGCCTTGTAGGCCCCTTCCAACTCTATGATCCATAAGTTCATGGAGGATAAGGCTGTCAATGGCTACCAGTAATGATGGTTCTAAACCACCTCCAGTATCAGTAGTGGTATGTTTATGTACACACCAGTTGCTGGAGAACATGAACAGGAGGAGGGTGCTATTGCACTCATGATCTATTTGTGGGCTTCCCACAGACAGCTGGCTGGCCACTGTTTGAACAGAATGCTGGACGGGACAAGCCCAAGAAATTTTGCTGCCTGAGGTGAAGGACAAGATGGCACCATATGCATTATCCAAGAGGACTGGCATTTGAATCTTATTTCAATGCTGGCAACAAGAGAGCTAGGGGTGCAAGACAGGCTAGACTAGGGGCCTCGGGGGCGATGGAAAGGGGCTGCTGCCACCCCTGCCTCCCAGTATATGCTGCCTGAGGCAGCTACCTCACTCTACTTAATGGTAGGGCCAGCACTGGATGGGGAAACCGTTGAAATAGAATTGTTCGGTAAATCCAATTGTGTGCATGGATGTTGTGCATACACAACTCTCTGGACAGTAATCTGAGCCAGTATTTTTAAACTAGCATCATCCAGCCCTAAAAGAAGCCCCTGAAGCTGATGCTGTGATACCATAGGTAAAATTCTGAGGTTATATTTACATGGCCAAATACTGTCAGTAGTTAAGGCAGGGGTGGGGGGCACATGCATAGGCCACATATGCTCTCCCCCCCCCCACTGCCACCATGCCACTGAAATTCACTGTGGTAGCAGCAAAAAAAAAATTAACCTACATTTTTCCCTTTTACAAATTCTGCTTTACAAATTTGACCACAAACCACCATTATTATTTTTTGCTGCCACTGCCACCAAATTCAGCAGTGGCAGGAGTGCAGCCTGCAGGGGGCTGGGTGTGTGTGTCAAACATGGCTCCCAAATCCTCCAAAGTTGCCCGCTCTTGAGTTGAGGGAAGGCCTAAACACCCTGTGACCTATCATGCTCAATGTAACCTACCAAGCATGGATTAAGGCCTGACAATCCTTCCACAATCCACACACACAGAGTCTCCCGGGCAAAAACAGGAGGCTTGTAAAAGGTTCCTGATAGGCTACCCTGTATGGTTGGTGGGCTGTGATCAGCTGGTGGTAACACTGGTGATATTAGTGGAGTGTATTCTTTGAAATAGGAGGTAAATAATTGTACACAGCAGTATGATAACCATGGTTTGCATCCTATCGAAGTTAAATAGAGGGGCTGCTTCTAGGCATGCCCCTTTGAAGATTGAATACTAGAGGTGCTAATTCCCTCCAATGACAAATGGTTGGGCGTATGGTGGCACTCCATCACCACCAATGGTATAACATGTTGCTGGTATGCACTATAGTAATTATACATCTGCTCCTCACTACTGCAATACATTTGGTAATCTAAATACTCCTGACAGGAGTGATCAAGCTAATAGAATGCTTTGCACAGGCAATATATAATGGGAAGAAGGATATCAAGAATCATGATGAATGTTTAAAACATTGCTCCATAGATTCTGTATAGTTTTTGGCAAGGGGAGGAACTGAGGAGGCTAGATAATCCCTGCTGTTCGTATGCAGAGCATGCACTGGAATTTGACACCAGAACCTAAGGACAAAATGTGTCACAAGAAGCGGTCCTCAGAATTATGATTAACGCAGTTCTGTTCTAGTCATCGTCATGGGAACAAACCTTATCTTCTCAGTTATGATGCCCTTATCAAAGGCGTAATAGAGGAAAGGATCCTCCTGGTAGTTCATGCAAAGGTCAGTTAACTTGCTTTATCCTCCTGTCTTCCATTAATAGATGAAAGGCATAATAACATATACAGCCATGCCTTGGATTGAGAGCATAATTTGTTCCGGAAACGTGCTTGTAATCCAAAACACTCTTATATCAAAACGAAATCCCCCCAAAAAAATTTGTACAGAGATTTTTAATTTAAGCTGTACTACAGTACTTGTATTGCAAGACATTGCTTGTATATCAAGGGGGGAAAAAATAAATATTTAAAAATTTGCTTGTCTTGCAAAACGCTCTCAAACCAAGTTACTTGCAATCCAAGGTATTACTGTATGTAGCAAATCCATTTTCTAGAAGTTTCAAAGTTTCTTTCAATGCATGGAGTGGGAGGGGGAAGTTGAGGCATGTTGTCCCCACTCTCACCCTTCACAAATTCATTGGATGGTTAAGCCAAAGCTAGGGTGGCCATGTGCCCTCTTTTACAGAGGACAATCCTCTACTTGTAGGGCTATCCAGTCCAAGTCCGGCTTAAAGAGAAAGAACCCTCAGAAGGAAGAGCTGGGCCTTGAAGTTGCCCATCGACAGCACCTGGACAGCAGACTGAGGAAGGCACACCGGACACCTGGCCACAGGCTCCCCCACTATAGTGAGACGTACTGTATTTCTATTTAAATTATAAAAAATCATTTCTAAATTTGCATCTATATATATTGCCTGCTTGTGGGTTTCCCGTGGGCAGCTGGTTGGCCACTGTGTGAACAGAATGCTGGACTAGATGGACTCTTGGTCTGATCCAGCACGGCTCTTCTTATGTCCTTATAAAAATTAGCATATGCAAATGTTATGCAAATCAACAATATCCTCTTTTTGGGTGATGCATGTCCTCTTTTTTGGCAATTCATAAGTGACCACCCTAGCCAAGGCTTATATGTGCCCAACTATGTGCACATTGGGTTCTTTCTGCTTTTTCAGGGTTCCTAATCACATGGCGAGAGACCCACATGTGTACAGTGGTACAAACAGAGGCTCTATTTCAACTTTCAGATGAATGTGTAGAGGTTGGAAGTTGGGACAGTGCACACAGTCCCCCACCCCCACAATGTGTACAAAGATCATCTGAAAAGAGCTTAGGTCTCGTTGTGAAAAGGCCTTCTTTGTTGTGGCACCCAAGATGTGCAATTTCTTGGTCCCTGGAAATCCATCTGACCCCTTCCTGTTGGCATTCCGACACCAGCAAAAAATGATTTTTGCTGCGACAGGCCTTCAGCCAGGCCTTCAGCTTGAACTTGTTTCTTCACTCTCTCACTAATGCTGATTCTGTCTGCTGCTCCTGTCGGTCAGTGCATAATTCCTTTTATAACACGAGTGTGTTTTATATATATAGATATATTAATTGCTGGTGTTAGCCACCTTGGGTCCTTCAATTTGAAATGGAAGGGCAGGATATAAATGTCTCAAATAAGTATATAATAAATACGATGCCTTCTAGTTAAGGATAAATAAGGCCAAGGCAGACCAATAAAGAACCACAGGTCCAGCCTGGCCTACAGATAACTGTCAGCTGGCCCGCTCCTCGCCCTTCCCCTTCAAAAGGTGAAGACTTACGAACCCAGCACATCTTCTTATGCCTGACTGTGAGAGGGAGAAGAGATTGCCAGAAACGTATGTGTTGCTCACCCATGTATGTATGTATGTATGTATGCGTGTCTCAGTTTTTAAGATATCCATAAGCAGGCAGGTCCACTCCATGCTTGGAATAGTGGTACCTGACTGAATTTGGCTGGTGCAGAAGGGTGAGAATTTCATTGCAGTTCATTTTTCATAATAAATTCACACAAAGTTCTTCATATTCCAGAGAAAAAGAACTTGAGAGTTAACAAATTTGAATATGGGAATGGGAGACAGTGAAACGGACAGATCTGCCCATCCCTATAATTAGAAGTCAACAGGCCGGCAGTGCAGCCGATGGAGCCCAGAAAGGAGGCGGTTGCCACAGTTTGTGCCAGCTGCAGCTTCCAAAACACGTTCAAGGGCAGCCCCATGCCGTAGTCAATCCTAGATTTCGAGCTGGCTGGAATTTGGAAACCCTAGCGATGCCAGAGAACAATAAAGTAGTTAAATCAGGGATATATGCGCAGGCTGGTGCTCGCCTGATGTTGTGAACTACAACTCCCACGATCCCTGACCATTGGCTATGACTGACTAGGGATGATGGGAGTTGTAGTCCAAAATATCTGGCGGGCACTGGCTTGCCTACACACACACACACACCCGGGTTAAATGATAGGACTTTACAAAATGCCACTTAGGGCACAAGCCTATGCACGTTTAGACAGAAAAAAGGCCTACAACTCCCAGCGTGCCCCAGCCAGCATAGCTGGCATTGTGCCCTTAAGCAAGTGAAGAAAGAGAGATAGAGGCTTGTTAGCAACTGAATTTCACTTATAAGGGAAGCCTGCTTTGCTCGACGAGTTACACTGACTTACACTGACTGAGGCAGTGTGTGTCTGGAAGTTCTCATTCCATGGAAAAATGGCTTAAAGTGCTTTTTATGGGAATCCTCCCTCAGGTTAGAAATCTTTTCTGGATCACTTAAAATAAAAACAAAACAAAAAAACAGAAAAGAGCCCAGAGTTAAAGCCTAATCCTTTTCCTACGGCCTGATCAAACATTAACCTGCCATTCTAAAAGTGGAAAGCAGAGGTGCCTGCCAAGAGGAGCTGGTTAGGGCAGGTTCCATGAATCATTCAATCAACTCATAGGCTCATTATCCAAAGAAAGCCCTCAGCAAACTGACACAGAGCAGGGTGGTGGGGATGTAAGAAAGGCAAGGCGGAAGAGGGAGCGTGACTCATTTCTCCAGCAGTTACCTTCAGGTTATGGAAACTGTTGTCAGGGAGAGGAGAAGTAGGCCATAATGCATCAATTGGAGCGAGGAAAGCACGGATGTTGTTGTTATAACGGGGCGTGTGAGAACAAACACACAGGAAGGCGAGACACGTGCTGGGTCCATCCATTCCAGCTAATGTGTCTCTCTTAATATCTGATTTCCCCACCCCATAAAACGCCAGGAGGAAATGAGTTAATTGAGATCAGGGGAGCCATTACGTGTCCAAACAGAATTCCAGCTGAAATTCTAGAGCCACCGGCCACCCGTGCCAAGGACGATTTCAAGATGCAGCTTTGTGGCGCATTCAGAGGCAGCATCAGCAATATGCTGCGCACATCTGTTTTCTTCCTCGGGACAGCTTTACCTAATTAGTGCTGAAGACCCTGGCATTCTGGGGGTAATAAAGCGAGAAATTCATACTAATGAAATGGCATCACACTCTACAGTTTCCTCCTTGCCTATGGAAGGTGTGTGTGTGTGTGTGTGCGCGCGCGCGCGCGCGTGTGTGTGCGGGGGGAAGGTTGAAATCATTTTGCCTTATTTAAAATCATTTAATTCTAGGAACCATTCATGCCAGCCATTCCCTAGCTTCAAAGCTAAGTTTTCAAATGATTCTGAACAGCTGTTTCACTTTAACACACCAAACTATTTTAGAGCGTTTGTTATTTTTCTATTTACATAGAGTTGCAGTCCAACACCTCTGAAGGACACCAGGTTGGGGAAGGCTGGTCTAGGGGAATAAAAAGGTTTTCAAAGCCCATCTAAAAATGAGGCAAGAGGAGGCTTGGTGAAATTCCCCATGGGGAGAGTTCCACTGTCATGATGCCATCACCGAGAAGGCCCCGTCTCTGGCAGCTGCCCATCTGATCTTAACGAATGATGGGCCAGAGAATAGGGCCTCTGATACTGATCTTAGGGGTTGGGACTACGTATCTGTTTTGACTTTTCTCAAAACAGTCAAAGGTGTACCCTACTTACACAAAGGTGTGTAGGTGTACCCTACTTAGGGGTACACCTACACAATGTAGGTGTGCCTCTAAGTAGGGATGTGCATGGAGCTCAATTGGGGGGTAGAAGTCAGGGGAACTCGCCAGGCTCGACACCCCCCCCCAACCTCTGCTCGGCCTACCTGCCGTCAAGCTGGGAAAGCAACGTCTGGGTTCCCAGCACTGCATTTTTTACCTAGAAAATGGCGTAAGATACGTTAAAAATGGCCGCGATTTGCGCAAGTTCCACAAATCACAGCCGCTTTTAGTGTATCTTACGCCATTTTCTATGTAAAAAACATAGCACCGGGAACCCAGCGCCTCGGCTGCTGCTCGTTTTCAGCCTGGCTCAGCAGGCATGGCAGCAGTGCTCAGCGGGTGCCCAGCGAGTCGGGTGGTGGACAGATCGCCCACCCCTACGGCTAAGCCTGCTTCTTTTTAAGCTGAATAAAAAACAGATTCTCATGATTGCAATAGTAAACTCTGGGGCAAGGATTTGGAATGTCCCGTCCACAGAGTGTCTCAATTGGCCTGTGAGCTCCTCCTCCTCCTCCTTCTGCAAGCCCTGCCTCTCCTTCCTCCAGCTCATATCGTTGATCATCACTGATCAGAGATAAGTGCTGGGATTTCCCAAGAAAAGCAGCCTTTCTTCCGCACAGTGCAGGGAAAGAGTGATTAAAAAGCATTTAAACTTTATATATACACCCTGCTGGGTATTTCAAGTTTTAATATGTTGACATTTTAGAATCGAGCTGTGCTGTACTTCACATGCCTGACTGAAAGCCATTGCCCTGGGACTTACTCCTCAGTAGACAGGCATAGAATTGAGCTGTGGCTTGTATGCCTGGTGAGATAATGTCCAAATTGTTATGAATTACATCTGGTCCAACCCACTTTGTCTTGGCCCTACGCACTCTGTCCCTGGCTCATGCCCTGTTCCCTTATCTCAGTGTTTCTCAACCTTGGGTCCCCAGATGTTTTTGGCCTACAACTCCCAGCATGCCCCAGCCAGCTATGCTGGCTGGGGCATGCTGGGAGTTGTAGGCCAAAAACATCTGGGGACCCAAGGTTGAGAAACACTGCCTTATCTGGAATGCAGCCCTCCCCCACCCAGGCCCTTCTCAAATAGGAATTCACCCACGACCCACCCCCAGCCAAAGAGCTTCACCGCTCCTGCTATAGGTAAAAGAGAAAAGAACCTCTTTCATACAAGCAAATTGAGCAACTGTCCCCGCTTAGGCTGGGTCAGACTCAGCACTGAGGTAATTGAGGGGCAAATCCAAATGTAGGTCAATAAACAGGCAAAGGTCAAAAGGCACAGTTTTACTAAAGAAGTAGGTGGTCTCCAGAAGAGAGGTCTAAAGGCACAGCCAAAGTCAAAACACAAGAGAAAAGTCAAAACAGATACGTAGTCCAAAAAGCAGAATCAAATCAAGCAGGAGTCAAGAGGCCAAATCACAAGGCAGGGTCAAAAATACAAAGCACCAGATGCTAAAGTAAGCTATTACTTCCCACAGGTCTCAAGCACCAACTGATAGCTGATATATAGCCAGGGCTTCCAGGGCTTGCCTGAAGTTCATCACAGGCCTGTGTTTAAAAAGAAAAGAGCCCTCCTCATGAGGAGGGCTCTACTCATGAGGAGTCCTATTGCTGTGGTTCTCGAGGCATGTGCTTCACCTCCGGGTGGTGGCCTCTGCCTCTACCTTCTGGCGCTGGGACATTCTAGGGCTGCTTGGCCTCCTCCTTAGATCCTGTGGGGGATGTATGGTCCTCAAGGGCCTCATTCAGGGTTTCCTCAGTGTCCATCAGTATGGAAGGCCTGGTGTAGCTTCCCCGGAGGTGCTAGGAGTGCCAGTGTCAGGATGATGCACATCATAGAATCATAGAATAGTAGAGTTGGAAGAGGCCTATAAGGCCATCGAGTCCAACCCCCTGCTCAATGCAGGAATCCAAGTTAAAGCATCCCTGACAGATGACTGTCCAGCTGCACCTGGAATGCCTCCAGTGTGGGACAGCCCACGACCTCCCTAGGTAATTGGTTCCATTGTTGTATTGCTCTAACAGTCAGGAAGTTTTTCCTGATGTCCAGGTGGAATCTGTCTTCCTGTAACTTGAGCCCGTTATTCTGTGTCCTGCACTCTGGGATGGTGAAGAAGAGATCTAGGCCCTCCTCTGTGTGACAACCAGTACTTGAAGAGCATTATCATATCTGTCCTCAGTCTTCTCTTTTGAAGGCTAAACATGCCCAGTTCTTTCAGTGTCTCCTCATAGGGCTTTGTTTCCAGTCCCCTGATCTTTGTTTCCCTCCTCTGGACCCTTTCCAGTTTGTCTATGTCCTTCTGAAAGTGTGGTGCCCAGAACTGGACGCATTACTCAAGATGAGGCCTAACCATTGCTGAGTAAAGGGGAATTATCACTTCATGCGATTTGGAAGCTATACTTCTATTAATGCAGCCCAAAATAGCATTTGCCTTTATTGCTGGCTCACATATTCAGCTTGTGATCTACAACAATTCCAAGATCCTTCTTGCTTGTAGTATCGTTGAGTCAAGTATCCCCCATCCTGTAACTGTGCATTTGGTTTCTTTTTCCTAGGTGTAGCACTTCTCATTTATCCTTATTAAATTCCATTCTGTTGTTTTCAGCCCAGCGCTCCAGCCTATCAAGATCACTTTGAATTTTGTTTTTGTCTTCCAGGGTATTAGCTATTCCACCCAATTTTGTGTCATCTGCAAATTTGATAAGCATTCCCTGCACCTCCTCATCCAAGTCATTAATAAAAATGTTGAAGAGCATTTTTATTAATGACTTAATGACTATTTTTTTTTTTATTCTTTTTTTTTTTTTTTTTTTAAACAATACAAAGAAAATAACATACACACATAACTAATATTGTGCTCCCATCACCATGGGACCAAACAATCCAATAACTCTATAATTGTTCATTATTCCAAAAATACAATATATCTTGACAGGGTAAACTCCCTTTCCCCCTTTTAAACACATATTCCAAAAATAAACCCCAAATATCCTTAAAATTATTTTTCTTTAATTGACCCCTTTTGCATTTAATATTACAAGTCAACATATCATTCAAAGCCATATCCCATACTTCCTTATACCATTCAGTAATAGTGAAAACTTGCTGGATTTTCCATTTCCTTGCTATCATTAGTCTACCTGCCGTTAACAAATTTATGATTAATTCTTTAACATTTTGTGAACCGATCACCTTTTCCGTTATTGTTAGCAAAGCTAGTTTAGGGCATACCTCTAAATCAACTCCAACAATTTCTGATATTTCCTCAAAAATCATTTTCCAAAAATCCATTACATTTTTACAACTCCACCACATATGAGCATATGTACCCAATTCCTGACATCCTCGCCAACACATTGGAGAACATTTATTATCTATTCTATTTAATCTCACTGGGGTCAAATACCATCTCCAAATCAGCTTATAAAAATTCTCTTTAATTCTTACAGACATATTTTTCAATATTCGCCTATCCCAAATCTTATTCCACTCATCCTTTGATATTTCCTCTTCAAACTCTGTATCCCAAACTATTTTAAGATTTTCTGCTTGCTCTTCTGATTTCTGCAACATTTTATATAACATCTTTGTAAGACCCCTAGCTGATGCATTTCCTTCTACAAGTTCTCTAGACATAACCACCTGCTCAAATGCAGTGAAATCCCTTTCATGCTCATGTCTTCTCTTCCATTTCTTACCCCATTGTACTAATTGAATTAAATTTAACCAAGAAATTCTTCCTGCCCCAACCCTATCAATTATTTGCTGTCTTGTCTCCATTTTTTCCAGCCAATCCATTAAAGTTATCACCTTTTTCTCTCTAAAAATTCGTTCTAAATGTCTAACATTCTCGGGAAAATCTTCCATAACCACCACTGGAGTAAGCGGGGATATACCTGGTAAAAATATTTCCTTATTTCTACCCCAAATTTCTAACATATTTTTAAAAAGGGATTTTCTAATCTTTTTGTCATAATATGTCCTTGTTTTGTAAATAAGAATTTATCCACCCTATTACCCAATTCAAATGCTTCTATTTCCCACCACATAAATTCTTTTCTAACAATAATATCCATGATATATCTAAGTTGATTAGCTATATAATACCATTTTAAATTAGGGAGACCAAGTCCCCCTATTTTTTGAGCTTTATACCATCTATTCTTAGTAATCCTTGATTTTTCCCCCCATTACAATAGCTATTTAACATTACTTGCCACTCTTTAATTTCTTTCTCTGATATCTTATATGGTATCATTCTAAATAAAAATTAAACTTCGGTAAAATCTTCATTTTAATCAAAGCTATCCTACCAAACCACGATAATCCCAATTTTTTATAATCCTCTATTTGATTTTTAACTTCATCTTTAGTTTTTTAAAATTACATTCCCCTATTTTATCCAAATCTTTTAATATATCAATACCTAAATATTTAATTATATTTTTTATCTTTATATCCACTCCCCTTTGTTTAAATCCCCTTTCCTCCAGTTTACTATAATTAAATGTCATTATCTCCGATTTATCCCAATTAACTTTTAACCCTGTTACTTCTCTAAATTCATCTAAATGTTTCTCTATCCAATCCCAATTTTCTATAGGCCGTTCTAATGTTAACAAGATATCATCTGCAAAAAGGTTTATCTTACATTTGGTCTCTATTCCTATCCCCAATAATTTCTTCTCCTGTCTTATCGAATTCGCTAACAATTCCATAACTAACACAAATAATACTGGGGAAAGGGGACAATCCTGTCTAGTTCCCCGGCCTAGGCTAATAGTTTCTGTTATTCCATCGTTTACAATTACCGACGTGACATTATGAGTATATAATTGGTTAGTAATACCTATAAATTTTTCTCCAAACCCCATAGTTTTTATTAACATCTTTAATGCAGGCCATTCCACACAATCAAAGGCTTTAAAAATATCCAATGCAAGAACCCCCGCTTTCAAATTATTTTTCTTTATTAAATAAATTATATTCAGAACCCTTCTTGTTAAATCTGCCATTTGTCTTCCTTGAATAAACCCAGGGCCGGCGCTACCGCTAGGCCAACTAGGCGGCCGCCTAGGGCGCATGGCTAAGGGGGCGCAAACGCCCCGCTCCTGCGCCTTCCTTCATTCCTGGGCTGCAGAGGCTGGCGGCGGCAGCAGCAGCAGGAGGAGGAGGAGGAGGAAGCTCGCTCGCTCGGTGCCCACTCACTCCTTGGGGATGCGCTGCTGCTGGCGGGGAGGAGCAGGAGGCCGGCTGCCCGCCACGCTCCTCTTATGCTGCTGCTGGTGACACTTCCGATTCCCAACTGAACGTGCGGGGCAGCCCATGCACATAGAGATAGAAAAATCTCTTAGGTCCGTGCTTCCGCATGAAGGCTCTTGCCCCGCACATGGCGTCGTTCAAATGAGAACCTGAAGTGATGGCTGCTTGAAGCGCATCTTTTCTCTCCCGTCCCTACGGCCTTCATGCTTTCCTTCGGAGAGGAGAGGGAGGGGTGGAGGAATGGGAAGAGGACTTCTCGCGAGAGCGGTGTCGTTTTCCTCGGCAGTCCGGAACGGAGGCTGAGTCGAGCCGGGCTGAGGGAAAGAAAGGCCGAGCGGGGGTGCGAGAACGTGATTGGTGGCGCCTATAGGTGAGAGGAGCGGGACGTGCGCACACCCGCAGCTCCACCGGGCAGAGGCAGCCGCGCCAGGAGCAGCAGCAGCAGAAGAGGAGCGTGGCGGGCAGCCGGCCTCCCGCTCCTCCCCGCCAGCAGCAGCGCATCCCCAAGGAGTGAGTGGGCACCCGGGCTAAGCTAGACGCCCCCGGCCGTGCCCGCCTCCCCCCCTGCGAGAGCCCAGCACGCTCTCCGCAGCTCCGCCGCCCCCTCCTAAAAACTTTTCCAAATGAGAACTTGGGGGGGGGGGGCGCTAGGCGAGCAGGTGTTTCCCGGGCCCGGCTGCTTTGCTCCGGAGCCCCCCCCGGAGGGAAGGGGGGGCGCTAAAGTGGGAAGGGGGGGCGCTAAATATTTGATGTTGCCTTGGGCGCCAAACTGCCTTGCACCGGTCCTGAATAAACCCACATTGATCTATCCCTATATACTTATTTAGAAAACTATTCATTCTTCTAGCTAAAATTGCTGTCAATAGTTTAGCATCTTGATTAATTAATGATATTGGTCTATAAGAACCTGGTTCTGCTAAATCCTTCCTTGGTTTCGGGATTAAAATGGTCAAGGACTGTTTCCATGACGGGGGGATCTCTCCCCCCTGTAAAATATCATTAAACAACCGTTTTAACTTCGGAATTAACATTTTTTTAAAGACTTTATAATATTCCGCCCCAGACCATCCAGTCCTGGCGTTTTCCCCTGTTTTAATTTATTTATAGCACTTTCTATTTCAATTTCTGTGAATGGTTGCTCCATTTTCTCTCTATCTTCATCCTGGATTTTTATTTTTAAATTTTTCTCGATATATCTTCTACTCTCAGCTTCCGACCATTTTCCTGCCTTATATAACTCTGTGTAATATTCATGAAAATTTTCAATTTATCCTTTACTAGATTATATTCTTTACCCCTCTTATCCTTAATCATCCCCACTAAGCTTTTTTCTTTTTTTTTTGTGCTAATCTAGCCAACATTTTAGAGTTTTTATTACTATTCTCAAAATACTCCCTTTTTGTGTAAATCAAATTCCTTTGTACCCTGTCCAGTTCTTTATTCTCCAATTCTTTCCTTTTACCCTGTAATTCTGCAAAAATCTTTTTATCCCTCTTCTCTAAATACTTCTTTTCCAAATCCCTAATCTCCCCCTCTAGCTTTTGATAAAAAACTTCTTGTTGTTTCCTCAAATTTATTGCCTCTCTCAATCCTATTCCTCTCATTACACTCTTCATTGTATCCCATATTATCGCTTCAGTACATTCTTCTGTTTGATTAAATTCCCAAATTTCCCTCAATTCCTTCTCTATTTTCTCTGTTAAATGTTTATAACGAAAAATATTACAATTCAATCTCCATCTTTTCGCTTCTCTATAATCCTTATGTATCTTCAAATCCATGTTAACCAAAGCATGATCTGTAACTTTTATCACTCCTATCTCTGTGCCCAGGACCCTTGAAAACAGTGTCCTGGACACAAAAATAAAATCTATCCTAGAATAATTCTTATTTGCTGATGAGTAAAATGTATATCTTTCCTCATTCCCCTTGACCCCTCTCCAAACATCTAGCAACCCTTCCTTACTAATTAACTTATTCAAGATCGTTAGATTATTTCTCTGATCTTCTCTCGTCGGATTGGATTTGTCTTTTCTTCTATCCAATACCATGTTAAAGTCCCCAGCCATAATAACCCTTTGATTTTGAAAATTACCCATTTCTTTAAACACCTTGATTTTGATTGGGAGCATAAACATTAACAATAACATATTCTTCCCCTCCCAAGGTCCCATACATTATAATATATCTACCTGTATCATCCTTTTTCACCTTTAGAACATTAAAACCACAATTCTTTGAAATTATAATTGCTACTCCTCGCGATTTAGATGATCCACATGCTATCTCATATATTCTAGACCACCTCAATTTCAATTCATTGACTCCTTTCCTTGCCTGGTGCGTTTCTTGCAAGAATATAATATCTGCCTTATCCTTTTTAAGAAGTGCTTCTATTCGCCTTCTCTTAGTAACTGACCCTAGCCCCTTAACATTTAAAGTTGAAATTCTTAACTTATAATCCATCTATTAACAACATTTTTTCTTTTTTGGTCCCCAAAAGTGAAAATAATACACAATAACATACCCCTTAACCCACCCCACATTCATCTAAACTATCCCCCCTGCTTAGCCAGGGCAACTTGCCCCACCCTAAACCTACCCACCTATCCCAGGGGGGGGGGGAAAGGACCCATCACCAGCCCGAACAGCAGCCCCTCATTCCCTCCCGGATAACTTCTTTATAAAACATTTTCTATTTCTTTTTTCTTCTCGTGTTGAAACGACCTCTTATACAATTCCTCCACTGGCTCCTTCTTCTTCCAGTTGACCCATCGATTCTGGACCCTCCGCATCATCATGAAGCCCCAACTCTCCCAGCAGGCCCATGCCTTGATCACATGATGAAATCTTGTATCTCTTACTGTTCCACACAAAAGTAAGAAAAACTGGGTAACCCCAATTGTATTGTAATCCCTTTCTGATCAAGACTGCTGTACACGGTTTAACACTTCGCCTCCACTTTATTGTTTGCTGACAAAGATCATTGTAGATTTGCAAAGTAGCCCCCTTGAAAGCTACTTGACCTTTCTTTCTAATCTCTTTCATGAAGACATCCTTCTTGTATAAATTTGCAAATTTCAGTACAACATCTCTGGATGTCATACCACGCCTTAATGCTCCCACTCTATGCACAATCTCAATGTCCATATCATCCCAAAAAATTGTTTCTCCAGAGACAGCTTCATTCATCCATTCCAAAATACTGCCTCTTAACTTATATCCAGTCTCCCCCATCTCCATGGGGAAGCCTCTGATCCGAATGTTGGAACGACGTTGCCTGTCTTGCATGTTAATCATCTGTATTTCCATCTCATTAAATTTCATTTCATACTTTTCAAAACTTTTTTCATCCTTCACCTGGAGTTTTTCCACCTTATCCACTCTAGCTTGCAGCTCTTTAACTTGAACCCCTAATTGATCTATGGAATTTCGCATTTGCTTCATATCCTCTTGATGCAGATTTTGAAATTTCTCAATTGCTTCTATTTGTTTCTGCTGGCCTGCTTCCATAGAGCTTTGAAACTGTGATAGAATTTTCTCCCAATCTGGTGCTGCCCCTTTAAGCTTGGCTGGAGATATTGACTTTGGCTTGGCACCAGCAGGGAATTTGCCAGCTGAATCCGCCATTTTTCCGCCCTTCCCCCTCGCTGTCTCGAAACTTTCACTACCTCGTGGCTTCTTATCAGGACCCTGTTGCACAGTTTGATAAAAACATTCACTATCTTTAGTGTCAAGGATCCTAATTAGCCTTTTCAAACTGTTATCCGAGGGATGCGCCCGATCGCGTTTCCAAAGAGGGGGTAGGGACTTTTTCACCCGTCTGGAGCTCATAAACAATCAGGAGCGAAGCACATCAAAAGAAAGCTATTCTTGTTATTTCTTTATTAGCTCTATATCTGCATACTTTCCAGAAAGCAAACAGCAAAGGAATTTAAACTCACGCTTTGTCTCTCCTGTGTATTTGCAGATGTTTTCAAATCATTCCGGGAGCTCGGCAGAAAAGCTACTGCTCCATAGCCAGCGCAGGCTCCTCCCCCGACTTAATGACTATTAATGGTCAGAGCCCTGTGGTACCCCTCTCATTACCTCCCCAGTTTGAGAAGGTACCACTGATAAGTACTCTTTGAGTCTGATCCTGTAGCCAGCTGTGAATCCACCTGATAGTTGTTCCATCTAGCCCACTTTTAGCTAGCTTGCTAATCAGGATATCATGAGGCACTTTGTCGAAAGTGTTGCTGAAGTCAAGATATATTATGTCCACAGCATTCCCACAGTCCACAAGGGAGGTGACCCAATCAAAAAATGAGATCAGATTGGTCTGGGAGGATTTGTTCTTGACAAATCCATGTTGGCTTCTAGTAATCACTGCATTGCTTTCAAGGTGCTTGCAGATTGACTGCTTTATAATCTGCTCCAGAATTTTCCCAGGGATTGATGTCAGACTGACTGGTCTGTAGTTCCCAGGTTTCTCCTTTTTGCCCTTTTTGAAGATAGGAACAACATTAGTCCTCCTCCAGTCATCTGGCATTTCACCCATCTTCCATGATTCTCAAAGATAATAGGCAGTGGTTCTGAGAGTTCTTCTGCCACTTCCTTTATTATTCTAGGATGCAGTTTGTCAGGCCCTGGAGATTTGAACTAATTCAAAGTAATCAGGTGTTCCTTGACCATTTGCCTATCAATCTCAAGCTGCAATCCTGCCCCTTCAGCTTGTACTTTAGGTCTGTCGGGGTGTGTGTGTGTGTCATAGACCCTCTTTCAGGAGAAGACTGAGCCAAAGTAGGAATTGAACACTTCTGCCTTTTCTTTGTCATCTGTTATCATTTTGCCATCCTCACTGAGTAGCTGAACCACCATTTCTTTCCTCTCTCTTTTACTATGCACATATCTGAAGAAAGCTTTTTTGTTGCTTTTAGCATCCCTCGCTAGCCTCAGCTCATTCTCAGCTTTAGCCTTCCTGACACTATTCCTGCAGCTCTGTGCTACCTGCAGGTACTCTTCCCTTGTAGCCTGGCCTTCCTTCCACTTCCTATACGTGTCCTTTTTTGTTTTCAGGTCATTTCTGAGCTTTTTGTGAAGCCACATTGGCTTCTTCTGTTGCCCTCTGCCTTTTTTCCATGTGGGAATTGTTTGTAATTGTGCCTTTAGAATTTCCTTTTTTTAAAAAAACTCCCACCCATCTTGGACTCCTTTTCTCATTAGGGTTGCTTGCCATGGGACCTTACTTATCATTGTTCTGAGTTTATTAAAATTGGCTTTCCTAAAATCCAGGATACATGTTTGGTTACACTCAGCTTTTGCTTCATTTAGAATCAAGAACTCAAATATAACATGGTAACTTTCCCCCAGAGTTCCCGAAACTGCCACTTTATCCACTAAGTCATCTCTGTTGGTTAGAATCAAGGCAAGGATAGCCAATCCTCTAGTTCCTTCCTACACTTTCTGTAGGAGGAAGTTATCAGCAACACAAGTCAGTAATTTCTTGTTTGGCAGAATTTGTCCCCCAACAGCTTTCAGGGAAATTGAAGTCCCCCATCACTACTGCATCATGCCTCCTTGAAACACTGGCAATTTGCTTTTCAAAAGTTGCATCCTCCTCGTCTCCTTGATTGGGTGGTTGGTAGTAGACACCAGCTGCCATGTTCATTTTATTCTTTGCCCCATTTAATTTAATCCAGATGCTCTCGATGGGGCTACCAAGCTCATCCTCCTGTATTTCTGTGCAGAGATATGTATTTTTGACATATAGTGCGACTCTACCTCCCTTTCTGTTCCTTCTGTTCTTTTTGAACAAGTTATATCCTTCAATTGTTGTATTCCAGTCATGGGAGTCATCCCACCAAGTTTCAGTTATACCTGTCAAGTCATATTTGCCCTCCTGTATTAAGGGTTCAAGTTCGTTCTGTTTGTTTCCCATACTCTGGGCACTAGTATATAGACATCGAAGACCGTGTGCTTTATAGTCTGGCTTTCTTCCTACATTTTTGGGAAGACTATTATTGGGCGCTATTAGAACTGTTCTCGCCACTGTGGTGCCTAAGCCGCTGTCCATTGTTATTCCCAAGTTTATGTCTCTCTCCCCCATAGGATTCTGTTTAAAGCCCTCCTGATTAAGTTCCTCGTGCTGTGGCCAAGCACATACTTCCCAGTCCTTGTGAGGTGCAATCCATCCCTCGCCAGCAGCCCATCTTCCAGGAAGTGTAGCCCGTGGTCCCAGAAGGCAAATCTCTCATGTCAGCACCACCTTTGTAGCCAGTCATTCACCAGGACGTATTTTTCTTTCCCTTTCTATTCCTCTTCTAAGTACTGGAAGGATGGATGGGAAAACTATCTGGGCCCCAAAGTGCTTGAGTTTCCTTCCCAAAGCTTCAAAGTCTGACATGATTTCTTCATAGCTCTGCTTGGCGGTATCATTTGTTCCCACATGGATGAGGAGAAAGGGATACGTGTCAGTGGGCTTTATGAGCGTTGGCAACCCTTCAATCACATCATCCTCCGGGGAGACAGCATACCTTGCAAGTCCATGGGTCTTCACGACATACTTCATGGTTGTTGGATGGTCTCAGAAGAGCCATCCTGGCATGATAGCTAGAAGCCAGACAGCAATAAACCCACCAGATCCTCCACCCACCCTAGCCCACAACAATAATAAGTGTTAGATTAATGAACAATCACTGGGGAGGGACAAGAAAAGGGGCGAGGGGGAAAAGAACTAAAATATGCCAGGGAGCAATATAGAGGAAAATTGAGGAGGGGAGAATTAGGGAAGGACCATAGCTCAGTGGTTATGCATACAAAGCACATGCTTTGTACGCAGAAAATCCCAAGTTCAATCCCTGACCATCGCCAATAAGTCTGGGAAGACCCCTGCCTGAAACCCTGGAGAGCCAATGCAGTCAGTGTGGACACAAGACTGAGCCAGACGGACCGGTGGCCTGACTCGGTATAAGGCGGCTTCCTCTGTTCCTGTGACAACACTGGGTCATGATTATCTCCTGCTTTTGCTCTTGCTGTTCAAACAAATACCAAAAAAAATGTCTTGCCATATGGAGACAAAGCTGTCCGGAGTACCCCACCTGTTAAAGGCAATTCTTCTCTGTTGTGATATGGTCCGCTATAACATTAACCATTTATTCCACTGAGGGGGAGGCCAATGTTTCCAGTGTTCTCAAAATATCAGATCCAAAGCAGATGTGACAGCAGCAGGCCTTTGTGTCAGGACTGGGTCACAGCTGAAAGTATGCTTGCTTGCTTATTTTAAAATATTTTTAGGGCCACCTTCTAAGTGTAGAACCCCCTCAAGGTAGCTTACATATTAAAAACTCAATGCAATAATAACATGACAAAACTCAATAGGATTAATAAATGCTGGTCGATAAGAACCTGTGAAGAGAAAGCCAGGTCAGGTACACGCACACCCCACTGGCAGCAGCAGCTCAGGTATCCACCTTTAACCTTGTTTACCGGCCGCACTTGTTTTCCTGCCCTTCAATGAGGCTCACAATGGGACACATCTGCATGCCCCCTGGCAGCTTCCCCTCCGCTGGCAGACAAATGAGCTGTGAAGCATCCTCAAACAACAAGAGCGGCGCCAAGGTGCCTGGTGGTCTCGAAGAGTGACAAGTACTCTTAAGCACCCCTAAGCACCCAGGGAAACAGGTTATTCCTGACTCATTTCAAGCAATCACGAAGGGAGGGGGGAGCCAAGAAGAGGGTATAAAGAAAGGGGCCTGTGGCGGGAAAAGTTGTTGGTTGTGGGCAGCAAACTGCACGGAGGTCCAGGGCTTCGGTCCGGTCTCAGGATCCAACCCCAGGAAGCTCCCGGTGAAACTAGCTGAATTCGCCTGGTTGCTGGCATAAGGCGGCTTTCGAGGAACTAGGGTCATTCCAGGTAACCCTTGTGTGTATTACTGCGACTGCTTGCTCTAAGCTGCTGTAAATTGGAGGCGCGTGTGTGCGTACTGCTTTCTGTGTATGTTTTAATACGCTCAATTAAACTCTGTTTACCCATAAACAGTGTAGTAGCCTCCATTCATAAAATTGCTTCTTTCACTGTTCTAGCGTTAAAATTGGTCGCGGCTTCTGCCTAAGCGCCTGAGAGCCGCGTACAAAGGGCTAACTTCGCTCTGGTTAACCCTTTGGTTCCTGAACCCGCGCAAAGGACCGGCTTTGGTCCTTTTCACAGAAACAAACCGCCAACCCAGAGACTATGAAAACAATGGCAGCTAATAACCCATCAAGATAAAGCACAACGGAAGAGAAAGCAAGGTGGGTCTTCAGAGCTCTGGCATGGGGCAGAGCACAGAGGACCTTTCACGAGTAGCATAGGTAGGCAGGAGGAGCCAAACCATTCCCCACCTGCCCTCCTTCCACCCTGCAAACCATTTCAAGCTGTTTTCTCCTCTGTGGGGCTCCATGTGTGGTGGTAGTAGTTTCCCATGGAGGGAAGAACGGCTTTAAAAAATGGGTTTTTAAAATCTATATCAGGACCTCCCTCCCATTTCTCTCACCACCACCACCACCACCACCACCACCACCCTGCCCCGCCATGTAGGGATGCTGCACAATCCGGGTTTAGTTGTGTCATGCCAGGTCATGTCGTGTCTAGTACCAGCCTAAGCGTGACACAAACACATCTTGCTGTACAGGCACACACATTGCTACAGACAGCATAAGGTATCTGATGGCCCTCTGAGGTAATAAGAGATTGTGCAAAGCCCACTCTCTGTCCTGTGCTAGTCCTGTGCTACCATATACCACAAGTCTGCACATTGTGATATATGGTAGCAAGAATCTAGAACAACATCACATTGCTGTGTGGTGGAAGCCCTAAACAACTTAGGACCAGGTTACCGTAGGGACCGCCTCACCCCTTATGTCCAGGCCCAGTCTTTGCGATCCCCAGAATGAGTGCTTCTGCTGGTGCCACATGCTTGCCATAGGGCAGTGATGGCGAACCTTTTTGAGCCCGAGTGCCCAAACTGCAACACAAAACCAACTTATTTATTTCAAAGTGCCAACACTGCAATTAAACCTGAATACCGAGGTTTTAGTTTTAGAAAAACAACTCATACAGTTGTTTGAACTAATTAACATCTTTTGTCTTAAAAGAAAAACACAATAACAGAGCTTTCAATGATACAGTTTTTTGTTGAAAAAAAAATCAACTCAAAAAATTATTATAGTACTACATTGTACACATAGCCTGAAAATAATTAGGCACATGTATTTTTGGATAAGGGATTCTCAACTTGTAATATGATTATATGCCAGACTGAAATTGTATGGGGCAAGCTTTACCCCGGGTCCTTTCCCTGCTTCTACAGGCGTCGGATTAGTAAAAGTAAAAGTCAACCTGTACTAGGATGAGCAAGATAAACAAGAAAACGAAACGTGCTTAACACATTTTAAAGACTTTATGTCTTGGACTGCAAACACTGCATTAGGTAAAAGTTTGCATTGGGCATGCTTTTGCACAATTAATGTGATTTTTGCTATTGCATGCATGCTGATAATTTGTCAAACCTTGGCTCATACTCAGTTAGTTTGAGAGCAACACATGCAGCACTCAGGTCAACTGTTAGGGCTTTACATCCAAGCCATGCTCTTTTAAATGTGATAACAATGTAGAAAAGAATTCTGTAACAGGAATTCTAGAATAAAATCATTCTGTTCCACACTGTGAGAAAGAACAAAATCATTAGGGTTTTGCAGAAGGGGACAGTCTTTTTGCAATCTGGTGACCCATGGCTCGAGTGCCCACAGAGAGGTCCCTGCGTGCCAGCTGTGGCACCCGTGCCATAGGTTCGCCATCACTGCCATAGGGCATTTCGTGTCGCAGGCCCAATACCTCCCCATTTATACTGATCACCACCTACACACACACACACACACACTCACTCACTCTCTCTCTCTCTCTCTCTCTCTCTCTCTCTCCCACTTCTTTCTCTCTCACATACACCCCCATCCATCCGTCACTCCTACTCTCCAGCTGGACTCCCACCCCCTCAAAATCATAAAGGAAACTCACCCAATTTCCATGAGCTTTTCAAACATCTTCCTTCTCCTTGGGCAAGGTTCCCTCAGTCAGTGCTAGCCACCCTTTCCCTGACTTTCCTCCCTTTAAAGTGCAGTTTAGACCTGATTTATTCCAGGCTTGCCTTGGCAGAAGGCCTCATTCAGCAAAGCACTTACCGGAGCACTTCTGAAAATGCCCAAGTGGAGCCGATGATGACATCCCCTCATGACAAAGCACAAGCACTTCTGGAAACCAGCGAGTGCTTCCTCTGACATGCGGTGATGAGAACAGAGGAGCACGGTGGATCTGTGCAAATGCTCTGGGCAGTGTTTTTCACCGTGGCAGGGCTCCCAAGGATGAGGAATATTGGGGCTAGTGAGGGGACCCGGCAAGGCCTGGAAAAGAGCTGGTGGGCTGGACTGAGAGGCCTCGTGGCCCGGATCCAGCCTGCAGACTGGAGATTCCCCACCCCTGATTTACAGCCGAATCCTAAACACATTTATTTAAGGCAAAACCAACAAAGGGTCCGGTATTACCTTAAATTTAGTATGGCATAGGTTTTTGTGGACTAGAGTCCACTACATCCTATTGATTTCAGTGGGACTTACTTCTAAACCAGTGTGCTCAGGATTGCAGGCATAAATTTTTATCCTGCCTTATCCCAAAGGTCCAGCAAAAACACTGAATCTGTTTCCCCCTGCTTCCAGTTGTGGCATGTCACTCAAATAAACCTAATTGGTAAAATGAAGGCTCTCCAAACCACCTTCCACTGCATTTGCGGGTGGCTCGGCACCAATTCCAGCTGTGGTCAGAACTGACCGTGTCATTGTTTTCTATGTTTTCTATTGCTTCCCTGATAAACCACAGGGCTTTCTGACCTACCTGCAGGAAATAGAAGACTTCCTATAGGTAGATCAGCCTGACTACAAGGTGTGGTGCAAGAGGTGTTGGTGGTCATTGGCTTGGATGGTTTTAAAGGGGGATTAGACAAATTCACAGAGGATAAGTCTATCAGTGCTACTGGTCATGATGGCTGTGTGCAGTTTTCAGGTTCAAGAGGCGGCATGCCACTGGATGCCAGCCACTGGGGCAGCACCAGGGGAGGGTTATTGCCTTTATGATGTCCTGCTTGTGAGCTTCCCAAAGGCATCAGAGATTAGGCACTGCATGAAACAGGATGCTGAAAGAGAGAGGCCTTTGATCTGACCCTGCAGGGCTCTTCTTATGTTCTTAAAATGCAATTGGTAGATGAGATTGAAAACACCATGATTCCAGGTCAAGTAGAGCCCTGTTCAGGCTCTACTTGAACTTAGCCACTGACGGTTAGTAAAGCACCATGGCTTTATATTCTGCTTCTAAAGCTCAGGCACAATACCTAGCTCCTCAGTCAGTATAGCCTAAGTTAGCTCTACCGACATAGAAACCAGGACCGGTGCAGGGCTGTTTGGCGCCCTAGGCCAAATTATATTTAGCGCCCCCCGCTCTCGTGCCGTGGGGGGGGGCTCCGGAGCAAAGCAGCCCTGCTCTGCAACCCCCCCGCGCCGCTGCCGCCGCCACCTCCGACATTTTTTTTTTTTTCTTTTGGAAAATTCAACGTTTAAAATTAATAATAAATAATAAGTGAGTGAACAAAGAGTGGCACTCCAGAGTAAACAAGCAGTGCGAAAGCCCTAGCCCCCCCCATGGGAGAGAGGTGCCCCCTTCTTTGTGCCCCGCTGGTCTCTAGCCAGACCCACGCCTCCCCTTTTGGGCTGCCGCCTCCTCCTCCTCCTCCCCCCCTCGAGCTGCTCCGGAGGTGAGTTTCACTTTCCATTCCGCCTGGCGAGCCTCCGCCTGAGCAGAGCGCTTTTTTTTTTTTAAGCCCTGTTTAAGCCCTGTTGCCCTGGCTCCTCCTCCAAAACAACGCCGGCGGGGCTCTGGAAACGATGCAAAGGTAGGTAGGTAGGTAGGTGGCGGGCGGGCGGGCTGGCTGGCGGGCGGGCGGGCGGGCGGGCGGGCGCGCGCGGGGGGGAGGTGCAGCGGGGGGGGGGAGGTGCAGCGGAGGCGGCAGCGGCGGGCGGGGAGGCGCAGCGGAGGCGGCAGGCGGGGCAGGAGCGCGCTGGCGGCGAGGAAGGAGCGCACCGTTTCTGCGCCCCTCTTCCGCCACGCGCCCTAGGCAGCCGCCTGGGTCTGCCTAGCGGTAGTGCCGGCCCTGATAGAAATGGTGCACACCAATTCACACTGGGCGGGTTCGCACGTCACGCTAAGTGCTGCTGTTGGTTGTTTGCAGCTGAACAACCCACGGTACTCCCGACAGACGATAGGGCTTGCAGTGGCTTGTCGCCCCCGTCCCCTGCCATTCTGGATTGAACTTATTTCGGCTGCTTGTTTTTGTCATGTTATATTTTAGCATGTTTGTGTTTTTATATTATTTTAGTTGATATTGTCATGTTGCTTTGTTTTGTAAACCTCCCAAAGGAGCCTTTTGACTGATGGGCGGTGAATAAATATAATAAATAAATAAACTAATTCCCCGGGCCCTCAGTCCTCCTCCCAGCTGCAGCACATGTCCCATGCACCGTTGCAGTAGAACTCCTTGTTGCCTCTGTCCCTGTGTCAGCACCCTTTCTGGAACTGCAGTTGCCGGCTCTCGAGGGAAACTCCCACACAGATCGCGAGAAGTGGCAGGGGTTTTTTTGCCACTCCGGCTGGGCGGCTCTGTAGCCGTTGCCAACAACCCATGATAAAATCGCCCTGCCGGGTTCAGACGACACAACAACCCTAAAGCCATGGGTTCTCAGGGTGGCTTGTTGTGAAAAATAAGCCACCCTCCAGAAACCGTGCTGGGTTTGCATGACATGACAGCAACCTACCATGGCAGATCACCCACGGTGGGTTGAGTCGTGCCGTGTGAACCAGGTCAGTATCTCTGTATTTGTTTTTAGTCATAACAAGTGGGTCTAATGATTTTTTATTTATTTTTTTGTGGCTTGGCGTGTGGCCAACTTCAATTCCGCAGTCTTTTACTGAGGAGTCAGTTCAAAGACTGGCCCCTGATTTATACACTTTCTCTCTGGTTAACAGACTTCTTATGCATCTCACATGATGCATCTGCAGTTGGCACGATGATGTTTCTGACTTTGATGCATCCGGAGTCTTGTGTTTTTGTTGCCTTAAAGAACAAGGGAGACCCAGGAAAATCTGGGTAACTTCTGTCTTAATTACTTATATCTGTGAATGCTGTTGTCTGCCCCTTCAGTGGTGCTGCTTCTGTGCTTATGTAAGTTGCCTTCGGAAGTTGTTCCCTGTCCCCAGAAGTAATTGAAAGAATGCATGGAGGGGGTCCCCATGTCCCTGCCCCCCCCCCAACTCCACCCCTGACCTCCACATGTTGAGCATGAAGATCTGATGGAGGAATCTTCGCACACTCTACTGAATGCATTTATGAGCCTCCGGGTGATCAGGAACCCCAGTTGTGCAGGGTTCCCAGTCACATGGAGGAGTCTCAGTGGGTGCCAGTGACCACACGAAGATTCCCCCTTCAGATCTTCCCACTCAGTGCGCCGAGGTTGGGGGTGGAGCAACTGGAGGCGAGGAGACTGTGGGCAGGGCTAGCATAGCTGGTCCCCTCCCACTCTGTGTGTGAGGTGTGGGTGAATAACTTCTGAAGGGAACTGTGGAAGGGCTTGAAGCAACATTTTTCCAGTAGACGAATTTCCTTCAAATTTTATGGCTGCTGAAGGAAATTTCTGGAACTCAGTCTTCTCCTAAAGGTTCCACTAAAGTGGACTAGTTTCAGAGTTTATTTTTTTATTATTATTATTTTAATTATATTTATACCCCGCCTTTTTCCTGCAAGGGAACCAAGGCGGCTTACATAATCCTCCTCCTCCCCCCTCCTCTTCCTCCTCCTCCTCCTCCTCTCCATTTTATCCTCACAACAACCCTGTGAGGTAGGTTAGGCTGAGAGTCAGTGACTGGCCCAAAGTCACCCAGTGAGTTTCATGACTGAACGGGGACTAGAACCCAGATTTCCTGAGTCCCAGTCCAACACTCTAACCACTACGCCACACTGGCTCTCGTGTTATTGCTTCATTCACACTCTTTCTCTCTCACACACAAATACACAATAAGCCACAGTGGGTTGCTTCTCAGCCAAACATCCCACAGAGCGCCCAACAGATGATTGGGTTCACTGTGGGTTGTTGGTCCCCTCCCTCTCCTCTCCCTCGGTCCTTCCACCTTGGTCCTCCCATGGGTATCCCAGGGGACCCCATGGCAGGACCAACTTGTCTCCCCACTCCCCTCCACTATGGCAAGCTGTTTTCAGCTCGCTGCAGCTTTTTTGCACTTTACCCTTTTTTTCAGCGATTGCAAAAGCCAGCTTAATAGCCACCTTTCACAATCCCCGTTTTGACAGCCATTGACATGACAGCCCCTTCAAAGTGATTGAGTGGCACCTTAGAGGGGCTGTCAGTGGCTGTCAGATCTTTCTATATATATTTTGCGCACAAAATGTGTGTAAATAGGTTTGTGTGGGTTTTAAAAAATTTTAAAGAAAAAATGCGTGAGTGAGGGAATATGAAGCCTCGGCTGAGGCAATGTCCTGGGGGGTACCTGCTCCCAAAGTGCAGCATGTAGCAACCCTAGACATTGCCCCAAGGAGGTTCCAAATAGATTCTTTTACCCTTTGGTTTCTCTTGACGGCTGTCAAGAGGCAAGCTGTCAAGAGAAAGCAAAGGCACAAGTGATCTTTGCCTGCAAAAAAGGGGTGGTGTGATTTACACCCCTCCACAGCAAGATTCTACACTTTTTCTTCTTTTTTGCCCTGACCATCCTCAGGGTGGTGCACACTTAGAATTTGCACTTTCCCCCAAGACTCTAGGTGCTTGGGAAAGTGCAAACGTGCACCCCCCCTTTTTTCTTGGGAAAAAGCTAGCTAGCTGTCAAAACTCTGGGTCCTTTTAAAGGGTTTTTGATAGGGCAAGGGTTTGTTGTTTTTTTACTGGGACATATACAGACATATATACAACTCTCAAAGGAATCGGTCTTGGTTGTTGGTTCGCACAATGCGACAAACCATGGTGGGTAGCAACCCACGATGGGTTGTCCTATCATGTGAACCCAGTCACTGGCAGTATGGGATCAGGCCACAGGGAACCATCTCCAACTCCACGTGAAGGATGTTCAGTTCTAAGAAGTCTTCCTCCTCCTCAAAGGCATCCTGGTGACTCTTCTTTAGTTTGCACACCCATGTTTGTCTAACGCTGTGTCACTCTGAGGTGGAACTCATGCATTTCAAAGGTTTTGTTTGCGCTCAACTCTGCACTGCTTTTTTGAAATCCTGAATCACCCTTTACCAAACACCATTAGACATATGTGTTGTGTTCTTTTTGCTACTGAAAATTACCGGGGAAAGTCCAGGCATGAAGGAAGAAGAAATCGACTGTTTTCTTGAAATGTAATGCTGTTTCAAATAAGAGGTTAAAGCGGCATTTAGAAAAATCACTTCCTTGGTGAATCATCTATGATTCCTGTACAATAGCTGCTCAAGGTCCATAGACAGAGAGAGAGATGTTAGATTGATAGCAGTGCCAGCGCAAGCTTCCCTGCTGCCTGAGGCCGGAGAGCACATGCCCTGCTCTGTTGCGCCCCCGCCCACTTCCCGCCGCTGCCACGCTGTGCCCCCTTCCCACTGCTATGTCACCCCTTCCCCCTCTCCACTCCCATGTCACCTGCTCCCCCTCCCCCTCCCGCTGCCACATCATGCCCCCGCTCTGCCCCCCTCTCCCCACCCGCCACTGTGTTGTGTCCCTCACCCCTTCCTTCCTGTTGCCATGTTGCCTCCCCCCACCCCCTTCCCACTGCTGCATCACGGCCGCCCCTCCTTTCCTTACCACTGTCGCATTACATGAGCCAGAGAGCAGGCGGCCTCTCTGAAGAGCTGAGTCAGCCAAGGAAGTGGCTGGCATGGCTCTTCGGAGAGCCGGCTGAAAAGCCTGGCTCTGAAGGGTGGGTCGTTCCTCAGAGTCAGGCGTTGCGGGAACAGTGTCCCAGGAGATTGCCGAGACGATCTCCTGGGACACCCTTCCCACAGTGCCTGGCTCTGAGGAACGACCCCCTCAGAGCCAGGCCTTTCGGTTTGGCCGGCTCTCTGAAGAGCTGCCTCGGCCACTTCCTTGGCTGACTCAGCTCTCCAGCGGGTCCACCCGCCTGCCCTCTGGCCCACGCTGATAGGCTTCTCAGTGCAAGCTGGTGGGCACTGGTGGACATTCTCTCGCTGCAGGGGAGTGGGGCGGCTGCTCCAGAGAGCCCTGCTGCTCTCCTCCTGCAGCAAATGCCCCGGAGAGCAGATAGATATTTGATGTTATGTCAGAGATCCTGGAACCTACTAGCTATTGAGTTCGAGACAAAAAACGTATGGGGAGAATGACGAAAATATTAGATCCAGTATAGGTTGCCTTAAACCTGAAGCTGGGGATGTATGGGAATTTCATTCATCGACAGAGCGGTCCAATGAGGCTGCCCATAACCCTCCAAACTCAGAGGATTACAGCACATCCTATTGAGGATGGAAGGAGCGCAGTGGACGGGATCTCCGCAGCGTTCCCCTCACCCTTAGAGACATCTGGATGGCTGATTTCAGACATCTAGATGTTCTTCCTTTCCTTGTGAGGAGGAGAGGCTGAGACACCGCCTGGATTCCTTGGAATCGGCAGTGTCTCGCTCCTCCCCTCCCCTGGGAACACCTCCCCCCCCAGGGGAACAGAACATGGTCTTCCATGTTCGGTTCTCGGCCGGCATGGAAAGAACCTCGCTGGCTATGAGGTGAGGAGAGGACACTCAGCAGCGCTGCGACCTCAGAAGAGATCTCCGAGGTCACAGGGGCTTCTATGCCCCATCCTGTGGCCCCCAGGCAGCCCACCCCCCATTGAGCCCTTGATAGCAGAACTTGCCCCATTCATAGCCCTGAACACAAACACATTTTGTGGACAAGGCTCATATATTCCCAAGCTTGTAATCGTGTTTGCACAAAGCATATTTTAGGAAAATGTGCACTTCAAAAATGGTGGCAGTGTTGAGAGAAGGGCCTCTCCAGAAGATCTTAAGGACTGGGAAGGCTTGTATGGGAGAAGGTGGTCTTTCATGTAGCCTGGTCCCAAGCCACATAGGGCTTCATAGGTCATAACGAGCACTTTGAGTTCTGCCCGGAAACAGACCAGTAGCCAGAGGAGCTGCTGTAACAAGGGAGTTACCCCCGTGAACTGTCTGGCTGCAGCATTCTGGACCAGCTGAAGTTTCTGAACAGTTTTCAATGACAGTGCCACATAGAGCACATTACAGTAGTTCAAACAGGATGCATCTAAGACATGCATGACCGTGGCCACATCAGATGTCTCTAGGAATGGGCACAGTTGGCGCACTAGCTTCAGCTGCTCCAACACACTCCTGGCCACCACCAAAACCTGGTGCATTCAGGTTCAGGGCCAAGGCCAAGTCCAAACTGCGAGCCTGAACCTTCAGGAAGAGTGTAACCCCATCCAGCACAGGTTGAATCCCTGTTCATTGATCTGCCTTTCGACTGACCATGAGCACCTCTCACAACTGGGAACAGGAACAAGGCAGACCAACCTTCAAGGTAGAATTCATAGAACCTTGCTGATGCTGAGCTCAAGTCTCACTGACTCTCCCATCCCTACCTAAAGCCTTTGGGCATGCTCTGTCAATCTATATCTCAGCTGGTTGAAGTGTGTGTGTGAGATGTGAGTAGCCTTTGCAGGATCAGAGCCCAGTCGTTTAGTTTCCACAGGATCAATTCAGGGTTGCCAGAAACATCAATGACCAAAACACAAACAGACCACTGCCTGTTGAAAGGGCTTGAAGGGGTGAGCCAACGTAAGAGTCTGGGAACCATTTCAAGTGCAACATTCTGCATTCAATGGGCAGCTTTTGGAACGATGCCCTTGGATGCACACACATGGCAATGTTACACCCACCAGAATGGGTCATTTGTGCAACTTGTTCAGGGGGAGGGCCATTAGTCCAGGTGGGTCTAGCAGGAATTCAATATCCAGTTCATGGGGCCAGTTAGACTTGGACAAGGTGAATGAATCAATGACACATTCAGATGAAGTGTAGTCACAGTTTTTTATCCATGGGATTGAGTGAAAAAGCAGTCCATGGGTGCAAATAGGGATGGATGAGAATTTTGTTTGGATCTTCTTTTTTTAAAAAGAACTTTTTAAAAATTGCAAATTTCATCATAAACTGGATGGAAAGAACTTGTGATTTATTTTTTACTTTTTTTAAATGAATGTGGGAGAAAGTAAAACTGACCGATTCATCCATCTGGTCAGAGAGTTTTGAGTACTTAGTTCCTAAAATTCTGGGTTTGAAACCCTGTGAATTCAGCCTTGTTTGTGGTGCTAAATTAGGGTTGTCCCCCACTTCCCCCCCCCCAGAGCAGTCCCTCCTCTTTAACGGCCACATGGGAGGCAAGTACAACACGGTCCTCTCCATGCTGGGAATCGCTGTACCAGTTGGAATTTGGCTGGTGCAAATCGGCAAAAATTCTGTCTGGTTTGGGGGTGTGTGGGTTTTTTTAAATAAGAACTTATTAAAATTTGCAAATTTCTTCATAACAGGACAGAAAGAACTTGAAATTCTAACAATCTGAATGAGGCTGAAGAAAGTGAAACTGACAGATCTGTCCATCCCTAGATGCAAATCATTGCATTTTGTCTGAGCTCAACTGTACCAGGCTGGGGGAAGGCTTTGTGCAGTCAGCGACTCAAGGGTATGACAGAGCGGGAGACTCTGGTGGACAGGCATTTAGGGCAGGCAGAAATGCTGGAGAAATAATCCAGCCTTGATGAGGATATATGAAAAGCACCGTGAAAATAGAAATATCCCTTTCACATCACATCAGCGAGATTTGCGATGAACCGCTGTGGCATATCACAGTCAGTGTGTGAATCCATGGAGACCTTGGTTCAAGTAGCGCTTGAACTAGTGGTGTTGTGGAGCCAGGGCTTCCCGGGTCAGAGTGCTGAGACTTCGTGGCTACCCGGTTCCCTCTAAGCCAGTGGCGCAGAGCCTCAGGCCCAGGGGCCACGCCCAGCCTTCCAGGGTTCCCCAGAAAGCCACACCCCCTTCCAGTGGCTCCACCCACTTTCCTGCAGCCATAAATCATTTGGTGGTTGCCCAGACACCCCACCCCATGCAGTACCCCCCACTGCAATTCTTAGAGGTTGACACGTCTCTCCGAAATTGTAGTTACTGCCAGTGTGAGACCTTTAAGCTAGAATATGCTGGTGTTTTTGCCACTGCCGCTTTTGCCTTCAGCCCCGCCCACCACTGGAATGCCCCCCCCCCCCAGTTTCTCTGAAATTAAATTCAACGCTTGGGCTGAAAGAGGTTCTGCCCCTGTTGTAAGCTTAGCTGAAATCTTCACAGTAGCTGGGGTGGAAATGATTTCCCAAGCAAGGATAGATGGTTGGGAGCTATCCATGTTGTAATGCAAAGTATTTGGGGGTGGCTTGGTCTTGAATGGGCAATTAAGACCCATTAGCTTGAGAAAATTAGCTGGCTCCTGGTGGAGGTGAGAACTGCTGGAACAGGTTATTTGATAAGGATCATCACAGCTGCTGGCATTTTGGGGTCGCTTGTCCTGATGAGTGCCTGCACTTTAGAAGTTACCATAACACCACTGTGTTCAACCATGAACTAACTGAGTAAGCCTTGGGCAAATTGCTGGCCACAATCCAACAGAGGGTTAGGCATGCTTAATTTCATTGAAATCAGTGGGCTTAAGCACAATTATTCGATGTCGCATTGTGGCGGCTGTGCCTCAGCCTTTGCAAATTGCAAGCACTTTGCAAATTGTAAAAAATGTTATAGTAAGTATTCCAGTCCTTCGAAGTTCGTGGTAGCTCCAGACAATGGAAACTCCTCTTTCAAAGCATAGTTGTTGCTGTTGCTCTAGAGCTCATTTGCCATCTGTTAGCTGAAGTGAGAAGCGCTTACCTTTGTAGCTCTCCTAGTTCAACCCGTCAGAATGGAATGGTCTATTGGAGCAGATAATTCCATTGACATGCACATGGACAGGCATAGTGACTCAGTAATGTTTCTACTCCTGTTCCATTTCTTCTCTATTTCATTGTTTCCATAAATCATAGATGGTTTATATTGAAGACTTTATCGAAATGGATGATGAGGAACAAGAAGAGAAAGGGAGGACAGCGGACATGACTGACCATGTTATGAGAAGCATCCCTCAGTGGACAATCGTAAACTATTTGCACTGATAGGGCAGGAGGGCAACTTTCTGAGGATGGAGGATGAAGAATGTAGGGAGGACAGGAAGACAGTTCTAAGGTCTATAGACAATCATGGGCCTGGCCTGGATGAAACATAAGAAGCATTGGCTAAAGAAAAGAAATGTGCGGTTGGTGGGTCTGCAGACAGTGTCCCTTGCCTAACCATTTCTTCAGCTCATGTATCACCAGTGCTAATGGGAATGCTCCTCACAGAGCATACACCCACTGGACCAGTGGTTCCCAACCTTGGGGCCCCAGATGTTGCTGGCCTACAGCTCCCAGCATACCCAGCCAGCATGGCTAATGGCAAGGCATGCTGGGAGCTGAAGTCCAGCAACATCTGGGGACCCAAGGTTGGGAACCACTGCACTAATCTCACCAGACATGGTAATGCCAGAAACATCACACACACACACACACACACACCATCCTGGTTCAACATGCATTGCAGGCCACCAAGGGTCTGTACACCAACCTTCCCCAACCTGGTGCCTTCCACATGTTTTGGACTACGACTCCCAGAATTCCTGACCATTGCCCATGCTGGCTGGGGCTGATGGGAGTTGTAATCCAAATCAGGATGGGGAAGGCTGGTGTAGACCAATAACCTACTACCCTCCATGAAGTCCAAATGGATGTTAATGGGGAAATGAGACTTAGGGCTTTTCTCTACATGAGGGGTTTAAATAAACCACTGATTTACTGAGGCTTCTTCTTCTGTTTTCATTGTGGGAAGAAAAGTGCATCCTTTACATGCACCCCCCCCCCCGCCCCAGGGCTTGTATTTATCTGCCTTCCTATATAATCTATTAATATAGCTGCAGTATAGTGGAATTGCGACTTTACAGGAGGCTTTCATTCCGGTCTGTTCTGGTTTGAAATGTAATACCTCACTTTTCCTCGCTCTAAAAAAACCCTGCAAAAATGGCTGGAAAATACAAGAGAGGCCCTGGAGGACGATGGCGTCATGAAAAGCCTTCCATGAGTGAGGGATCACAGGCTCACAATAAATGATTCACATAGAGAAGGCCCTTAGCACTGTCCTTGACGTGATAATAAAATGACCCTCTATATCTGTAAAGGCACAGCCAATAAAACGCTGTCCTCTCCGTTTTTATTCTTACATCCAGCTAGGTGGTAAAACTGTTGACTAACAGGAAAGGGGCTTGTACATTCAGAGGCTATTTGATTTAATGCACAGCAGTGAAACGCCTTTCTTCGCTCTTTATCTTTGACAGAAGACTATCACTGCTGTACTTTTTCCAAATGCAAACAAGGTGCAGTAGCTGTTTAATAAATAACTTGGGATGTATTTCAGTTATCTCCATCAGGAGAACTGGCGGGACACGTGTACCGTCTCCTTCTGATATGTTTAGAGGAGCTGTCTCCCCAAGTCCTGACTGTGTCAGCTCTTCTATACATTTGCACCCAGAACTGGAAATAAAGAGGTGAGACGCAGGTAAGTGGGTTGAACCAGGAGCAAAGTTATTAAGCATAAAACAATACATGCTATGGCTCAGCTTGTCTGAGTGTGGAAAGCTAAGCAGGGTCAGGCCTGGTTATGACTTGGATGGGAGACCCCTCCTCTAGTTTCCTGCATTGAGCAGGGGGTGGGACTCGATGGCCTCGTAGGCCCCTTCCAACTCTATGATCTATGAAATCTATGAAATCTATTATATTTATTTTTGTTTGTTTGTTGAAACTACAGGAAGGAACTGCAAGCGTCTCCAAGTGAAGGGACTTCTTGCTGGTCATGATTTCCAGCCAACTAGTGTTGCTTTCCATGCCTCACCATAATTGCTTGATCTTTCTAACTTCATATTTGCATGGCAGATTTTAAATAATGGTTTCCTACACCACCACACTACCCTCTGCTCAAGCCACCCTTCTCCCCCACACATACTTTATTTGGGACCTCTCCCATTAAAGGGATTTTTGAAATAAGGTTGTGTGATGTTCATACAAAACTCTGAGAATGCTCAGCATCAACAATGACATGCATGGCAGGTGACACTTTTATTGACACTTTTATTAGCCATCAACTAACACACTTCCGTTAATCAAACAGATCCTTCGGAAAAGAAACAAAACGTGTCTGAGGTTTGTGGATAAAAATCTGGGTGTAGAGAGTACTACTGCTGGGAAAAGTCACCTAAATTGGAAGTTCGGTGTATTGTATTCCCCAGATTCAAAAATCATGGTTCAACCATCTTAGCATCAGTGCAGACATTACAGTAATTGGATAACCCCTGGAAACCACTTGCATGAGCATGTGAGCAGTGTAAAATTTGAAGTGGGGACTCATGTCAGATTGCAGGGGCTATTTCCATGATGAGAAGTGATTTGTCTAATCAAGGAAATAGTCTTTTGTGAGTCCCCACTTCAGATATTAACTGAAACTTGGGGGGTGGGGGAGAAATACGGGGGAAATCTTTAGAAATGTCTGTGCCAGTTCCAGATTGTCCCCGTATTTCACAACTTAAATTTTGACAGCAGTAAAATGTGGGATTTGCCCTCCGTTTCAGTTTTGTGACCAAAATGTGAGTTGCATCACTAACATTTCATTTATTCCAGTGGCTATGCAGTGGGTAAACTAAAGGCTCAACTGAGAAAGTAGCCTTCATTCACATTAAAGATGATGCATTTGCTGTCTTGCATTGCTTGGATTGCCTGTCTGAAGGCCCATCAAGAAGCAAAATGTCATTAAAACTGACAGAACAAATATACAATAGGGAATCAGAATGACTGGTAGCATCTGCTATGCCATGTAACAGAGGCTAAGGCTATTTACCCCTGGAAGGGTTCCTATGTTATGCTAAGAGAGCTTCAGAGATTGGGCAGTACAGAAATGTAAATAAATGAATAATGTTAAAGGGAAGAGGGCCTCTCTAGTAGGAGATTCCTCAACTAATGGCTGTGATGTGTCCAAAACAAATGCAGAATTCACAGTTTGGTGCATAGGCTGAATATATTAGGGTCATGTGTTGGTGAAACCAGAGATTCTACACTTGTGGTAGAGCATGCCGGCCATGTGTGGTGCCCTCCAGGTGTTTTGGACTACAACTCCCAGAATTCTTGACCATTGGCCATGCTGTTTGGGGCTTATGGGAGTTGTAGTACAAAACATCTGGAGGGCATCAGGTTGCCTACCCCTGATATGTGATATTGCTGTATGTGCATATATTCAGTAGTGGTGAGAGTGTTGGACTGGGACTCGGGAGATCCGGGTTCTAGTGCCCGCAAAGCATGAAACTCACTGGGTGACTTTGGGCCAGTCATTGACTCTCAGCCTAACCTACCTCACAGGGTTGTTGTGAGGATAAAATGGAGAGGAGGAGGAGGATTATGTAATCCGCCTGGGGTTCCTTGCAGGAAAAAAGGCGGGGTATAAATATAATAAATAAATAAATAAATAAATAAAATAAAAAAACTCAGTCCCCATGATCTTTTTACTGCAAGGGATGCAATAATCGCAAGGATGGGGCATATGCACACACCAACCACATCACACATTATATGGTGGAAACCCAGACATGCTCACATGCCACCACATGTGGACTGTGAACATGCTAACAGTTGAACTGGACTTCAAGGTTGGCAGCTGGGGAAGAGAGATGTGCTGTGAAGATAGATAGATTAAGCTTGTTACTGCAAAATGTGAAATATTTTCAAGTTTTGAATAATGGAGCAGCTTGAATCCCCACATTCTGGGGGATAAATAGCAATATCCTAGGCATGAGTACTCAGAAGCAAGTCCCACTATCTATATTCAGTGGGGTGCATAGTACGTTCCATGTTAAGTGAGCACAGGATTTGCATTAATTCCAAAGCTTCAGTGCATAATGTCTGTCCTTGATCTTCATCTGGGTGGAAGTTTTCTGCAGCTATGGAAAACTCAAGTGGACACAGGCCACATCTTAAAACTCCCAATTCAGCCTTTATTTGTTTGCGCAAGAAGAGCCAGGTGGTCTTCAGCTTTCTCACTGGTCCAATTTTTAAAATTTTGTACATTCAGTGAACCCTCATATGCCTGTTGATTCATACCCGTGTGAGTCATGAAAGCACATGCAATGCAGGCTTGAAGAAGACCGCTTTCTGAGAAGGAGCTGTGGGATTTGCCCCAGAGCCAGCTACTCACTTAGGATGGGTAACATGTTTCAGTTTACTGTATTCATAGGACTGCTTCATGTCTAGAGCTGCTGTTTGAGTCACACACTGCAACCTGATCCCAGAGAAGCCATTCACCCCACAGCACACCCAAACACACTTCTTCATTCATTTCATAAAACAGCACATACTCTGTTTTATTTGTGCTTCCTTTCCTTTCCTTCCAGGCCCCCCACCTGCCACCTTCCCCACATCCTTTTGTTTTCTTTGTTTTTCTTTTTTAAAATAATGTAATCCCATGATAGGCAAATTAGCAGATGTGACATGCCCTATTCAGGTGTTCAATCTGGTTAGAAGTTAAACAATTCAATTCTGTTTATTACAGTCAATGACCAGTATAAATTACAAAAAATAAAACAAGATACACGAGATTCATACATACAATACAGTGTTAAGAACATACTAAAATCACGCTGCTTGAAAATTGCCCTGGCCTTCTCTGGGCCCATAGAAATAAGATGCTGCAATGAGAGACAACATTGCTGGATCTTTCAGGAAATTGCTTGCTTCCAAGTAGACTGAAATCCATCCCAGAGGGTGAATTGAGCTAAACCGGACGGGAAGAAAATTAGCCTCAGCCAGAAGTTGAAAACCATAATCCTTATCCAGGCCCTAGTTTCGATCTTTTGCAGGCCCATCTCAAGTCGTACAGTTGCATTTGACACACATGAAGGGACTTGCAAAATTGCTCTTACAAATTTGGATTGGACAGCTTCCAGATGTGCAAAACTGGAATATGGACCAAGTTGTGCTCCATATAGGAGCTGGGTTATACATTTGGCCTCGAACAGTTTTATTGCTGCTGGAACAAAAAGACCGCCTCTAGAATGGAAAAAATTGAGGATTGCTGAGGCACTCCTTTGTGCTGACGAAGCTAAATTTTCTACATGAGCCTGTTGGCTGCCATTGGCCTGAAAAACTATGCCTAAATATTTAAAAGACTTGCTCGATCCTCTGACCATCCAGGGACCAGCGGTGCATCTTTGGTCGTTTAGCGAAGGTCATGATCTTGGTTTTCTGGAAATTTATTTGGAGATGGTTGTCAAAACAGTATTGGGCCAAAGCATGCAGGGCTCTCTTCAGACCGATGGGCGTTTGGGATAGAATCACTGCATCATCAGCATATAATAGAGTCGAGAGCGCCCTGTCATGCATCTTAGGCAGGTGGAAATCTGAACAGTTTAAACTGAAGTAAAACAGGTAAGGAGAAGGAGCACTCTAGCCCCACCCCATCCCACCACGTCTCCCTCCTTGCGTGTTTCCATCACCCTGTGCTTGTGTAGGACGATGGCCTGAAGAGGAGAGCCTCCTGTAGCTGTGGAGGCTCCCCACATGAGTCAAGATGTACAAAGCCCGAAACAACCTGGGACCAGGTTACCTGAGAGAGCGCCTCCTCCCATACCAACCTGCCCAGTCGCAGAGGTCATCAGATGGCATGCTCATGGTGGTTCCTCATGGACCTTTGGCCCAATTGGAGTCCATCAGGAGAAGGGTCTTCAGTGTGGCAGCTCCATTTCTGTGGAACTCCCTGCCTCTGGAGGTCAGGCAGGCTCCGGCATTGTGCTGCTTTCGGCGCCTGCTGAAGACCTCCTTGTTCCGGGAAGCCTTCTCTGTTCTTCAACCACCAATGTAATTTTAGTTTGTTTTCAACGTATTGTTTTTGTTTCTTTTATCTGTTTTTGTCTTTTTATTGTTCACCGCTCCAGAATGGAGCGGTATACAAATACTGATGATGATGATAATGAATAATAATAATTGTGGAGAAAAAGAACCTCTGAGGGTTCCTACACACACACTCACACGCCTGCACACACACACACACACACACACACGCCTCCTCATGTGTAAACCAAGTAAGGCCGGCTGGGGGCTGGGAGGAGGCGAAATGTGCATAAAGTATCGGATGGGGCATGGCGCCTGAAAGTCCTGAAAAGCCGGTCTACGGCTTTCAGATGCAAATGTCATGAGTCATGAGTCCCCCTCCCCTGCCTGGCCAGGTGAAGTGCATCCTGATTGGCTAGAGGCAGCAGAGCTACAGAAAGGAGGAGGGAAGGGGGGAAGAGCTATATCCCCAAGGTGTGGTCTTTGTCTTTGTCGTCGCGTGGAGCAATGGCAGCAAGCCAAGCAGAGGTCCAAGCCTTCGGGGGGGCCTCAGGATCCGACCCCAGGTAGCTCCTGGTGAAATTAGCTGAATGAGGGCTTTGGCAAGGCAAGCCTTGTGGAGGGCTACCCATCTCGGACCTTCGGGTAGGTGTGTAGTCTCCCCGGGCGGCAAGGCTGTTCTGGACCCAACCCTGAAGAGAACTGACCCCCAGGTAACAAGCTGTGTGCCTGGGAGATGTAAGGAATCAGTAGGTTTTGTTATTTTGTAGCTTTACTCTGTGTACCAAAGCGTCTCTCACCATTTTCGTGTGCTTCCCTCATTTCCCTATTCTTGTTGTAAAATGCTACCTGAATAAACCTTCTTGCGATTTTACCCCACATGGTGTTTGTGGATTGCTCTGTGGTTCCAGCAACTAAATCCAGGTTACAGTCAAAAAGGCAAGTCCCTGAACAGAGATTCAAGTAGGATTGCAGACAGCTGAGGCTGGCAGTCTGGTACCTTGAGATCTCGGGGGGGGGGGGTCTTGGGTCCTTTGGGTAGGAAAGGGTGGGGTATGGCGGGTCAGCCAGCCCCCCCTTCCTTCACAATAATAATAATAATAATAATAATAATAATAATAATAAGCAGCTGATTTTCCAGGAATGAGGGCAAGGAAACCATGGAAAATGGTGGCTTATTGTTACATGTCTTGTACCTTCGACTGTACAATTGGGAAGGAAGGAGGGGAGTTTCTTTTATCATTAAAAAAAAACAATCTCAAAACCCTTTTCAATAAACAATAAAAAAGATAGCACAGACATAGAACCATATGGGAAGGTGTGTGTGTGCATGTTTGCATTTGTTTGTGAGCAACAGGTTAGTAATATTTCTGTACTTCTTGGCCAGGGTCCAACATTTCCTGATGTGTTATCTCCTTAGGAGGCCTCTTACAACCACCTTCTGTTCTGCTTTTCCTTGTATCCACCCACAAGGAGGTTCTGAAAGTTTTAAAACCTGTGGAGTCCATTTCTAAATGCTCCTGTTATCTGCCACATGCTGAGTCAACTCTGAGTCATATCTGCCAGGGTTAAGTAGTGTCAATATAAGCCTGCCTCAGGCTTGTTCCATTGAGATGCCTTGTTTGCTCAGTGGTTTTGAATTTCCTTTAAAGAATTAAATGCACATAAACTTGGTTTTATTGTTAAAGATTTAAAACAATAAACCCCCACCATAATGCATGTTTATTCCTGTGGCATTACAATGCCGGGAAGAGTGGGGGTGGGGAAGCCTGTGAGCATTAAAGAGCACATGGCTATTGGTTTTATTTTCTGTCACTCATCACAGGCGCAGGTTGAGCAAAGCCATCTGAAACATTGCATGTTGATCAGCTTGCATAGCAATCGCACGGTGCCCTAGCAGGGACAAAAGCTGGTCATAGACAGCACATTTACTCAGAAATATATAACATTAAGCTCAGTGGGGCTTACTCCCTAGTATATGTATTTAGGGTTACAGCCATAAACTCTGCTGCAACTGTAATTGCCGTTGGAGTATGGCAGTACAATAGGATGGAGGACTGACTCACTAATCAACTTGGGGCTCTCCAGAGGTTTCGGCCTACAACTCCTATCAGCCTTAGCCATCTGAAAGGCCACAAGTTGCCCACCCCTGCATTAGGCCATGACATGTATAGGTTACCTGAAAAGCATGGTATCTTCTGTTATATAAGGTGTGACACAACCTAAAGCAGTGATGGCGAACCTATGGCACGCGTGCCACAGCTGGCACGCAGGGACCTCTCTGTGGGCACTCGAGCCATTGGTCGCCAGATCGCGAAAAGACCGTCCCCTTCGGCATTCAGCGTCGGGTTTCCACAGTAACTCCTCTCCACTCATTCCTCGCTGGCCTCCACAGGCAGGCACACACTCCAACATCTCCAGCCCCAGAAGCGGACTGCGCAGGCGCCCAGCCCTCCTTCTAACTGAACAGACAGCTCAGAAGCACAGCGCGCGCGCGCCCAAATCTTTGCGCGCCCGGTGAAGAGCCACGCCCTGAGACAGAGCGGGGCGCGATTAGCTAGTGCCCCCTCCTCCTTCCTGCCAAATTTAAGGCACTTTGAAATAAATAAGTTGGTTTTGTGTCGCAGTTTGGGCACTCGGGCTCAAAAAGGTCCACCATCACTGACCTAAAGCATGGCACTCAGGTATTTTGGGTTGGATCCAGAACTTGTCTTCCATGAGAGATCCAGACCTTCCATGAGAAGAAGGCCATCACTCACAGAAAATCCCTCCACCCTACGTTTGGACATCTCCCCTCCCATACACACGCTGCAGCTCACCCCATTCATCATGGTCTCCTGACTCTCTTTTCAGGGGACTGGAGACGCTGTCGTGGGAAGAAGGGGATTGGGGAAGCCCACTTCTGCCAGTGCAATGGATCCAGCATGAATCTGGATCCAACCCTTTATAAACGGCAAGGCATGCAACTTCATATTTTAGTGCTAGCTTTGTACATTCGGCAGTATATGAGACAGCAGCCCATGGGGCTACACACGCTGGCCCCGACCCCTACATCCCAGTGCACGCCAGCCCCACCCCCCAGATCCAAATCTTGACATGCTGAGCCAGCGGCAAGGTCTGAAGGGGACAAGTACTCCCATTCACTTGAAAGTGAGTGAAAAGCTCCATCTGGTCAGGGAGCTGCGTTATCTCAGGTCGGGAACGGAGAGGCTGGCATATTCTGGGACAATGTTGGGGGTGACACCAGCATGCACACAGCCACGTGACCCTACTCGTGAGTTTAGTTAAGTGTGTGTGTCTGTGTGGGCGAATGTAAATAAGAGAGAGCCATTCTCACACCAGCCTGCTGGTATTGTAGAGTAAGAGACCAAGCTTGCAGGTCGGGAAGTCCCTGCTTTGAATCTTACCTCTGTCATCAATCCCTAGGGCAGTGCTTCTCAATTATTTTCTGTCATGCCCCCCCTAGGAAGAAGAAAACATTTCGTGCGCCCCGCGCGACTGTAAATAGTATCATTTGTCTATAAAATTGTTATAAGTACACCTCTGCATAACACTGTATCCTTATTAACGTATAAGAGAATAAAAAAAGAAAGAAATGTGGATCAATTTACAACAAAGAATAGCTTTATTAACTGTAGCAGAAAAGATTTAAAGGAGCACAGGATTTAAAGGAACACAATATTAAAAAAAACTTTTAACTGAGGTCAAACGAGCCCCCCTTTACGGAGCCTCGCGCCCCCCCCCTGGGGGGCCCGCCCCACTATTTGAGAAGCACTGGCCCTAGGGAGCCTTAAGCAAGCTATTCTCTCGCAGCTGCAGGGCCCCCCCCATCAGCAATATGTGGGATACTATATTACCTTATGTACACCAGTTGCTGGGGAACATGGGCAGGAGGGTGCTGTCACAGTCATGTCCCACTTGTGGGTTTCCCGTGGGCAGCTGTTTGGCCACTGTGTGAACCGAATGCTGGACTAGATGGACCCTTGGTCTGATCCAGCAGGGCTCTTCTTATGTTCTTACCGTACAGGATTGTTGTAAGGATTATAACTAGTTAACACACAAAATGCACATGAAACACTTTGAACACTTGAAAGCCAGTGGGGGGTAGTGGTTAGAGCAGGGCTCTCTGACCTTGGGTCCCCAGATGTTGCTGGCCTACAGCTCCCAGCATACCCAGTCAGCATGGCTGATGGCAAGGGATTCTGGGAGCTGTAGTCCAGCAACATCTGGGGACCCAAGATTGGAGAGCCCTGGGTTAGAGTGTTGGACTGGGACTTGGGAGGTCCGGGTTCTGGTCCCCACTAGGCTCACTGGGTGACTTTGGGCCAGTCGCTGACACTCAGCCTAACCTGCCTCACAGGGTTGTTGTGAAGATGAAGTGGAGGGGAGGAGGACCATGTAAACCGCCTTGGGTTCCTTGCAAGAGGAAAAAAGATGTCAGATAAGTGTAACAACAACAACGGCTGTACAAATGTTAAGTATTATAATTCTCTTTCCAGACAAAAGCACAAGAGAAACAAAGTGGAATCGCTGGCTCAGCTTGTCTGAGCGTAGAAAGCTAAGCAGGGTCAAGCCTGGTTATGACTTGGATGGGAGACCCCTCCTCTAGTTTCCTGCATTGAGCAGGGGGCTGGACTCGATCGCCTTGTAGGCTCCTTCCAACTCTATGATCTATGAAATCTATGAATGCAGAAATGCATTTGAGCTGCCCTGCCCTAGGGAACTTACTCCTCATTCCCTCTTTCTGGCCACACCCCTCTTTTTATGAACCCGAGGCAAAGGAAGAGAAGATTCACCCTCACCAGCCCTTTCAGTTTCATTACCATCTTCAGAATCTGAGAGTTCCTGTGTACTTGCCATTACTTCCCGTAATGGTGGTCCCGTTGTATTCTAGAACAGGAACAGTTTGCAAGAGCAAAACAGACTCTTTTGCCCAATAGTCTCAGAGAACCTGGTGAACAATAGTGCCATACAATGCATTATTAACACAAAAGAAGGTAGCCAGAAGACTAAAGGCCTATTCAGAAGTACACACACACACACACACACTGCACAGGACTAGAAAAATGTAAAGGAAGGAGTGGGAATGAGCCTGTTGGCCCCGCCCCCTCCATCACACCCTTGTCGCCCATTTCCTGCAGCCCTCCACAGGCTGGAGGGGTAATTTCTGCACCTGGGAGCCTTCCCTCCTCATGTAGGCTTCCTGTGCGATTTAGAACCCTGGTTTTCCAGAGTTCTAAACTTCACAGGGAACCTCCATGTGTAGAGCTGGATCCGCACTGTAGACATTCAGCTCCCAACACATGGCAGGCTGTGGAGATGGGCGACAAGGTGATGGAGAGGGTGGGGCCAATGGGGTTGTACTCCTCCCTCTTCCCCTCATGCCAGTCTAATCACAGGGTGCAGGGTAGACTTCTTCTGAATAGGGCTTCACTCTGCAAACAATACATCTTAAAAACATAGATGTCCCCCAAATCGAAACACAGGCTGAGCTCAGATTTCAGCTCATGCTACAATGACAGCAGCACTAACTTGTGCTGAATAACCATCGATGCACAGCAAACTGGGTATGTGTAGATTTCATAGATTTCATAGATTCTAGAGTTGGAAGGGGCCTACAAGGCCATCGAGTCCAACCCCCTGCTCAGTGCAGGAAACTAGAGGAGGGGTCTCCCATCCAAGTAATAACCAGGCTTGACCCTGCTTAGCTTTCCACGCTCAGACAAGCTGAGCCAGCGTAAGCCACAGGCCTGTATTAGTTACACCCTGAGAAAGAAATTAAACTGAAGAAAATACAAGGATATTCAATTTTTTTAAAAAAAACAAAACCTGCCAGTTTAAGGCCAGAGTTAAGGCTCTCTCATGTTGGCTCAAGCTCCACGAAGCCAGGAAACTAGAAGCTATGGCTGATGCCTTAACTGATGTGCCCCATGATCAGTGATGATGTTGTGCAATGTCACAAATTGTGCTTGCTTACAACTTACCTCTCTGCACCCACACTTTTCCTTGGTCAGCAAAGATGCCCCCTGTTGTCCTGGTCCTGTATTGCCTCTAGCCTTACTACTGGAAGAGGGCTTCCTCTCACTGTTCAACCCATCCCATCCTGCCAGCTACTGATCTAAGCAACAAAGTGGCTTTGTAGAGGATTCCTCTAGCACAGTGTTCTCCAGCCTTGGGTCCCCAGATGTTTTTGGCCTACAATTCCCAGCATGCTGGGAGTTGTAGGCCAAAAACATCTGGGGACCCAAGGTTGGAGAACACTGCTCTAGCAAAACAGTAAGGCTCAGATGCATTTGATGAAGTGGACTATGGTCCATGAAAGCTCATGCCAGAATAAATTGGTTAGTCTTTAAGGTGCCACAAGACTCTTGGTTGTCTTTTTCTGTAATAGACTAACATGGCTACCCCCTCTGGAAATTCTTTTATTGAAATGATCTAATATCATGACCATGAAAGGCACTAGGCTGCCATGCTTATACCAGGATAAGTACATTGACATCCAAGGGATAAGCACACCAGACCCAGACTGAGTACAGAACTGCTGCCTTAATGATTTGCTGCGTGGAAAAACAAAATAGACGGGAGTTGCACTTCCAGAGACCGCACATGACTGCTTTATTGTGCCATTAGCTCAATGGCCTCTTTGCAGAAACAGAGGTCAGTTTGTCTGGCTCAGATCCCAGCACATACGAGCCAAGGGTCAAACCGAGGCTCTAAAGGTCACCAAAGCCATTTGATTCCAAAACACAGACAACAAGGTTAGTCGGCGTTACAGGAAGCACCAACATCTGCCCAGATGTTTGCTTTGAGGAATCCTGGCTCTGACTCTGAGGCAACACAAAAGCCCCGCAAGGAATGTTGATGGGGATTCTATAACATAATTAAGAGACCACAAATGAAAACCCACGCAGCAAAATGTAAATAGAGGAAAGACCAACAGAAGGCAATCTGACTTTAAAAGGAGAGGAAAAATTTTCCTTTCAGCAAAGCCAGGCGAAGTTTGTGCCCAGAGATATCAACAGGCTGGCTCATCAAGAGGAGCCCATGAAGAGAGATCTCTGTGGATTGGAACTCCTTTTATACAAACTGGGGCCTGGTCATCAGAAGCAAATTTAGAAAAGGTTGCCTTTTCCTGTCAGCTCTCTGAATAATAAATGTGGCCTGCTTTTTTGGTCTGCCTAACTGTGTTTCAAATATTATCTCTGTCTGTGCCCCTGCTAAATTGGTCTTTCCTAGTTATTGGAAACGTTATAAAAGCCTTCTAAAACAGGAATGGTGAATAAGAAAAAAAAGGCTATGGGAAACTCTTCTTTTAGTTAACAACCTAATGTAAATTTTGGACACATTCATTACTATGAATTGAATATTAATTTATGGATTGTTATTGTACTTGTACTTGTTTTGTACTGTTTTTATCTCGTATGCTGCCTTGAGAGGGTTCTGCCCTTAAAGGCAGCCTAAAAATAATATTAAATAAATAAATAAGAATGAAATATGGAGTCCTGTGATACTATATATACATTTTTTCTATCTATTGTATTTCTCATGTCTCAACTCTATAATTGGTTTAAGAACATATGAAGAGCCATGCTGGACCAGACCAAGGGTCCATCTAGGCCTGCATTCTGTTCACACAGCTGCCCACGCAAAACCCACAAACAGGACATGAGTGCAACGGCACCCTCCTGCCCATGTTCCCCAGCAACTGGCTTCTTTGCTGTAATGCTTGTCCATGGTTTCATCCTACCCTGGCCTTTTTTCTTCCTATTCTTCTTCTTTGGCTTTTTTATATGTAACTTTGTAATTTTGTAGCTGGGGGGGGGCGTTTAAATAAAATTTTAGAAAAACATAAAACAAGAAATTCTCTGAATACAATGGCACGCAAGAGCATGATGATTTGGTTGAACCTTGTTATTCTGGCTACCCAATGTACTTCAGAGTGGATCTATGCTAGCATCTGTAGAAGCATGGATGTATATTGGGGCTCTGGATTCCTCACAGAGGTGGCATATAACTATGTTGTCAACTTAATTGTAGAAGATGAAAGTGGGCTGCCCTGTAACTAAGCAGGGCTGGTGCGTCCAATAGGCGAACTAGGCTGCTGCCTAGGGCGCACGGCTCCAGGGGGTGCCACTGAGGCGTGCAGAAGGAGGAGGGAGGTGGATGCGGCGGCGTTTTCTCCGTCCTTTCCGGCCTGACACGCATCCTGCTCCGCCGTCGGTCTGCGCCCGGTGAGTGAGTGTGCGAGAGAAGCAGCCCCGTGGCTGGCTGCGCACACACACACCTGGGCACCCGCTCGCGCGCTGCCTGCCTGGGCCAGCCATTGTGTGTGTGGAGGTCCCGTCCAGTGGCCCGCCTCGGCCCGGCGCTGCGCTCGGAGCCCCCAGGATGCCAGTAAGCAGGAAGGCAGGAGCGGACGGAAGGCAGAGGCTGCCGGGGCACCGAGCTGGGCGGCGCAGGCATCCCCCACCCCCCACAAGGGCACTCTGGCATCGGGAGAAGGGAAGAGCCGCCTCCGCCTCCTGGGATGCGTCGGGGCATCCTGGAAACGCCAGCAGGGTGGGGAGGGAGGCGGTGGCCGGGGATTGGAAGCCTTGACTTCCGCATAAAAGGAAAAGTGACTACTTTTGCTTCAACGGAAAGAAAAAAACAACACATAGCACGTGTTTTTGTTTCATCTATTCCTTAGGTTAAAGCACCTCAACGAATAAAGTAACAGAGAACATTCTCTCAGAAATTAGTCGCCACTATCTTCAGCACTTGTGCTACAGCATTTCTTACACACATTTCCATAACAATTCCTCAAGATTGTCCATACGATCACAGCATGTTTTTCGTATTAAAAGGTTTCACCTAATTATTTATATAATCCACACACACAAGTAGTTGCAGTGCGGTAGTTTCTACCTACTTGTTGTTTGGGGAGGTGAGAGAGAGAGAGAGTGCTTCTTTGTTTTGTTTAAATCACACTACCTTGTCGGTTTCTTTGTTAAGCTTTTCTGCATTATACATCTTGGCCATCAACCAGCCTATGCTGTAGTGTTAGGTGGATTGGTGTCTATATCTGACATGGGATTTAACATATCCCTGGATTATGAACATTCAGTATTGAGACAGGCGTCTCTCTAGCGGAACGTAAAAAGCTTTGTGGAGAGCTCTCCTAAGAAAAGTTCTGATCAGCAGAGTGACAGACAGAATGAACAAGGTTGCAGGAATTTATTTCATAATGGGCATCGGGCGGGCGGGCGGGCGGGCTCAAGTGGGAAGGGGGGCACTAAATATCTGATCTTGCCTAGGGCACCAAACTGCCTTGCACCGGCCCTGCCTGTAAGCAAGGCTAGGTTATATTACACTGAGGAGACTAGAGCTGAGAGATACCATCTTGCCCCCTCTCTGAATTCATAGGTCAGCTCAGATTTCAACTGAAGACTTCCTGGGTCATAGTCAGGCTTGTAACCGCAATGTTAACCAGCTCTCCTGCAATACTGTGTTCAATATAAACACTGAGTCATGAAAACCCAGTGAGGGACACTACCAATATGTAAGTGATCGGTTTTGCTTAAAGCCGCGACTGACCTACCAAGAAGTGCGTTTGGCTTCCGTGGCCATCTTAGTTGTCGGTAGGGCCCTGTAGGTTTGTCTCGGTAACATCCGACTGTCCTTCACTGCTTCACTAGAACACCGTGTCCATGAGACATAAAGAAGTCTTATTTATAAAGCGGCGGTGAAGTGCTGCCGTGGCTTTTGCGGTGAGTACTGGGAGACAGCAAAACATTTACTTGTTTTCAGTGTACCGTGCATACATTTATTTACAAAAAGCCCGTTGTACGCTGATTTTGTAAACAGCCCAAATCAGCCAGGGTTATTAATGGATTGTTCTGCACACCGCCGGTCTGCTGTAAGTTAAACTCTGACTTCCCTTTTCGGTACAAGTGAGCTAGCCTGGTGTTTTCTTTCTTTGTGTCTTTTTTTAAAGCTTGTCTCTTCATCTCACGAATAGTTGCTAATTTCTTTCAGTTACAGCTCAGAATTTAGGACACAGAGGGATTAAAACTAAATCTATATCAAATTCATTGTAAACTAACATTATAGCTGAGATTATAAGTAGAAGTAGGAGCAAATGATCGTGTGTCTTGTTTGTTTTATTTGTATCTCACCTTATCCGCAGGGCAGCTCACGGCCCTTTAAGCCGCATCCTCCAAAGCAAAAATCCAAAGAGGTCATAACAATAAAATTCAACAAAAATCTTTCAAGGCCAAAGAAGAGACAGAAATTAAAGAGGCACAGCCTCTGACGTGGGCAGACTTCAGGCCTGTGGGATCTACTGTGTTTTTACTAGAACCTCCAAGTCCCACCAAGTGATGCAGGTGCAAAATAGTGACTCAGGGGAGTGGACATAATACACTGAGAATTAAGCAACAGGGTGCCTCAGGCCAGGGGTTTGTTTTCAGTCCAAGGACTGAGCTCACACTCTTTTCACACACACAAATACACTCCTGCTGCCCCTTCCACAAGCTTTCTTCATTTTGTCAGCCTAATTTTAAGGCAGGGGAGGGGAGAGACTTCTTGTTATTGCTATTTGGGTGTCAGAAACCCTTGGCGGATCTACTGCAATTTATTTTTATTATTTATTTATTTTATTTATTATATTTATACCCTGCCTTTTTTCCTGCAAGGAACCCAAGGCAGCTTACATAATAATCTTCCTCCTCTCCATTTTATCCTCACAACAACCCTGTGAGGTAGGTTAGGCTGAGAGTCAGTGACTGGCCCAAAGTCACCCAGTGAGTTTCATGGCTGAGCGGGGAATAGAACCTGGATCTCCCGAGTCCCAGTCCGGCACTCTCACTCTCACCACTTCCCCAGAGATCCTATTTTGTTTTAAAATTACATTTCTTTGCAATTATAACACAAAACAAAAACCGGGCAGGGACCGGGGGGGATGGTAGGTGGGGACACAAGAACCCCCCCCCAAAAGAACATAACAAACAAACAAAAAGTATATCCATTCACAGTAACTATTCATAGCATCATTAAAAGCTTTGACACTTCTGTTTCGAATATGTTAATATAAGCAGTCCATATATCTAAAGAGGCATCCATACAAAAATTGACGACTGTAGGATATGTGTTCAAATGCAGCAAGACCAGTAAGATCTTCAGACCACTGAATAAGTGGTGGGTGTTTATCCTTCAGGAGTGTCCCTTTGCAACTGTAAGGGCTCTGAAAGTCCATTTTTGCTGTCCATCTGTTAATCCCCACATCACAAGAATATAGTACTTGAAAATCACATAAGCATCCACAATTATTACAGATTTTTCAAGAACAAAATTTATACAGGCAATAATTTCCAACCCAAAACAAGCCACCATAGGGCATGCCCACATCATATGCCTCAGCGACGTATTGTCCTCATTATATCGCTAGCATCTAGCAGAGCTAGACAACTTCTTCTTAACAAGTCTCTGTGGTGTTCAATATACATGAAACATCCATTTTTGTTGAATCAGCCTCAATTTTAAATCTACAGAAATAGAACATATAGATGCTAGGGCTGCAACTTACCATTGATTAGGCTCAGGCTGTATATTACCCAGAGATCTACCAGTAAAGCCCAATATACCTTCTGCCATAAGGTCAACAGGCCAGTCCCTATGGAAATGAATAATTAGACAGAAATCTGACATCAGAAATGGCAGTGAGAGAAAACACCAGCCTTCTAGGACACTCTGTCACTGACTTTAATAGGTGACTATTATGAAGCAAAGAAACTTCAAAGGGAGATGAGAGAGCAAAAGACTGCTGAATTAGAATTCATCAAAAGGTTCAATTCTATTGCCACAGGCTTGAATCCAGATAAAGGATTTTTATCACAGTACATGTGTTAATTGGCGTACCTAGTTTCCGCCTGTTTGTGTCATCACAAACAACTGTTCTGTGAATGGCCACTGTTAATAATGTGATTGTCAATGTCACTACTTCCTGCATTTAATTTCCTTCTGACCTCACAGTTTACAATTCTCCCCCCTCCCCACCATGTACTGTATATGTACCTGAAACTCTTGACAACATTTCATGCATCTGTTGAAGTGGACTACAGTCCATGAAGGTCTTACAGTCTTATGCCAGAATAAATTTGTTAGTCTTTAAGGTTCCATGAGACGCTTTGTTGTTTTAAAAACACAGGAGCCCTTAACACCACCCCCTGCAAATAAAGGAAGCTTGCAATTCCTGTGCCTTTAAAATCTCGATGATGCACAGAAATCTAGCCAATGAAGCCTTTCCCATCACAATATTTCCCATGCGTGAATTTCTGCATGTCACAAGTCTTTTAAAGGGCTCTTCCAAGAAAGAAAAAGCCATGAACCCAGCCAGAAAACAAAGGAGTGTCTAACCCTGCTTGTTTTATTTGAGTTTTTCGTTTACCTTGTTTAGTGTGTAGTTCAATTACCCTTGCCCCACCACATGTGCTATCAATAAATCACAGGGGTGTGTGTGTGTCCCTTTGGAGGCTGGATTCCTTGGTTAAGATAGCATAGTCCAAAGCAGGGCTCTCCAACCTTGGGTCCCCAGATGTTGCTGGCCTACAGCTCCCAGCATACCCAGCCAGCATGGCTAATGGCAAGGGATTCTGGGAGCTGTAGTCCAGCAACATCTGGGGACCCAAGGTTGGAGAGCCCTGGCCTAAAGGCTGTACTTGAGGGAAACAGCATAGCAGTTACACAGAGGAGGTGAAGGGGGAAGTCATATACACCAGGTGTGGGCAGAAGATAGATCTCCAGTTGTTTGGGACTTCAACTCCCAGAAGCCCTTGCCAGCATGTCCAATGGCCAGGAATGCTGGGACTTGAAGTCCAAAACATCTGGAGATCTACTTTCTGTCCACCTTGTTATTATTGTTGTATTTTTGCTCTCAGGGAGAGGCATTTGTGGGATTTTCTGCCTCAGGTGCCAAAATAACTTGGCCGGCCTGAGGTACCATGCACCTTGTCTTGAGGTGGGCACCATTTCCTGCTCTGCCTCAGGCAGCAAAACGTCTTGGGCTAGCCCTGCACACACGCCTTCTTTGCATGCCTCCTCTTTTTGTGCTTCCAGGGCTACATCCACAGCAGGAATTCATGCATCACCCCTGTAGTGAGATTTGATGCATAACCATTCTACAGGAAGAGCAAAAAGAGGATGTGCAACTGACTCATACATACTTCCTCTCCCCTCATTTCTGTGTACTGTGAGAAGCTGTCTTACTATTGATGGACCTTATTTCATTCATTTTATATACTACTTTTCTGCCCATAGGTCCTCAAACACAGTACAGTAGCAATACATTTAAGAATTGTACAACCATCATCTCACCTCTCTAGCAGAATGAACTTTTAAGCAGAACCCCTCCTGCTGATCTTAATGGACTCATGTGGAAATAGTTATAATTGGAGGGGAATCTCTGTGCCCACACGTAGATAAAAGCTTTTGTATCTCAACATGATTTTTGCTTTTCATCAAGAAGACCAAGCAAGTAGGTTAAAAAAAAAGGATTGCCTTCTTGATATTCTCAACAAAATGTAAGTCTAAAACAGACTTCACCAACCTGGTGTCCTCCAGATGTGTTGGACAGCAGCACACGCTACCTGGGAATGATGGGAGTTGCAGTCCAACACATCTGTAGGACACCAGGTTGGGGGAGGCAGGTCTAAAAGATTAGATGCAAAAATCCACGGATTCAGCAATGTAAACTCAACAAGCAATGCCATTCTTTTGCCAAAAAACGTATTGTTACTACTAGGGCTGCAATGTTCAGTTGATTAATCAAGTATTTAATTAAATTAATCAAGTATTTCCATGATTAATTGAGCAGCAGATTTTTTAATAAAGAAATTTTTATTTTTAATACAAGTGCTTATAAAAACTGCAGATGGCAAATGCAATCTTCAAAAGAGGCATTCCCCCTCCTCATTTTCTCTCTCTCATGAGTGAATGCCTCTTCTAAGATGATGCCTGTTATGACACATGTGTGCATCATCCAAAAACAAAGAAAGTACACTTCTTGCTTCAGTAATATCCCTGGGCAGGGATAGCTTGGCCACAGTGATACAGGCGCTAGTAACCTCAAGACTGGATTACTGCAGTGCGCTCTATGTGGGGCTGCCCTTAAGGCTACTCCGGAAGCTGGAGCTAGTGCAGAATGCAGCAGCTCAGCTGTTGTCGGGAGCTGCCCCTTTTCAGCATGCAACTCCTTTGCTGAGGGAACTGCACTGGTTACCTATTCACTACCAGGGCAGGTTTAAGGTTCTAGTACTTGTGTACAAAACCCAAAACAACTTGGAACCAGGTTACCTGAGAGAGTGCCTCTTCCCATACCAACCTGCCTGGTCAGAGGTCATCAGATGGCATGTGCCTGGTGGTTCCTCATGGACCTTTGGCCTGACTGCAGTCCACCAGGAGAAGTCAGTCAGGCGATCACTCGTGACCGAGTAAGATTGTCTTCCAGGATAAAAAAAAAAAAAAAAAATTACAAAAAGGAGATTTTAAAAGGAGGAAAATTCTAAAGAAAATTGTGTAAACTCTAGCGATGGGTCCGTAAGTGACTGTGGAGGCCAATTCTAGATCCACACAGCTTCCCACAGTGAGGACACAGGTTACCAGATGGAAGATGGTCTTGTAAAGGATTCACTTGACGTGCTTTTCGCTTAGCACGTTTCTCCCTTTCACCTTGCACTCGAGCTTCTTCAAAGTCCATAGAACCTTTGTGAAAGGCCAACCTCCAGTTAGATCGTTCATGGGCCAGAGCTTCCCAGTTTTTGATGTTTATATTGCATTTTTTTAGATTAGCCTTAAGAACATCTTTAAACCTCTTATATTGACCACCGGTATTCTGCTTTCCATCCTTGAGTTGGGAATAAAGTAACTGCTTTGGGAGACGGCAGTCAGGCATTCGAACAACATGACCGGTCCACTGAAGTTGGCGTTGAAGGATCATTTTTTCAATGCTAGTAGTCTTTGCTTCTTCCAGTACACTGACATTTGTTCGCCTATCTTCCCAAGTAATTCGCAGGATTTTCCGGAGGCAACGTTGATGAAATCTTTCAAGGAAGTGGAAGTGACATTTATAGATAGTCCATGTTTCGCAGGCATACAATAAAGTTGGTAATACAATGGCTTCATAAACCAGTGTTTTGGTCTTCTTACAAATATCCCGATCAGTGTGATGGCTTCATTTCTGTGGAACTCCCTGCCTCTGGAGTTCAGGCAGGCTCTGACATTGTGCTGCTTTCGGCACCTGCTGAAGACCTCCTTGTTCCAGGAAGCCTTCTCTGCTGTCCAACCACCACTGTAATTGTTACTTTGTTTTCAACGTATTGTTTTTGTTTCTTTTATCTGTTTTTGTCTTTTTATTGTTCATCCCTCTGGAATCTGCTTAGATGTGGAGCGGTATACAAATACTGTAGATGATGATGATGATGATGATGATGATGATGTTGTATTTTTTTAACCCAGATGCAAATTTATTCAACAGATCCATCAATTACTCAATGGAAATGCATATGATTAATCGATTAACATTTATTTAATCAAGTTGCTAGCCTAGTGATGCCTAATAATGCTAGTTAATGCTAATAATTTAATAATTAGTTGGCTCATTGGTCTAAACTTGTCCGTTTGTAATGTTCACCTTTGTAGTGAACCTGGATCAGTGTTTTTACAAAGTTGCTATTAAGTTCATAATTGATTGCGAGCTTCAAAGCATGCACAGACCCCTCACCACAAACAATCAGTCGTCCTACCTAAAAAAAAACCACGAAACGTACAGTCTCCTTAACTACTTCCCTCATTGTTATTGTCTCCATCACCACAGCTCTGGCGAGGAGGAGGAGGAGGAGGAGGGAGGAGGAGGAGGAGGACTCTGCAGGTCCATCTTCATACCGGTGATCGGTGATCAGCGACAGCAAGTAAACAGGCCACATGAAAACAACCAATCAGAAAGGGGGCGCACAATGTGGTGACACATGGTGTCATGCTGTACTACATGATTCCAAACTACAGCTCCCAAGAAGCACCTTGATATTGTGTGTGCACAAAAACTCGTATACACAGAATGAGATTTTGTATTAAAGGAGAATTCTTGTCCGAGCTCACATGGACAAATTCATTACTTTCTGAGAAAATAACAAATTCACTTGGGGAAAGTTCACCCATCACTAGTTAATACTTTGTGTCAGGAACTGCTGGGCTCAAAACAGGGCACACAGCTAATAGAGGGGGAAACTAAAGGTGCTTCCAGACAGCAGGCAGAAACCTTGGGCTGAAACCTCCAGAGGAAGAACCAATTGGTTCTCTTGTCCTCCTATATAAACCCCAGGGCTGTTCCTCATTCTGAACAATCGATTAACAAAGAAACCCTTTGGAAACTCCAGAGTGCCTAATACCCCGCACTCTCGCAGGTACTTACGGTAACTGCCTTCTGAATCATGTTTAGGGCTCACAGAAACTTGGAACTGTCCCAGCATAGTATTTATATTAACCCTAGGTTGGAGCCAATTCAGAATCTCCTAGACTGAAGAAGAAATGTATCTGAGACAGAGATCGACTCCAACAGCAAAGCATCAAGCTTTCCCTGGCATATGTCTGCTCTGTAGACATGTTCAGTCTTAGAGATAGTTCCATCTCCCCTCTCCATTCTGACTGTGGCCTACTATCTTACTCATGTTCCTTTAGGTTGCCAAATACACAATTCCTATTTCACTAGGCCACTCTCCTTCCTTTACCAGCATCTCTATTACTCACGCTGCTGTTAATGTTACATCTGTTCTAGTCTCTTTGGTAACATCCAATTAATGTAACTGGCAGCAGAGCACAATGTTGATCTGATCTTGCTGCCCAGCCTGTGTTTATAAAACAGCAAGAAAAGTTCTTGGTAAAGGTGCTGCTATGCATTCTGTAATGTTCAGGAACCAACATATCTTTCATAGAACTAGGTCAGAAGAATAACTTGCTTATCTAACACACTATTTTGACTTCTGATCAGACAAGCATTGGGGTGAGCTCAGCAGCAGCGGTTCCAGTGGAAATCTGTACATTCCCCCTTGGCAAGATCCATCATGAGACACCTCTGCCTGATGAACAAGATAGCCATCTCTCATGCAAATACTTAGCTAGTAGAGCTAAGGACTGCAGTGTCTAATGGTAGAAAAAGTTAGGGCTAGTGTGTGTGAAGCCTTATGCAATAGCATGATAGAGAACTGATTTCTTAAATGACAGAGCTTAAGTCTCTGAAGACCGGAGGTAAACCGTGAAATAGGAATGAAGGGAAATGCTTCAGGGGCAGTGCATCACAAGTTATTTTGGCCAATCCGCAAAGTTCACTTAATACAGCAATGGACAGAATAGTGGATAAAGGTGATCCTTTTAAAAGGGCCAAGCTGATTTGTAAGCCACTGGAAATTAGTAGGATTGGAATGCTCAGTTCCATACAGAACCATATGCATTTTTTACTGCATAATTGTACTGTGCAACCAGAGAAATTAAAACTCCTAGGGAACACATACTGACTGTCCAGTCATAGAGCCCCTTGGTGCCTGCCTGCCTCATCACCAGATTAACCTCAGACTGAATGAGGTAGGATATGAAAAGACATTGGAGAGGGCGCAGGTGGAAAAGCCGTGCATGAAGCTCCCTATAATACCAGTCCCACCCTATGACCCCCCCCACCCCCCAATTTAGCTAAATTATGCCCCCGCTCTAGCCTACTAAAATAGGAGCTAAGGAAACTGTCACAAAAGATGAGGGGACTCTCTGATGTCCCTCCCCATTGCCACACATCCTGTAGTCTGATTCGAATGCAAGTCTCCAAGTAGCGTCTCTTATCCGGTATAGCCAAAGCGTAGCAGCCTTGCGCCAACGGGAGGTTCCCAGTGCTGGCCCTCCCATGGGGCACGGTGAGCCTCTAGGGGTGCAGGACCTCTGACCCAGGGAGGCTTGCTCCCTCTCCATTGGCCCCGCCCCCTCTGCCCCACAAGACCTGCCCCCTCCACTAGCCCAACCCAGCCCCTACCAGGGAGGATGATGCAGAGGATGAAGGGAGCGGGGTCCCCACCGTTATCTCCCATCACAGATCAGAGAGAACAGCAGGAGTTCCCCAGCACTGCTGCTTCGCCGCAGGTGGGCCTTCCCTGATTGGGAGTGCCTCCACGCAGCAAAGCTGGGGCAGAGCTGGCCACAAGGACGCGGCCGGCTTGGCTTCATCCACCTCGTTTCCTTCCCATAGTGCTATTTCCTGTAAAGCCTGCAGGCAGCAAAGCCTGGTCCCTGCCCAAGCACAGAGAGCTAGATCCACCCGGCACTTTGGCCAGGGAGCAAATCCTGACAGGTTGAGCATGGACACACCCACTGATGGCAGGGGCATGGCCACGCCTCTGACAACATATGACCCTTGGAGGGCTGCCCCCGCCCACCCCTTTTGGTTCTGCACTCCTGCTCTAATGAGCACACGGAGGGAGGCATCTCGTAAGTCCTTGCGCTTGCGGGAATGTGGGAAGCCCCTCCATTGGAGCACAGCTGTTCCTATTTTTAATGTTTTTTAATGTTCCTGTTTTTCTTATTGCAAGGTTGTTGTTGTTTTCATTTTACATGCTTGTACACTACACCACCTTCTTGCCTTTTTAGCGGATAAGGCGGTTTATCACTACGTGGTGGTGAGAGTGCTGGACTGGGACTCGGGAGAGCCGGGTTCTAGTCCCCGCTCAGCCATGAAACTCACTGGGTGACTTTGGGCCAGTCAATGACTCTCAGCCTAACCTACCTCACAGGGTTGTTGTGAGGATAAAATGGAGAGGAGGAGGATTATGTAAGCCGCCTTGGGTTCCTTGCAGGAAAAAAGGCGGGGTATAAATGTAATAACCAATCAATCTAAACTCAGGCGGCAGATTGCATAGGGGTGGCAGGATGACCCTGCTGCAGGTCCCATCCCTGGCAGCTGGCTGGCCATCACTGCCACTGCCGTCGGCTGCCTGCCATTCTACCCACTCCCCTGCTGCCGTTGCCCCAGTCCTGTGCTGCCATTGGCTGGATGGCCAGATGCCCCCAAAGTGAGAACGAGAGAGATGGCTGCGTGTGCTCTCCTCCACCGCCAGAGAGATGGAGAGCTGTGGAATTGCCCACCTGGTAGCAAAAACTCTTTAAACTTTTAACAGTTTACTTTAACGTGGCTGCAGGCGCTCGCTCGGCCTCCATCTTGCCACTGATGCACAGTGCCTCACCCTGAGGAAGAAAGGATGTGATGTCGTGTCCTTCCCCAGAGTGAGACATTGTGGGGCGAGATGGTGTTTGTCAATGCAAGTGAACCACTGTGAGATGACATTTCAAGGCTGAAACGTTCATTCACATAATGTCCGTACATGATGTTCTGCTGTAAAGCAAAATTAACCCCACATTCTTCAGCTACATGCGTGCACCAGCTCATTTTCATACTTCCTGCCACTGGAACTACTGCAAGGTATTCGTGCGATTGGCACCTGATTCCCATGTTGACATATAACATCAATGAAGTGTCTTAGTGTCAAACAGTGTCAAACATTAGAGGCTAGGCTCTGGGATATGTTCACCTCATCGTGAAAAATGAATTCCTACTTACAGTATTTTTCCATGTATAAGACTATACTTTTTCCTAAAATTGTTAGACTAAAAATTGAGGGTTGTCTTATACACGGAAGTAAGCTGAGGAGAGAACCGCACGGTTGCGAAACCGCCCAGTGGGGGGGCGTCTTATACATGGGGGCGTCTTATACACGGAAAAATACGGTAGTAAGCTAAGAGAGCTTTGGCTATTGGGCCATATAGAAATGTAATGAATGAATGAATGAATGAATGAATAAATAGAAAGAAAGAAAGAAAGAAAGAAAGAAAGCTGTGCCCCCCTGCATTTTGGACAAAACCTGGAAAGCACTTTGCATTGTGTTTGGCAAGAAATTATGCTCCCCTCCCTCCAACAAAGCAAAAGTCGCCGGACATGGAGGCTGCTATGCCACAATTCAAACAGAGAATGGGTGGGTCTGTTTGAGCATCAGCAATGGCTCACTTGAGCAAGAGCTCTGTCGTTTGTGCTGAAATAAAACTACAGGGCCTTTCTCGCCTCTCCGATGAATTCCTCAAGTGTTCGCTCTCCTAAACACATCGTGCCATTGCTGCGGACTCTGGGCGGAACATTCCTGCTGTGCACCTGAATGCATCTGTCACTGTCTATCATAACAGCTCATTGATTTCTATAGAGCCTTCATGTTATGCCGGGTGGAAGATGAAAGAGTGCTGTGGAAATCAGCACTTTGAGGGTTAAAACTCAGGCGCTGGCCCTGTAAGTTGGCTTTTAGTTAGTAGCACAAGCAGCACACGCTTGACCTCTCCTAGGCTGTGCTTTGCCGGCTGAAGGCACACCCCATTTGGTCATGCTCTGCAAACAAAGCCCAACAGAATACAAACGAAGCGAGCGAGGCACAAAGCAGTGGGAGCCTCCTCGTCCCTCCCTCCCGTGGTAGTAGTGGCTGTACACAGTGTCATTTCCTTTTGTGGACTGGTATGTGGGCCAAAGTTCAAGCCATTACATGGGATTCTTCGGAGCCCATCATCTTCTGAAATGGAGCGTTTGCAAGTGCAAGCACAAAGTCATCAATTTCCTTCAGACATGGTGTGTTTTCCTGCTGTGAGATTGTGGAGCTGGCAGGACATCATTGTTTGCAAGGAATGGCTTCCATTTGGGCTTGTAGCCAGTTGAGATGGGAATCCAAAGTGCTTTGCTGCTTGTCAAGTATTGGGGCAGCAAATCTTAATTGTTTCCTTCTCTCTCTCTCTCTCTCTCTCTCTAAGGCAGGAGGAAGGGAGGGAGCAGCATGTACGAATTTGCTCCAAGGGAAAGAATGGCAATCTAGGGAAAAACAAATCACCACATAACCCATCCTCACTGCACTTTCTCCATTTGTCATCCACCAGTTTAACTATTGTTTGTGTAATAGCACAGCAGCTCCTACAGTGTTAGGCAGTGTGTGGGGATTTATAGGGAGAAGCACAAGCCATGTTCTCCCAAGACATTGACAGTAGACAGAGGACAGCGTGAGATGGGAATCAGGGAGTGAAGGCAAAGTTAGGAAGCAGAACCAGTGGTAACTACCAGGCCATGTCTGGTTGCTGGCTTGGGCAGGGTTCTATTACCTTTTACGTTATGTTATTTTAAAGGGGCTTCTTATATCCTAGCTTCCCAAAACACATCTTGTTATCTTACTTCAATTCAGTTCAGTTCAGGTATCTTTGCACCTCCCCATCACCAGGGATGTTGAAGAGTCCTTGGTCTTGAGTCACGAGTCGAGTCACGAGTCTTTGGACCCGAGTCTCGAGTCCGAGTCCGAGTCCTTGGTCCAAAATGGTGACTCACGAGTCACGAGTCACGAGTCACTCCCAAAACTGACTCCACGAGTCCCTATTAAAATCAATGGGGTTTCCCCCCAACAAAATAAGGCTACTTCAGATGTGTGGCTTAAATAAATTCTAGGCACAAGTGTGCCTTTTTATTTCAAAACTCTGCAACTGATTTTGGCAAGAACAGACCAGGCAGACAAACCCAAAATAACCAGGCAGGCAGAGGAGGCAGGGAACCCCAAAGCAGGCAGGCAGGCAGAGGCCTTTGTCTTGGACAATTCAACTGCTGAACAGGTCAAGAAGAGACCAGGCAGGCAGAGGAGGCTGGGAACCCCAGACAGGCAGGCAGAGGCAGCCAAACCCAAAATGTCTGACCCTAACCCAAACCCCCCACAACAACACATCAATCAAAATAAATCTCAACACATCGTTGGGGCTGCACTCCTGGTAGCTGTCCATAGTGGCCGAGCAGCGGCGGCGCGCCTCGCCTCCATGCGCTCTTCACCGGTGATCGCGCTCCTTCTGGCACAGCCAGAAGACTCGTCAACAGCCCAGGGATGTTGACAAGTCCTTGGTCTCGAGTCCCGAGTCGAGTCTCGAGTCCCATTAAAAATATTGGGACTCGAGTCCGAGTCGAGTCAGAGGGGGGACTCAGTCCGACTCACGAGTCGAGTCCTCGAGTCCGAGTCCCCATCCCTGCCCATCACAGCCTCTAATCTCCCTCCCCCACACAACCATATTTCCCTATTGCCCACACTTCTCACCCAGCCCCCAGCATGCCCCATGGCACTCTGATCTAGGAATGCCTCCTGTTATGTTACGTAGTAGATGGGAGATGATGATTGGACTGACTCAGGTTTACCTGGTTCTTCACTGTCTCATGTTCTGGACACTGAAATAACATTGGGATGATAAATACCAGCCAGATGGCAATAATCCTACCTACAACCCCTGTAAACTTCACTGAAGACATACCAAAACAGATCCATAGTGTCCTCTTTATTTTACATTTTGGTCAGGCGGCCCTATAATGAAAGCAGAGATAAATCTAGAGCAGGAGTGGGCAACTTCTGAACTTCACGGGTTCCAGGGGTCAATTTTAAACCCCCTGGAACTCCTTGAATGCTGGCAGTTGCAGCAGCAAAACAGTTGGCAGTTTGCTACTGAATTTTGGTGGCAAACCACGATGGTGGCTTAGAAAGGCCAAATTTAGCATTAAAACAAGGCAACTGCCTTGCTTTAAACCTAAATTTGGCCTTTTGGCCCACCAAAATTTGGTGTCAAACTGCTTATTGATTTGTTGTTGCTGCTGCTGCAGCTGCCACCATTATCACAGCAGCAAATTCAGGGTTGCTGGGGGTATGTACAAATTTGGTTACATCCGTTCTCTGTGTTTTGCAGATTGTCAGGCATCTTTCATTCCATCGTCTGCTCATTGACGGCATCGTGTGTGAATTTTGTTTATTTGCAAAGGAGCATTTGTGCTAAGGAGCATTTGCATCAATATGCACTTGCGCAAATGCACCTTTGTGCAATACCCACCCACCCCAAAGGATAAAAAAACTGGCCTGCAAGTCTGCAGAATCCACACAACTCGGAAGAAGCCAATCCACTGCAAAACCCAGGGGTCAGATTCATAGAAATCTGTACTCATTTGAATCCATACCAGAGATTTCTCTGACATCCCTAGTGGGGGGCGCGGGCACACTTACGGCTGGGAGGCTTTAGCTCAATTTGTTGTGCAGACTCTTCCCAAAGATTCTTGTGAATTGTAGTTTGGAAAGGTTGCTGAAAATTGTGTTAAAAATCCCTAGCCCTCCTCATACAGCTCCATTTCCCAGAATTCCTTGGGAGAGCAAATGGCCGCGAAACCGGTCTAAGCCTGTAGAATAGATATACCCTGAGTTCAGCAGGATGTTGGTGTGTGTGTGTGTGTGTGTGTGTGTTTTACAGCCAAAACAAAATGTAGGACAAATGTACTTACATAAAATTAGACCCCTGGAACCATGCCTGCGGTTTCCAGTAATGTAGCAAATATTTGGTTGCTACTGTGATGAAAGCCAAAGTCTGAAGATTCTGAGGTTTGCTCATTGCTAAGGATGAGTTGGACCCTGTGCTCTTGGAACTCTGCATGAAAAGAACTCAACAAGGTTGCTGCTGCTGCTGCTGCTGCTGCTGTTGATGGCACATTGGTGAAAAACAGCTCAGTGGCACATTCCTCAGCGCACCTGTCCAGGAGAAGGAGGGGAGACACGTGCCCTGTTGAAACAAAGGCACCGAAATATGATCCTGCTGTGAGAGATAGCATGTGTGACAGGAAGCAAGCCTTCAAAGGAGGTTAACTGTGCTGTCAGGATAGCTGATGCTTCTGTCTGGGATTTCTACTGGAGGAAGAAAGCATTAGTGCTGGGGTTACAAAGCAGGTTAAATGGCAGTATCAGCTGTCACACTGGGCTGAAGGTTTATTGGATATGCAAGGAAAGTGTGAAGATTCAGGCCTGTAAACAGAGCAACAACAACAGGAACAACAAAACCTGACAGAACATGTTTTGCAAACTTTTTTTTTTTTTTTTTGCCCTGCACAAAAGGCACAAGTTTCGTTGTGTAAAAAGGTGTACAACTGTATGCAAGGATGGGTGTGTGTGTGTGTGCCAGGGTGCGTGTGTTCTGTTTCCTTGCCAATGGAGAGGGGTAACCTCTATTCCCCACCCCACCCCATTCACCAGTGTCAGAGTGACAGCAATGGGAGGGCTTTATTTCTCCTCAGCGATGTGATTATGCAGCCAAATATGATTGGTCACATGGCACTGTGAGGTCATCATTTTCATCATGTGATCCCTGATGGCTGAGATCACTCAGTGAAGCACTTTCAAGCTTTTTTTTTTTTTTTTTTTTTTTAAAGTGGTGCCATGGAAACAGCAGCTGAGAGAAAAAAAATGGTTGACAACAGGCATGAAAAAATCCCCCCTCCAAACAATTTATTTCACAGACCTATAAAACAGGAACTTAAGCAGCAAAATTTGAACTTCTCAGAAATTCAGTGCAGCACTAGCTGTAAATCTCAAGTTGCCATATAACTATGGGCTATGCTTTTCATTCCCTTGCGTCTTACATTTCCCAATAGTCTCCTCTCCCACATATTTTGAGCTACAGTAATACCTTGGATTGCAAGTAACTTGGTTTGAAAGCGTTTTGCAAGACAAGCAAATTTTTAAATATTTATTTGTTTATTTTTGACTTGATATACAAGTGACGTCTTGCAATACAAGTACTGTAGTATGGCTTAAATTAAAAATCTCTACAATTTTTTTTTGGGGGGGATTTCGTTTTGATATAAGAGTGTTTTGGATTACAAACACATTTCCAGAACGAATTATGCTCTCAATCCAAGGCATGACTGTATTTCCATTTATCTTTAGGATGAGGGGGGAGCAAATGATACAGACACAAGGGACCACGGTACTGGGTACAGGTTTTATTTCCCATCTCAACAATACGTCCTCTGTAGAAATGAGTAGGAATCACTTTCCTCTATGGAAGAGGAGAGGGAGGGTTTGAACTGTGAAGGACCCTGGGCAGGAACAGGGGAAGACAATGGGCCACTGTGTGTTCTTTGTTCCATTTATGTTACCCTGGCCAGATCTCAAGGAGAAGACCCAGAATTTTAGGAGGGCTACGGGGCCGGCCTTACACCCCTACGGCATTAGAGAGAGTGAGGCAGTGGATACAGGCTGCGGATGTCATCAAAGGGCAACAAATTGTTAGTTATGTAATGCGTCACTATTGTATTTTTACTGATAGGAAGGGAGAGACGTGCTTTTGGGATTTTCTGCCTCAGATGCTGCAACAAACCAGTGTGTCTGCACCTCCGACCCTGCGAGGCAGGACAGGCTGCAAAAGACACTTTTGTATATATTATTGAGAGGTAGCACCACCACCCATATGAGATTTATAACACTTAAGGGATATTAATGTTTAATAACTCATATTCTGGATACGCGGGAATCCAGGATTATGGCTTTTATATCCAGAGAACGATAGGGCCATTTTTTTTCAGAGATCCCTTTAAACTCCCTAGCAATCAGGTGAGCGTGTTTGCCAAGCAGTCCGGTGCATGAGGCCAATTTCCAAGCTAGGCAAGAGAATCAAATCAGCTCCAGTTCCCAACATATTTGTTAAAGAACCAAGCAGAGAGAAGTTCAGAAATATTCCGTTGCTTTAGAGATAAAATGAAATATTTGACTAGCTCGCTAGCACTGCTTGTCAGGATTCTAACAGTAACTCATCATAGGTGGCCACAGGGCAGTCCTCTGTTTGAAGGGCTCCAGTCTGGTTTAAAGATAAAGAACCATCAGAAGGCAGTGCTGGGCCTTGAAGTTGCACATCAACAGCACCCGGGCGGCAGCCTGATCAGGCAGGCATGCAAGTCACCTGGTATGGTGAGATGTGGTGTATTTCTATTTAAAGTATAATACAGTAATACCTTGGATTGCAAGTAACTTGGTTTGAGAGCATTTTGCAAGACAAGCAAATTTTTAAATATTTATTATTATTATTTTTACTTGATATACAAGCGACGTCTTGCAATACAAGTACCGTAGTACGGCTTAAATTAAAAATCTCTGTACAAATTTTTTTGGGGGAATTTCGTTTTGATATAAGAGTGTTTTGGATTACAAGCATGTTTCTGGAACTAATTATGCTCTCAATCCAAGGCATGACTGTAATAATTTCTGAATTTGCATCCATACATATAAATTGGCAGATGCAAATCTTATGCAGATCAATGTCTTCTTTTGTCCTCTTTTTGGATGATGCATGCCCCCTTTTTGGCAATTCATAAATGGGCCCCCTATAACAAAAGATGTGTACAGGTGTGGGGAGGGATGAGCCCCACACCTGAGAGTTCCTGGCATAGCTAGGCTGGTGTTGCCTCTTTGCTATCCATGCAAAGGACATTTCCTTCATGGACATAGGTATTCCTCTGAGGGACTGGGCAGCTCCCAGGGAGGGAAATTCAAACTAACCATTCGATACCCTGGGACAGGGCTCTCCAATCTTGGGTCTCCAGATGTTGCTGGCCTACAGCTCCCAGAATCCCTTGCCATTAGCCATGCTGGCTGGGTATGCTGGGAGCTGTAGGCCAGCAACATCTGGGGACCCAAGGGTGGAGAGGTCCTGGGAGGACCTGACGATGCATCCTCCAGGTGATTTCTACAGTATCTAGTTAGCATAATGCCGAGTCAGCCAGAAATGTGTAGAGATGTGAGTGTTAAGGTCTATCAGAGTCTGGGCATGGTCTTTGTTCAGAGGCCTTTCCATAAAGAAATGGGGGTGGGGGGAGTTGGATGCATTACACATGCCCAAGTGACTTGAAAGCTAGTGATAAATTAAAAACAAAACAAATGAAACAGCACATTGTGTCCAGAGCACAAAACTGAAGGCAGCAAAACTGAAGGGCAAACACATCTCCCACAGTAGTCAACAACGTTTGCTTTGAATTTAATCGGAATTGGTAAGGACCCATACGCTGATATGGGAATTTAGCTCAAATCTGGAGTGAACCCAGATGCAAATGGAGGACACTCCTTCCCACAAATGGTTTTTGACCAACCCAACACAGCGGGGAAAACTCATGAACAATTTCACGAAATGGGGGGATGTGTTCACTGTTACAGAGCTTGGCAACTGGTAGAGCTGAAATGACTTTTCCAGCTCTTTCCCTTCAGGGGTGGATTTGTTGTTGGATTTCATGTTGATTTTAGTAGGCGTCTGAATGATATTATTTGTTGTAGTTGGAACATGCATATCCTTTGCTTGTTTTCCTTTCTGACACAAGGATTGCTTCTTCTTTCAATTCTTATTTAGTTATATTGGACCCCTGTTATTTGACAGTAGTTCAGGAAGCAGAATTGTAAACCACTAGCAGTCAGGCCTAATTCATGCATGCATGCTGCGGCGGCAGCGACTTCCTTATGGGCAGATCAATGGTGAATTGGTAACCAGCAACCACATCATTGGTTGGGTGGATTATCTGTGTATCTGTGAAATCCCCACACGAGTGCTCCACCTCCCTGGAATATGAGAACTTTGCACGTAATCCACCTGACCTGAATGGTTAACAGTTGCAAGTGTTACCGGTGGAGAGGAGCCCCAACCATATGATAACAACAACCAAGAACCAAATACCGTCATGCCTTGGATTGAGAGCATAATTCGTTCCGGAAAGGTGCTTGTAATCCAAAACACTCTTATATCAAAATGAAATCCCCCCAAAAAAAATTTGTACAGAGATTTTTAATTTAAGCCGTGCTACAGTACTTGTATTGCAAGACGACGCTTGTATATCAAGTCAAAAAATAAATAAATAAATAAATATTTAAAATTTTGCTTGTCTTGCAAAACGCTCTCAAACCAAGTTACTTGCAATCCAAGGTATTACTGTAAGTGAATTTATCAAGGCTGTGTCACTGCATTTTGCCTGAAGTGAAATTTGAGTTGGAGTTGGAGATTTCCACTTAGGGAAAAAACATCTAAGGAATTTCCAGGGAAACTTTTAGTTCAGAATTTTGACAAGAGCAGGAAAATCTAGAGAAGAGAAGGGCTGGCCCTACCACTAGGCAGAATGAGGCGATCGCCTCAGGCAGCTGATTTTGGGTGTCATGAAGGGGCAGCAAATTGTTAGTCATTTAGGGCACTGCTGTGAGAAGGCACAATCCTAAGGCACAATCCTATGCAAATTTAGATGGGAAGTTCTACAATCCCCAGCATTTCCAAGCCAGCAATGCTGGTTGGGGAATGCTGGGAATTGTAGGAGTTTTTTCCATCTAAACATGCATGGGATTGTGCCTTTAATGTATTATTTTTGGGTTTTAACAATGTATGAGGATTTCATTTTTGCTCACAATACATGCGAGCACACCCCATCCGAAGCTCTGAATGCAAGCGCAAGCACGTGTCCACCGAAAATATTCGTAACTGTGTCGAACACATGCTCGCATTCATCCCGTTCCCAGTTCCCAGTTCGATTTGCGCAAATTTCAGAATCTGTGCAGATTTCCTCCATGGATTGAATCAGCCCCATTTTAGTCTCTCGAGGAAAGTTGCACAAGTCAGGAAATTTGCACAAATCTCCCATTCAATCGCCGCTCAGTTTGCACAAGTTTCTCGTTCATGCAGAGCGAGCAGCCATCACAAACGTGAGTGGGAATTGGGCATGAGAAGAGCGGCGAGATGATATTCGGAGAATCCTGGTGATCTTGTTGTTTTCCTGGCATAGGACCTCCAAGATCCTCTAGATCTGGGGTTGATCCAGATTTAAGCTGGATCAACTGCACTGGCCAAAGTGGACTTCCCCACCCCCTCCTTCTCACAGCAGCCCCTCCAGCCCCTGAAAATGCTACACAGAGTGTCAGAGACCCAGCTAAATGGGGTGGGCTGGGATGTGGTTGGGCTCCCCAAAAAATTGTTCTGAGAGACCTTCCACAACTGGAGCCTTTCCTTTCATGGAAGTTCCCTTCCTCTGGCACAAAACAGATCTTGGATCCAACCTGATGTATTTTTACCGTCACAGAGTGGGCGAGGAGCTTGTGAGATTTTCTTCTTCTTTGCTTCAGGTACCAAAATAACTTGGTTTGCTTTGTTTTTTTCTCTGTACCTTGACTTTGCTCCATTTGCTGCTCTGCTTCAGACAGCAAAATATATTGGTGCAACCTTGGGTAGGAGGGAGTTCACAAGGCACGTCACTTGGAATTCATCTCAGCATATACTAGAGAAGGCATCTGTGTCCCTTTAAAAGCTCTGAGGAAGTCAGAAATTCCATGGGCCTGGTTTCTCCCATTACCATCCGAGTTCATTGGTCTTAAAGTGACAGATGCACTGCCCTATGGGGATATGTATATCCTGTCCTATGCTAGTAGTGGGGTGTTCCTAACAATCATACATGAATAACTCAAACACTGCCAGCACCTCTCCACACTACAATATTGGTATTTATTATCCTCGTCATTCCAGTAAGAAAGTGTAGCGAAACCTTACCAAGCAGTGAAGATTCCCCTTCACTCCGTGCATTTTTTTGGGCAATGCTAAAAATGTGCAGCTCAACCTTGACAAAAATAGCACCAAAAAATACACCAGTATGGATCCAAGATCTCAATGCCCATGGCCAGGGCTTTTTTTCTGGTGGAACTCACCAGAACTGAGTTCCAGCACCTTTTCTTCTATTAATTGCATTATAATTTAATCGCCATCTACTCCCGAGGAAATGTAATCCAAGAGTTCCGGTACCCTTTTCTCCAGAAAAAAAGCACTGCCCATGGCTATAATTAACAATGTGTAGGAGACAATGTGAATGAGTAACTAATATTGAATGTATTCATCCAGACAGAGTTGGCAACCAGGATTTTGTAAACGTACCTTAAAAAGAGAGAGAGAGAGAGACCCTAACAACTGGTATGCAAATAATTTGAAGCCAATGTGATTGGAGGGTCCTTCTCAACATATTGCTGGGGCCAGATTTTCTTGATTAGAGTCTAAAATTAATGGACATAAAATGAATGCCAAGAAATGCATCGACCTTCAGCTGTTAGTTCTCCACATTCAGGGCACAAGATCTAATGCTGACAAGGGCTGCCGCTTCCCCCATGTTGCTTGCCTCTGCCCCTTTGGACTCTCAAGTGCTGATTTCTGACTCAACCTCTGCCTGCCGTTTGCCTCTGACCCTGCTAGGCCCGGATAATGTGTGCACAGCTGTAATTGATGTAAGCCAGCCTCCCACTGACCTGGCACCCTCCTCATGTGTTGAACTACAACTCCCATCATCCCCAGCCATCATGGCCAATGGCCATGCTGGTTAGGGGTGATGGGAGTTGTAGTACAATACATGAGGAGGGCGCCAGGTCGGGGGAGGCTGGTGTACTATAGCATACTCTCCAATTGCCCCGAATTTGCCAGGGATAGTCCTGCAAACACTTAAGCCAGCACGGCTTCTTACTTTGTTATGCAAAAGTCCCAATTTGTTATGCAGATCCCGGAATTCCCCTTGCCTCCTCCCACAAGCAATTTAGCTTATCTGCGATTTTGCCCATGGCCCCTTTAAGCAGGAAGGGAACAGGCCGAGGATGTGTGTGTGTGCGCGCGCTCTCCAGATCGCTTGCACGCTCGCTCTACCTGCTGCTGGTAGTTGCTGGTACTTACCCCCAGGGTAAGTAAGACGCAATGAAGACATTTGTACTTACTCCCAAGTAACTGTGCATAGGATTGCACTATTTGTTTTAACTTAATTCAAGTTAGTTAAATTCTGTAAGATCATTCCAGGTTAAGTGTTTCTTTAAATCTAAATTGTGTGAGTAGAGCACAAAAAGGCTCCCCTTCTTGATGTCCTAGACAGCACGAGGACACCTGTGGCAGGGCTGCTGGGCACCGTGTTGCTTCCCTGCTCGATACACTGGATATAAATGTTGAAGGGGCCCTTCTGAACAGCCCTTCTGTGCTTTCAGTATGAGGTGGAAAACCCTTGTCTTCCTGGCCCAAATCTCCAACATTGTGCCGAAAAACAGAAAGAGCCGCTGTTTCACACTTTCCCTTGGTGAAAGCTATTTGTTATGCCTGAGGCCCTACGATTACTAAACCCATTCTTCTTAGCGTTACTTAAATGGCCATTATCAGAACTGATTGCTATGCATGTACTAAAAACCTTTGTACCAGATTTAACTAATCAGCCATTTTCTTTTTAAAAGTCAGCTAGGTCAGTGTAGTTGCCTGAGGAGCGGTGCCCCGATGGGGCTCATCACACATCATGTGATTCCATCCTGATCACGGTGAGGGTTTCTGGGTTGGGATGGCTGAAAATGCTGGCACCTGCTGATGACATCAGAAGTGGGCGCTGAGTGTGTGCTTGCCAGCTGATCCATTGCCCAATAGGACCATAGCTGCATCTGATTGGGGAGAGGGAGGCAGGAACTTCAAGAAAGGCAGGGCCATTTAAATGGTCCTGGGGAGGGAGAGCTGGAGAATGGAGGAGGAAGGTGTTGGAGAGCGGAGAAGGAGAACTGGAGAAGGAGAGCTGGTGGAAGGAGGAGGAAAGTGTGAACAGAAAGATAGAGAGCAGAGGAGGAAAACTAGAGAGCGGAGGAGGAGTTAAGAGCAAAACAGGTGAAAGGAGGGGGGGGGGGAGAGAGAGAGAACTGGAAGATAGCAGAAGTAGACCAAGGAGGGTGAAGGAGAATGGACAGAGGAGAAGAAAGGGGGATGGAGGCAAAGAACAGTGGCTTAAACAAAGAGAGAGGAGGTATGGAGAAGAGAAAGAGCTGGAGGAATGAAAGCGTATCCCACAAGGAATCAGGGGCTGGCAGACCTATCCAGAGGCCCTGTGGCGGTGGGGGATACAGAGCAAAGAAAGTCAGAAGAGAAGTGGATCCTTCAGCCTGGAAGCTTACCACACTGCCAGTGCCATGGGGTCTCTTGACCCCAGAGACTGCGAAACTGCTTGTCCATGCTTTGGTCATTTCACACTTGGATTATTGTAATAGTCTTTTGGCGGGTTTGCCTTCTTCTTTGCTTCGTTCCATTGTTTTGGTGCAGAATAGTGCTGTACGTGCAGTTCTTGACCTGCCCCATTATTCCCATGTTTCTCGTCACCGTAGAGCATTGCACTGGTTGCCGGTCAGGGCAAGGACTTATTTCAAACTTCTTGTCTTGACATTTAAGGCACTACGCTCTTCCCTTCCCAATTATTTGGCTGAGTTGGTCATATGGCACACACCTCTTAGGAGAAATCGATCTGCAGACTCGCGGTTTTTGGAAGTGCCTTGGACGAAGGTGGCAAATTCTAGGTTCCGGGCAGGCATTTTCTCATTTGGCTCCACGATTGTGGAACTCCCTTTACATCTTCAGATGGAATCGGAGTTGAGTAAATTCAAGCGTGACTTGAAAACCTATCTGTTCAACTTGGAGACTTAGGTGTTAGACTTAGGGCCGGTTTACACGACCCAGGCTGCCGGCGGGGGAGGAACCACGGGGCCGTCTGCGGGGTCCGGCGGGGCGCCGCACACAACCGGCACCCCGCGTGCATGGGCAGTCCCCGCAGTCCCCGCACCGCAGTGCGGGACTCCCGGCGCTAGGGGGCGGGGCCCCGGGATGCCCAGAGGAGCCGTTTGCCCCAACAGACTGGAGCGGCGGCCGCTCTAGCCACTCTGGGCTGCCGTCTCTGTGGGGACCCCGCGGGACGGCCACCCGCTGTTCGGACGGCACGGTGACCACACGCGGTAGGGGCTTACCCCTCTACTGACCATGGTCACTTTGCGTGCATCCTGCCCGCGGCTGTCCCGCGGGGGCACCCCCGGTCAGCGTGCACACGACACGGGAACCGCAGGGGACTTGCGGTTCCCGTGTCGTGCGAACAAGCCCTTAGTGTGAACTGGGTAATTGCTGTGATTTTAGTTTTATTGCTTGATGGTTTTAATTATTTGTTGTTGTTAATTTAAATTTACTTGGATTGTAGCCCATTTTAAGTATTTTAATGTAGTTTTAGTTAAATTGTAATTATTATTGTTTGGGTTGTTTTGTATATTGTACTGTGCTCTGGTGTAGAGTGCAATATAAAATAATAATAATAATAATAATAATTATTATTATTATTATTATTATTATTATTATTATTATTGTAAAGCTTCCTTAAACTGCTTTCTGATGGCTTTGTGGGGCGGGGGGGGGGTATGATGGAGGACACTTTTTTTGTGCCCCTACTGATGTAGGAGGCGGCAATGACAATAGTTGGGTATAAGTATTTTAATGAATGAAATGAAATGAAAACACCACACTAATCACAGCAATACCGATTCATTTGAGAAGCCTGAGGCAGAAATGGTTACCTGGGCTCATAAACGAATGGCACTGCAGAACCAAGTATGCTGGTAAGACTGGGAATTCCCTTCCCCCTTTCTTGCCCCACAACAGCAGCCAGGAGATCCCACTAGTGAACCACTTCATCAGCCACTGATGCTCACACAACTATGACTGCATGTAGGTGGTGGAACCAACAGGAGTGAATTCATTTCCAGCAAGTCGTGGAAGGGCATTGACTGAGTAATGGGTCCTCCTAGTTTGCACTGGACAAGGTCCTGGCCAGTTGCTAAATAGAAGCCAGTCAGGAAAGCCACCTTGAGCAGCAGCTGGCTTATATCCTTCTACTAGCAACGTGAAGCTCTCTGGAGGTGGATAGTTTAAAAGTGAGCTAAGTAAAAATAATATATAAGTGGGAAAAGTGATTGCTAAGAAAATAATCCATTTGGCAATGTGTCAGACCTATTAATAGCTTTAACAGTGTCAGTTCAATAGAGAGCTTTTCAAAGTAATGGGAGTAGGAGAGAGATACAGAAGCTGTGCATCTTTTCTGTAATAATTTCATTGCCTAATATAGTAGCTGGCATTCTGATTCCAGTGGGAAACACAATATATCACCATATTATTATGGGCTTTTATTTCTTTTGGAGGATGCATAACATCTAGAGGAGATTGCTTTAGGACAAGCAGTTTGACTTGACAGTCTTTTAGCCTTTTCCACCACCCTATGCTTCAATGTTCTTTATTTCCCTTTTGGCTTTTCAATGTTGATTAATGGAGGCTTAAAAATGCAAAACAGATGTGTGGGTCCAATGATTCCATGCTCTGTTTTAAAGAGGCAGGTTGGCCTTCTTGAGATATTCCTGTATTTGCAGCTATGCAGATATCTCCTTTGAATGTGTCATCTACGCCATGCAGATTAGTGCGCTGCCGCCCCTGCACAGTTTGCTTTCTTCTGCTTCACAAAAGACCCGTGTGTTCTAATCTGTGCTAGAGACCAACCCAAATAATGGCTTGATGTTTTATTTTTAATTTTTTTAAATAAAAAAAAGACGAAAAAAGGTAACAGCCACCATTGTTTCTTTGTCCCAGCAGCACTTGGGGCATTCTGAAATCTGTTTTACACCTAGCAGAGACTAATCTAATTATGTCTGTCTGTCTAACACCTCCTGCACTTAAGACCATTACAAAGTGCAGACCTTTGAGCTCCAACATCATGCCCAGCCCAGTCGGGCTAGCCCAAGATACTTTGCTGCCTGAGGCGAAGGACAAGATGGCACCTCCTCCCATTCCATGTACAAAAGCCGACTGGACTGACTGGCAATGGGACAGCATCCTCTACCACACCTGAAGGCAGCAGGCTAGCTTAGGGGGCACAAGGCAGGCCGCATGGTCCACAGCTCTCTCCTCCAACACCTTGCCGCTGTCTCCCAGCATCTCCTGCCTGAGGCGACTGCTTCACTCTGCCTAATGGTAGGGCCGGCCTTGCAGCCCAGCCTCCTCGCCCATCTTGTTTTGCTTAACATCTAGCCTGAATAAGAGATCTGGTGGATCTGAAAGCTTGCTCACTATTCTGTGATAATTTAGTAGATGGTCCCAATAAAGGTGGTTTTTAGATAAGTCCACCTGAGTCTTTCAAATGGAACTAGAGAAGTAGCCTTAAGGGAAGCCTTAACCATCACAGTTGTAACAAAGAAAGAACACAATCACAAGACAATGGAACTGTGGCAGCCAGCAATAACATAAAAAATGTTAAAACAGCACTAAAGCCCAATAATCAGAGATCACAAAATACTTCAACGCCACAACAGCAACAGGCCAAGTCAAATTCTTGAAATAATGAAAAAAAAAAAAAACCCAGCAGCAACTAAATAATATTTTCAGTTCCCACTTAAAGGCCTGTAATGATGGAGCCTGTTGAATCCCAAACAGAACAAAGTTATATGGTATGAACAAAAAGTAGTGAACCCAGTGCAGGCACTGCACTGGGTTCACAGAACATATCTACATATATTTTGAAGTGTGCCAGCGCTCATCATGACAGCCCCCATAGCCACACCCCCAAGGAGAGTCCAAAAATTCGGGCAGCCCTGTGACCCGTATCACCAAACCACTTCTGGCAATTTCATCTTCTTCACCAGGCGCAGGTCTTTCATAAAGTGGCCTGTGTGGCTCACACTGGTTCAGCTTGTCTGAGTGTGGAAAGCTAAGCAGGGTCAGGCCTGGTTATGACTTGGATGGGAGACCCCTCCTCTAGTTTCCTGCACTGAGCGGGGAGTTGGACTCGATGGCCTTATTTATTTATTTATTTATTTATTTATTACATTTATACCCCGCCTTTTTTCCTACAAGGAACTCAAGGCGGCTTACATAATCCTCCTCCTCCTCTCCATTTTATCCTCACAACAACCCTGTGAGGTAGGTTAGGCTGAGAGGCAGTGACTGGCCCAAAGTCACCCAGTGAGTCACCCTTGTAGGCCCCTTCCAGCTCTATGATCTATGAAAGGGTCTTAACTGCCCATTCCAGACCAAACCACTGCAAAATACTTTACATTTCAACAGGGAACAATATGTTATTACTGGGAACATTCCTTTCCCCCCAACTACTGTGAGGATTTCAGCTAAGCTCAGAGGGAACAGGGGATACTGAGGTGGGTGGCAGATGGCCTCAGCATCCCTTCTAATTAAAAAAAAAAAAAAAAGTGCAGGCACTGACTGGGTTCACAGAACACGATAAGCCATGGTGGCTTATAAGCCATGTTTGTTTCAGAGTGACTGTCAAGGTCGTTTTGGAGTCAAAATTCACAGGTCTCCGTCTGGGAGCTGACAAGAGCATCTGGCTGGCTGATTGCAACAACAATTGCTTCCAGCGTCTGAAGTGTGTTTGGGGCCTGTCTTTTAAGCCAGCTCCCACTACAGATGTTCTTCTCCCACAAACTTGACAATAACTTTCCTAGTTATTAAGAACTGGCAAAAAAAAAATCCCACAAAATTCCACAGGTGAAGGGGAGTCTGTAGCTTCAGCCTCCTGCTCCATCCTTTTCTCTTCATCCCTTCTAACAGCCTCCCTGTAAAGTTCATGGGAGCAAAATATTGCATACAGCTTTAACCAAAATCCTGTAATCCAATGACAAGGGATGAGTTTACTCATTGGACAAAATTTACACTGTAACTGCTTTCACATCAGAGCATCCATTTGTCAAAGGTTTTCTCCCCTGCTGCCCCCCTCCTTGGGTTGATACATGCCTAAACCACATCTCCGAGCTCGCTATTGTGACCTTGGGGACGCAGCTGGCTTTCCGCGACGGCCGCAAGGGTGGGGAGGGAGCTCCGAGCGTGGAGGCCCAACTGCACGGTCCGGAGTGATTTTCCGACCTTGTAGCTGGGTCTCCAAAAAATCCTATGGCCATCTAGATGCTGTCTAATATTTTTTATTATTTATTTATTTCATTTTTATACCGCCCAATAGCCGAAGCTCTCTGGCTGGGCGGTTTACAACAATTAACAAGACATTTGGAGATGGCCATAGTATTGCGCTGCCAGAAACATAGCATTGCGCTGCCAGAAACATTACAGTGTGCAACCACAGTCAAGCATTTAGGGAGGGTGGTGCTGAGAACGATATGCATAACTTTCTTGTAGAAGTCAATGAGACTGAGTCCTTAACCTTGTAAAATATTTACTGTATAATAGACTACTTTCATAAACTTATAGAAATGCTTGATAAACATGCAAGAAAACTTTCTGAATGGTTGGCTCACAATACATCTTTTCAGAGAGAGAGAGAGAGAAAGGCATAGCACCTAAAAATCATATATCATCATCATCATCATCATCATCATCATCATCATCATCATCATCATCATTTATTCCATTTCTATACCGCCCAATAGCCAAAGCTCTCTGGGCGGTTTACAATAATTATAAAATTACATAATACAATACAATTATACAATAAAAACACAATTTTACAATAAAATACAGTATTAAAAAATTACAAACAATGAAACATCAAAAAATTTACTCAAACATTTTAAAAACACTTTTAAAATTACTTAAATAGCTAAGACAGATGAAAAAAATAGACTGGATAAAAAGATTGTGGGATATTTAAAGTGCAGTCAAAACCAATGGCTCATGTTTCACCAGCTAGGTGCATGAAAGGGTTAAGGCCACTGGTCTCTTCTAAGGTGAATTTCCTAGAAGAGACTCTGGGGTATGTTTACCTGTATGCCTAAGCAGGAAGTGGACGTAGCTCAATCCTCTTCTCTTCCTGCTAAGACAACAGTGAGTTGCTTGTTTGCTATAATACTAACAACAGGATGTAACAAGAGTTGCTGGTCTGAACTCCATAAGTTCAGACCCCAAGTAATACCAAATGAACCTTTATTAATTGTAAGAAACACTTTTAAGTCTGCCTGAACGAAAGTGCAAGATATGAGTGAGTAAATGTTAACTTTGACTTTTACAAGACTGTGTCTCTGATTATTGCTTAGCAGGAGAGAAAAGGGGGCAAAACCCAGGGAAATCCAGTCTGCCTTAAAGCATCCTGGATCACCAAATGCTAACTGGCTAACACTAACCAAATCTAAGCTTCTTTTAAGCTGGAAAGGGACTCTACTCTGCTGATCTCACTAACGTGAGATAGGAAGGATCATATTCAACAATACATCCTCTCCTAGCATCTTATTCAAGTCCCAACAAAGATGACGTAACCACCACCCCATGTGCTATTCGCAGCAATTAGATGCCTCAGCATAGAGGGCAGTTTTAACCTGGTGCCAAAAGGATAGTAAAGTTGGCACCAGGCGGGCGTCAGAGGCTGTTCCACAGTCAGGGTCGGATTAAGATAGGGGCTATTGGAGCGGCAGCTCCAGGCCCCCTACACAAAGTAGGCCCACAGGGACGCGCCCGTCCCCAGCTTCTCTCCTCCACATTCACCGTTTCCTTTCGTGGCCGCTTGTCCCGCTTGTTGCACGCCTTTACCTATCCAGGATCCCCCCCCCTTTACCCCTCCTCGAAGCTCCGCTTCCAAACCTCTTGGATGGCGTGTCCTCCTCCTCCCAAACCTTCGTTTCCTGAGCGATCATCAGCCCCGCACCCCGATCTCCCAGCGCCGCTTGCCTGGCTCCCTTCTCCCCGGCTCACCCGGACGCGGGTCTCCAAGCAGCCGGCTTCTTCGCCAATCCGTCGGCGCACGCACATCTCCCGCCTGAGCCGCCCCCTTCCTGGAGAGGGTAAGAGGCTGGGAAGAACTGAGAGGGCGTCCAGCGAAAGAAGGAAGTCCTTTCCTGTTTACCCAGGGGAGGGGGGAGAAGGAAACTTGGGGACGTTGCGGCTGGAGAAACCAGGGTCTAAATAATGTCAGAAACCAGAAGGAACCCCCCCCCCCCCGCTCGGCTAACTTCCCCGACCCGGTGCCCTTCGGACTACAGTTCCCATCATCCTTACAGCCCAACACATCAGGGCTACAAGGCACCACCGCCAGATCAGTTTGGTTGGGGGAAGGCCAGACGGTTCCCGCCGCGACGGGTGCCTTTCAGGCAAAAATTCAACAGGTAAAGTTTTACCCTAATGAGTGGGGTTTGACTCTTCGCACCCTGGTCCTCCCTTTTAGGGACAAGGTTGCGATGCTGCATCAAATGCATTGTTTGGGGTCATATATCTTGGGATGCAGTCCTATTCCCCCCCAATTTATTTAAGAACATAAGATCAGACCATCTAGTCCAGCATTCTTTTCAAACAGTGGCCAACCAGCTGCCCACGGGAGACCCACAAGCAGGACAGGAGTGCAACAGCACCCTCCTGCCCATGTTCCCCAGCAGCTGGTGTACATATCCATACTGCCTCTGTTACTGGGGGAAGCACATAGCCAACCAGGACTAGTAGCCACTGATGGCCTTCTCCATGAATTTGTCCATGAATTTACTTGTCTGAAGTAGTTTTATGCTGCTCCTCAGACAAAAAGGGTTTCAGAGCAGCTTACATATGATCAATCAAATAAGACCTATTAATTTAATCGGGGTGATTGTGCAACTCTATCCCCCCCCCTTTCTTTTTTTTTAAGAAAAAGAAAGCCCACAGTTTAGTGGTAATGGAAATACTCAAGAGACTGAGACTTACTACTTCGTGGGATTGCCAATGTCTGTCTTTTGGAAGGGCTCTTGTGACTTCTAACAGTTTCACAACATGCAGAAATCCATGTTGTGAGAGCCAGTGCAGCGTAATGGATAGAGAGATCTGGGTTCTAGTTCCCACTTGGCCATGAAGCTCACTTGGGTGACTTGGGGCCGGTCACCGATTCTCAGTCTAATTTTCAAAATGTACCAATCTTCCACTGCAAATCAAGACATTCATGGGAGTCAAGAAACACAAATGTACAAGTTTATGATTGCACAATCTCTAGTCGGTGCATTTCCAAATACATTTGTGACCCTCCGCATGTATTTGTGTTTAATGGTCAGCAACTGCAGTGGTGAGCGTTCATTTTCAGCATTAAAACGTGTGAAAAATGAACTAAGGTCTTCCATGGGTCAGGAGCGTTTAAATGCGCTCTCTCTGTTGTGCATTGAAAGTGGTTTGCTGAACAAGCTTAATCTTGATTCTACAATTGAGGAATTTGCAAGTAAAAAAGGAAGAAAAGTTAATGTGTAGTTTTATTTTCATCTACCAGCTTGATTCATTTAGTTTAAATGCAGGTTAGAGTTCAGTGAATAACCTGTTTGTGTGTTTAAAACTAGTGGTTGCTATTTATTTCAAGAGTTACTCTCTGCACCATCGAATGCCTGACTGCCGTCTCCCAAAGCAGTTACTTTACTCCCAACTCAAGGATGGAAAGCGGAATATCGGTGGTCAGTATAAGAGGTTTAAAGATGTTCATAAGGCTAATCTAAAAAAATGCAATATAAACATCGAAAACTGGGAAGCTCTGGCCCATGAACGATCTAAATGGAGGTTGGCCTTTCACAAAGGTTCCATGGACTTTGAAGAAGCCCGAGTGCAAGGTGAAAGGGAGAAACGTGCTAAGCGAAAAGCACGTCAAATGAATCCTTTACAGGACCATCTTCTATCTGGTAACCTGTGTCCTCACTGTGGGAAGCTGTGTGGATCTAGAATTGGCCTCCACAGTCACTTACGGACCCATCGCTAGAGTCTACACAATCTTCTTTAGAATTTCCTCCTTTTATCCCGGAAGACAATCTTACTCGGTCACGAGTGATCGCCTGATGATGATGATTGATTATGATGCTTTAATAATAATAATAATAATAATAATAATAATAATAATAATAATAATACTTTAAGGAACAAATTTTTATGAGCCAAACATCATGTTTATATGATTTATGTTTATTTAAAAATGGTTGTTGTGAATGTTCTATTTATAACGGTTTTATTGAGTTAACAAGCTTATTGTTTACAAAAAAAGAAATATTTTCAATATGTTTCTGTTTTGGCACTTTAATGGTAATTAAAATATTTAATTTGTTTTAATATAAAATTGCATCTTCATTTTATTTATTTCCATAAAAAGGCCCACCAAAATCCTCAGCACCAGGCCCATAATGCTCTTAATCCGGCCCTGTCCACAGTCGTGGGGCTACCACAGACTCCCTCGGGGGCGGCAGTCGGAGGAAGGCCCCAGATGCTGAGCGTGGTGTCCGGGTAGATTGTGGTTGGGAGAGGCGTTCCGTCAGGTATTGCGGTCCCAAGCCGTGTAGGGCTTTATAGGTTAAAACCAGCACCTTGAATCGGGCAGCTTTCAGTTTTTCCTAGAATTAAAGTTATGCAAAAACCTATCAAAATTAAGGTTAGCTATCCTTTCTTTTTCAAATGCAACAAAAACCAGATTTGCTTGTGAGTCATTGAAAGCCTCTGCAGCTGATTGATCCAAGTTATTACTGAAAATGTTGACTCACAGGGAAGGGCAGAGAGGAAATAAATACTTTAGGGTGTGTTTTTTATCTTCTCCTTGAGGGTCCCTCCTTCTAGTCTTTTTCCTGACCTTTAGATTTTCCTTCCCGTTGGACAATCAAAGGAAAACTTTTTTACTGGTTGCTGGATTGATTTTTCTGCCCAGAAACCCTGAAAAGGCCTCATGCCGAGCTGCACGCATTGGGAAAATCAGAAATTAGGCCTAGGTGGCCGGCCAGCCAGCTAACTGTAGCATGCACAGCAGTGTTTCTGTTCCTCTAGGGCTGTTTTCATCCTTTTCTCAAGACAAAGAAGAAAAAAGAAAAAGTCACTGTGATTGTGATTATAGTGAGTGCTTTAAAAGAGTAAAGGGTAATTTGGGGTAGATATTTTTTCAGATCACTTTACATTATCTCTTTATTTCACCCTTCAGCAATAAGCACCCAGTCCTGCTCTACTCATCCTAATAACTGCAGAATAAACAAACTCTTACTTCTTACTGCAGGCAAACAAAGGTGTGTCTTTGTTGCTGGCTGGGTAGAGAACACAAGTGAAACTGAAACTAAAAAGCAGAGCCAAGGAAAGTCCAAGGGGTGGAGTCTAATTCTAGCCCATAATACAAAGTTCTAATGTTTAATTCTTCAAGGGCCATGTTACTATACAGGCTGTCCTTTTCAGGTCAGGATCACGCAAGTAAAAACAAGCTGCCATTCTTTAAATGGAGGTTGTCATTGTCTGTCATATCACAAATTAAAATGATAATTTCCCCCAAAAAACAGGGCTTCTCTGTTGCTGGCTGACCTCTGACACTTCTGCTCATCTGTAGTGGCTCAGGCAGCGGTGTGAAGGAACCTACCCTACTCTGGGCCAGGACGGCAGATGTAGCGACCGCTCAAGGTGTATGTGGGCACAGAGGCTGCTGCTTTTGGCAGACCACTTTTCTCACCGTGTCTCATGCTGCAGCCCTTCCCTCCATTATACTTCAGCGCGCTCTTCAGCAGAGCTGAGGGCCAAAACAGACATTACTTTGAATCTGTATCTTAACAGTGACATCTCTTTTTTCATTTTAATCTAGAGTAGGCACAGGGGCCCCAGTCTGAATCAGGACCCTAACATGGGGGCGAGGCTAGGGTGGATTTACCCATTTCCCCCTGCTATGGGCCCAATCCAGGTCTGAGGCCTCTGTACCTGCTCTAGAGTAAAATGGGGAAAAAAGAAGATGATGTATCTGCTAGATATGGATTTAAAGTAATGTCTGTTTGGACACATAGAATACCACGAGAGACTCCTAACCCCCTATTGAGATTATGAAGCTGCTGCTTGCTGGTATGGTTACCCATTGGGTAGTGGGCGGAAACAGGCAACTTATTTAAACAAAACGCACTGGGTCGTCCTTGCCGTTTCCCACTTATAGGATTCATCTGCCTGCCTCATTGAATTCCATTAAAAAAGAAAAGTATATAATGCCACTGTTTGTATCCATAAAGAATCCAGAAGCCTTGTATTGTTAGTCATGGAACAAGTTGCTACGATGGTGTCCATGTCCGCATTGTTCATAAATCCCTCCAGACCACAAATATTCACCTGAAGCCAGCTCTGCACATTATCTTCATTCCACAGTGAGTGAGGAATGTGAGTGTCCGGGCTCTCAGGATTTTCAGATGTTACAAGCACCTGCCTAGTCACTGGTGCTTCATCCACTGCATTACAAATGAGGAAATCCTGTGGCAACCTCAGCACCATGCAAGACGGTTGGGCTCCAGTTCTGCTGTGGCCTGGAGACAGGGAATTTACAGAAGGTTGTTGCTGACTAAAGGAAGTTTTGGGTATGAGTATCCATGAATCCGAAGGATTGACCTTCATGCGCACCGGCAGATCGATGGTGAACACAGGGAATAATGCAGCCTCCCAGGGAGATGAGTTGGCAGGAAGTCACGGCTTCTCCTTAACCCCACGGTGTGGCTGAAGGTGAGCTGCTTGACCATGGCTGCCATTGCTGAGATCGCATGGTAGGCTGCCACAGGCAGAGACACAGCTGAGCATGACTGGAAACAGAAGTCAGGGCCTTGACCTATGAGGGCGAGGCTTTGGCTGGCTGTGCTGGTGGAATAAATGGAAGGGGACCTAGGACAGAGAAGGGGAGGAGAGGGGGAGGAGCGAAAGGAGAGAGTGGACCCTCCAGAGACGTGGACCCCTGGCCTGTTAGGGGTGTTGGCACTCCCACCTCTGAAGTGGGGGAGGAGCCAGTCACTGCAGGCACCAGCAAATGCAGCTGGCACTGGGGACCATGGCAGATGCAAGGGCTTAGGAGTAGAGGGAAGCTTCTTGGTCCATGAAAACGAAAGGCAGTCAGAGAGGCCAAAGCCAAGGGCCACAGAGAGAAGGAAAAGAGAGCAGACCACTGTCCATCTAGGCCAGTGCCCTCCAGATGTCTTGGTACACAACTCCCATCACCTCTGCCCATTTGCCATGCCAGCTGGGGCTGATGGGAGTTGAAGTCCAACACATTTTGAAAGTGTCGGGTTGGGGAAGGCTGATCACATGGACAGTTACCTGGTCTGCAGCTTGTTCAGTCAGCCTGCCTGGCGTGGCGGTCCTTCGGCTTTGAACGTTTCTGAGAACAGATTGCCCCATGGGGCTGTGGGTGTTATACAAACCCTATTCTGCTAGTTTTATGTCCCTCCTTTCAGCATCTCCCCCTAACCGGTGAAAGGGTTTTAACTCTCTTGTTCAGAAAAGGAAAAAAAAGAGAAGCTCTGTTCGTGTGACCAAACAGGATATGGTACACAGGGAGAGGTGTGAGACTGGCAGGGATGTTGAAGAGTCCTTGGTCTCGAGTCACGAGTCGAGTCACGAGTCTTTGGACCCGAGTCTCGAGTCCGAGTCCGAGTCCTTGGTCCAAAATGGTGACTCACGAGTCCCGAGTCCTGAGTCACTCCCAAAACTGACTCCACGAGTCCTTATTAAAATCAATGGGGTTTCCCCCCAACAAAATAAGGCTACTTCATATGTGTGGCTTAAATAAATTCTAGGCACAAGTGTGCCTTTTTATTTCAAAACTCTGCAACTGATTTTGGCAAGAACAGACCAGGCAGACAAACCCAAAATAACCAGGCAGGCAGAGGAGGCAGGGAACCCCAAAGCAGGCAGGCAGAGGCGTTTGTCTTGGACAATTCAACTGTTGAACTGGTCAAGAAGAGACCAGGCAGGCAGAAGAGGCTGGGAACCCCAAACAGGCAGGCAGAGGCAGCCAAACCCAAAATGTCTGACCCTAACCCTAACCCCCCACAACAACACATCAATCAAAATAAATCTCAACACATTGTTGGGGCTGCGCTCCTGGTAGCCGTCCATAGTGGCCGAGCAGCGGCGCGCCTCGCTTCCATGCGCTCTTCACTGGTGATCGCGCTCCTTCTGGCACAGCCAGAAGACTCGTCAACAGCCCAGGGATGTTGACGAGTCCTTGGTCTCGAGTCCCGAGTCGAGTCTCGAGTCCCATTAAAAATATTGGGACTCGAGTCAGACTCGAGTCAGAGGGGGGACTCAGTCCCACTCATGAGTCGAGTCCTCGAGTCCGAGTCCCCATCCCTGGAGACTGGGACAGCAGGGCTGGCCTTACCATTAGGCAGAAGGGAAAGGCTGCCTCAGGCAGCAGGTGCCAGAAGGCAGGGAGTGCTGACAAGGTGCTACTGCCGCTGTGGCGGAGGCAGCCAGTGTGGAAGTACGATATATTCAACCGCCACTCCAGTGGATTCTCTATGTGGAATTATAGGGGGCGCCATCTTGTCCTTCACCTCGGCAGCAAAATGTCTTGAGCTGGCCCTGACCGCCACACCTTCATCAGCTCTTCTACACAGGGGCAACATGCACACAGCTGGTGTGTGCATGTAGTCTCTGTGCAGAAGAGCTGATCAAGGTGTGAAGGCCGGGCGGGACAAGGCCTGCTGCCACAATCCCCCTTCCAGTAACTCGGTGTTCCCTGTCCGATTGTGTAAACAGGGCTGGAGGCAAGTTTCAAATGGGTGCCTGAAAGAAAATGTGTTATAGTTGGTTGAACTCCAGTTCCTATCACATAGAAATAGTCTATCAATAGAAAGGGATATATATATATGATTTTTTTTAACTGACTATTGTTACAGAATATGTTATGGCTGCAAAGGAGTTTTGAAAAGGCAACAGAACTGACTTATTTTATTTATTTATTTATTATCTATCAATAATACCTACATACCACTTAATATATAAAATATCCATGTTTACTTAGAAATAATAAAAAAATCATGTGACACTATTAAAAACAATTTCAGCTACAATAGCAATAAAAAGCCATACAAGGAACGGTAAGATGGAGCAGCAAATGAGTACCGTAAGTGCAATCAATGACAAGCCAGAGAAAGCCTGGGTGAACAAGGGCATTTTCATGCGGCATTTAAAACATACCCCACTTTCTGCCTCTCGAACTGCATGGGGGAGGCTGTTCCAGAGGGTGGGTGCATAGAACATAATGCTCCAGCTTCAGCTTTTGGGGGGCCCTGGATGTCAGGCAAGGCATCATCAGTTCCAGTGGGCCCTGAAAAATGCCCCCATATACCGGGTGTGGAAGACAGGCTTAAGAACACAGTATGCAATTGCCTGACCTATCAGGAGGCGTATAACTAAACCTATAATGTTTCGTCAACCACAAGCTTCTCTTGCCCAGTCCTGCCACCTTCTGAGGGGACAAGCTACACATTACAGGCAGCTGCATGTATCAAAGGCAAGCCGTCGTCTTCTTTTAAATAAAAAGCAACCTCTGAATGCTATGGGCTTCAGTGGAGGAAAAGTAGGATGATTTTTATTTATTTGCACACACACACACACACACACACACAAATGGATAAGAGTTTCAGTGTTTTTTTGGCTTTTATTAAGACATAATAATTTATTATTTATTTACAAAATTCAGTCTCAAAGGTGATTACCAGAAAAAAAATATCATACAGTAATGAGATGCAGGAAAACATTATAATTAAGTTCAATTTAACAAAAACAAAAAGTTACTTTAGGGTGCAATCCTATGGCCCCTAGATAGCATCCGAGGGCTGTAGGAATGTTCGGATTCCCAGATCCAAGGTTGGAGACCGTGCTCCAACATCGGAGCTGGGGAATGGAGCTCCTCCCCCTCCCAGCAGGCACAAAAAGAGCTGCACTGGCTGCTCTCCAAGGTTGGGAAAGGGGGAATTTCAGGGAGCGGGGAGGGGAGGAGACTGCAGATGCAGGAATATATGAGGTATCCTGACGTCGCTCCAGCTTCCTTCCCTACCCCTCTGAGATGCTCCAGTTAGATGGGCAAAAATGCAGGGCAGGAGAATGGGGAGGTGAAGATCCCCTCCGTCACTCCTCCCGCTCTACATAGGATGGCCGTAAGCCTCCGAGTTCGGGGACAGTTACAGACATCATGATAGGATTGAGCCTTTAGTAGTTTAACTCTATGAAAATTGGCAAGTGCTTCCTTTATCGTCCCCACTTTCAGGTGTTGCACTTGCAACTGACACCTGGAGCTCTCTTGGATAGTTAGTTTTTGCCTTATCCATACTGTTGTGTTCCCTACCCACTCCCTGTAGTGGCGAACAAAAGCAGGAGTAGATGGAGTACTGGCAGAACACCTCACCCACATTCATCGCAAAGATTAGAGGATCCATGTGGGAGCTATGGGAAAACACGCAATTCAATTTTTGTCATATCGTGTGTGTGCGGACTGCAGTTGAACTAAAATCCCAGCCTCCTTACATGTAAATGTAATGACCATCGCTTTGGCAGAGAGCTCAAGAATGTCCTTACTACGACTGTGTAGGAGGTTCCCTTCAACATGTGGAATGTTTACTGCATTCCAAGAGCAAGAGATTATGCAGACATGGGGATAAAAGAAACACCTACTATTTCTCAACCGCATATGGTGTCTGTGGATTTCCTTGTGCCAGTTCGCATGGAAACACAAACATATGCAACATTGTGGGGTTTTTTGCTTTTCTAGGAAATGTCTATGAGTACAGCCTCTCAAAAACAACCCAAAAATATGACTTCCTATTGTTTCATCAATTGCATGAGGGCGACGCTGTAAGTGTTGAAGCCTTGGGGTGGAAGGCGGCAGGAGGAACAGCGAGCCAAAGCTCATGACTCACTCGAGCCCCGGCATCCAGCTTTCCAGGAAGACAAGTTTCAAATTTAGAGACCTTAAGAGCTTTGTAGGGAAATGATGAAGGGGTTCACGGAAGGTTTATCAGCTTTGTCAAATTCTGGAGGTTTCCACTGGGGAAGCTGCCAGGAAATTCAGAGCTGGCAAGGACAGGAGTGAGCCTGCATTATGTCAATGGCAGCAGCCTAGTATAAGCAGTAAATAAAGGCCAAACAAGCGATAAGATACAAGTGATGACGGTAGGATTGGGACAAGGTCTGAGGAAATGAGTTAGCACTGATCCAATAAATAGCATGGCACATCTAAAGAAGATTAGCTACCATATTTGACAGAATAGACACTTTTGCTCTGTGGATTTCCGTCGGGCTTAGCATTCATTTTTCTAGGAACACAAATACAAGTTACACTTAATTCACTGAGGACGCAATCCTATGCAAGTTTAGGCAGAAAAAAGGCCTACAACTCCCAGCATGCCCCAGCCAGCAAGTTGTAGGGCTTTTTTCTGTCTAAACTTGCATAGGATTGAGCCGTGAAAGGAGGTTTCACAGAGGCCATCGCTGATCCCTTGGTTGTTGCCGTGGCTACTGCTTGGGATGTGGCATCACTAGGGTTCCAATTTATATAAGGATACAATTTAAACAGAAATTGTGCTGGTTTTTAATAAATAAGTTATTAAAATAGAGTATAATTAGATCAAGAAAATGTAGTAATTATCGTTAATATGCCTATGAAAGCAGTGACATAATGTCATGAACCTCCCCTGGTCTCACTGACATAGTAAGATACAAGTGACACGTTATCCTGGGGCTATAAATTAAAACAAATCTATGTTTCTGTTAAAAAGGGGTGGGGAAGAATTGCTCTAAGTTATGCTTTACAGTAAGATACCCCTTTTAATTAATTAACTCATCCAACAACCCTAAGAAATATAAGCAAATGTGTTTGGGGGTCATTTTACTACCTGAAGGCATTTTCCAATGGATCCTGGGGTTGTAAAATCTCAAATGTGCCTGTGGTGTCATAAGAAGAGTGTTTTAAGCTCAAATTTTTAGAAAGGTATCATAATAAACTGTCAAAGTAAAACTTCAGGGGAAACGTTATTATTGCTAAACACAAATGTGTTTTGGTTCTGTGGGGTTCTAATCCCATCAGAAATCTGTCTCTGATGAGGTAAATGTTCCCCCAATGAAATTCCATGGCTTCTGTCAGTCTACTGACACCCAGAGTACAGAGCCTGCTTCCCTAGACCAGTTTTCTTTGGAAAAACCCATGGGGCATTTTGACATCCCAGTATGTTGTTTCTGTTTCTGGCATAAAGACACCCCCATGGCAAACTCAATAGATTCTTGGGATATTTGCATGCCCCCACATGTATTTTTGTTTCCAGACAGAAAACAGGTAAGTGGCTGAAATTTTGGGATGTTATGCAGATGAAAGAATACAATAGCATGGGAGTACTATGCTGTAGGTCTATAAATTTAGATAAATTTGTGTAAATTTAGGTTTACCCTAAACCTTGGGTGATTTTAAATGGTTGTTGTAAAACATCAAAAATTATTTAATTTAAAAACACACACACACAAGTATAGTATTTGAGATGATGCCAAGCAATATGAACTCCAATCTACAAACAAGCAATGCTGCTTTGATGATAAACACAAGGTATGAAAAGGCATTGGGTGATAATAATATCTGCATGCGGAGTCCTACTGGACAATTGTTGAATAGAAGGCAAAACAGATCAATAATTTGGATTCTTGTCTGATGTTGATGTGGTTCTATATTCCACACACACACACACACACACTGGCCCCCAAGCATTTGACATCTATATATCAATACATAGAGAGTTATTAAACACAGAGCACAAGAAAACACTGAATGGTGTGTTGTTGTTTTTTAAGCATGGCTCGTACCTGGTTTCTAAGGTAATGACATTCCTTCAAAACCATCTGGCTCATCTCTATATTTCATTTTAACAAAGAAGACTCCACAGAGTCTGCTAGAAATTGTTCTTTGTCAAGTATGCAGGAGACATAATAAAGAGACCCATTCTGAGAATGTTAACAATATGAAGATGGTTTTAGAAAAGAATAAATGCCTTTAGTTAAAAAGATCATCGGGAAATTACCTGCAGGGCTCTTGTGTTTCAGTGTTGTTACTTTATGTTTCATCTGATTGTCCAAAGGAAATTCATAGTTTAAATATTTCTCAATCCCCCTCCCCTCACAAAAACAAAAAACCAAAAAAAACACACCAAGGACAAACTTTTAGAAGTTATTTCTCAATGGCAAAATGTGTGATTTGGTTTGTTTTTGTTCTGGGCAGGGATGCATGAGCATTTTGTCTGGTTCATTTTTTGATAAGAATTTATTAAATTCACACATTTCTTCATAAATGGGACAGAAAGAACTTGAGATTTAAAAACAACAACAACAACAACAACGAATGTGGGAGAAAACAAAACTGACAGATTTGTCCATCCCTGGTGCTGAGAGCTAATTTCTTCCACATTCGCCATTTAATTTGGAACTACCACCTTTCATTCATTTACTAGAGAGAGAGAGAGAGAGAGAGAGCAACCTTCCCCAGCCTGGTGCCTGCCAGGTGTTTTGGACTACAACTGCCAGGATTCCTGACCATTGGCCATGCTGGCTAGGGCTGATGAGCACTGTACAGGCCTGTGGCTCACGCTGGCTCAGCTTGTCTGAGTGTGGAAAGCTAAGCAGGGTCAGGCCTGGTGATTACTTGGATGGGAGACCCCTCCTCTAGTTTCCTGCACTGAGCAGGGGGTTGGACTCGATGGCCTTGTAGGCCCCTTCCAACTCTATGATCTATGAATAAGTCCAAAACCCTGGATGGCACCAGGTTGAGGAAGGCTATTATAGAGAATTGATACAACCTTGTTGGCCAATCTGTTGCATTCCAGCATTTTATCTATTGTCCTCCCATCTTCTTTCTATAAGTTCTGCTGTAATCTAATCATTGCCTAGAATATTGCTTAGTGCCCAGAGGCTGCCCATGGCTCCCAGCATTATAGGGTCTATGAAAACTCCAGTTCTGGTCTGAAGAAAGTGGGACCAAGGAAAAGAAAGAAACACATTGCTTGGGTTTGCTGTTTTACTCTGTTTTGTGTGTGCAAGTTCCCCAGAACCAGAGGAACTAATTTTCTTTTTCCAGAAAGTCGCTTTCTCTTTTAAGGATAGAAACAAGCAGATTGGAAGGTGAACAAATAGATGATTTCATAGATTTCATAGATCATAAGTTGGAAGGAGCCTACAAGGCTATCGAGTCCAACCCCCTGCTCAATGCAGGAAACTAGAGGAGGGGTCTCCCATCCAAGTAATAACCAGGCTTGACCCTGCCTGCTTAGCTTTCCACACTCAGGCAAGCTGAGTGTGGAAATGTTGTATACCAATGTTGGCTCCAGCATAAGCTTAAAACATATTGGGGTAGGCTGAAGAGATCAGTGTGTTTTGTTTTCTAGAAAAGATTATAGGGATTGTGGGAGAGTGTTACAGAGTCTTCTAATACCCAAAGAACGAAGAAGATAGCATATTAATATTTACCAGGGTCAATGATGTGATGGCAGGCAGAAAGAAACCCCTGAGCTGGTGCAAGTTGTCTAGGATCAGGCCCAGCACTGTAGGTTTGTAGAGTCTGTCAGTCAGGCAAATAATAGGACCAGACTCATATCCTTTAAGGCAGGGGTGGGCAGAGGGTAAATCGAGATAGCTGGTAGATCTTTGGATGATTTGCAGTAGATCAGTAGATTGGTGTCTGGCTCCCAATCATTTAACAATAGCAGCAATGAAAAGGCTGAAGTCCTATGCACACCTGTTTATCTGATCCATGGGCAAATTGTTTATTTCTGAGCCTCAGTGTTACTCAGCTGTAAAATGGGACCATGCTTAAGAGCGCTGGCACTTTCTAGCGAAAATGCATGGCGGGAGGATGGGGAGGTGGAGATCACCTCCTCCGCTCCTTCCACCTAGCATAGGATGACCGTAAGGTTCCAAGTTTGGGGCCTACAATGATCTCAGCAGGATTGCGCCTGAAGTTCAGGATGATTTGAATTTAAGATCAGAAAAATGAGAAACTGTCTGAGAGAAAGCACAATTGACAGATTAGTCCATGCCCTACTATCTGAAATAGGGCTGTGAGTGGGGCTGCTCCATGCAAGATTTCTTTAACACACTATTCACTCTCTTTTGGGGGCATGCTGCAAGCTTCTCTCCAACATTGGGTGTATATCTTATTTATTTCATTTAATTTATTATATTTTAAATCCACCCAATAACCAATGTTCTCTGGGCAGATTATAAACTGTGTCCTTTAGGCAGATTGCAAACATATTAGAGCAACGCCAGGGGGCTTTTGCTGGTTGGCCATCTTTTCAGGAGTAGGCTGTAGATGTGTTTACAGGCAGATCTGAGATATCACATTCCTAAAAGAGGAGACCGTGGATGAACAGAACCTCTTCTTCAAGAACTGGAGTCATGTCATTGCAAATAATTGCAGCTCCATCGGTTAAAAGATTAAAGAGATCAGATGTCCATGGCAAATTACAGAACTAGTCTTAACTCAAACCGATACAAGTGATGTTAAACTGGTCGTTGTGCTGTAGAAACCCCTCTTTTCTAGCCACATACACTACATACTGGCTTCTAAAATTATATCCCCAGTGACCATATAGTAATTATTTGAGGTCATGAAATTTGGTTTTCCTTGAAAATGTAGTTTATAGGTGCCATTACATTCTTTTATTCTTTTACTCTTTTATTCTTACAGCTGCAATCCACATGCAGGGGCAGCAGGGAAGTCTCCAAAACATTTTTGACTGTATTGAAATAAAATGTTTTTTTTTTTGTTTGTTTTTAAATGTTTTGCATTAGCTTCATAGATGGAAGATTTAAATAACCCATTTACTTGCAGGGTGAAATCTTCATCTGATATGAGCTATATAGCCTGTTCTCCAATATTTTGGCAGCATTCATGGAGTGGAGTATGTATACTTTTCTGCTGGTTTGCTCAAGGTTTTCAAGATTTATTTATTTATTTATTTATTTATTTATTATATGTATACCCCGCCTTTTTTCCTGCAAGGAACCCCAGGCGGCTTACATAATCCTCATCCACCTCTCCATTTTATCCTCACAACAACCCTGTGAGGTAGGTTAGGCTGAGAGTCAGTGACTGGCCCAAAGTCACCCAGTGAGTTTCATGACCAAGCGGGGACTAGAACCCGGATTTCTCGAGTCCCAGTCCAACACTCTCACCACTACGCCACACTGGCTCTCAGTGGAGACGACGGGGGGGGGGATGCTAGTGTGCTATCAGTAGCAAATCATGAGCTTCTAGAGCAACGTGGAAAGGAGGATGAAATGACTGAGACGTAGATTGTACATCTGTTCTTGAGAAAGTTCTTGAGGAAAAAAAGACAGCGAGGGAATTAATGGGAATAGATGGATGGATAGATATAACTATATAGTTGTAATCCAGGTATCCCCAACCTGGTGTCCTGCAGATGTTTTGGACGACAACTCCCAGGATTCCGGACCACTGGCCATGTTGGTTGGGGGCTGATAGCAGTTGAAGTCCAAAACATCTGAAGTGCACCACATTGAGGAAAGCTGCTGTAGTGTATAGCCTAGCACCTTCTATAGCCTGGTACCTTCCAGATATATTTTTGGACTATAACTCCCATAATGCCTAATCATTGGCCATACTGAAAATGTTACACAGAGAGTCTGGGGCCTCTCCTAAAGGTGGTGTGCTGTGGCTAGTGGTGGTGGGCAATCCGCCCACCACCTGACTCTCAGGACGCTCAGCAGCAAGCGCTGTCACCGCGCCCGCTGATTAGGGCCAAAAGTGAGCGCCAGCCGAGACGCTCACTGGACTTTTCCTGGTGGTGTATTTTTTTATGAAGAAAATGGCATCATAAGATACATTAAAAGTAGCCGCGATCTGTGTAAATTGTGCAAATTGCGGCCATTTGTCGCGTATCTTACGCCATTTTCTTCGTAAAAAATGTACTGCCACAGGAGCCCAGAAGTCGCTTCCCCGGCTCAACTTGGGAGAACGCAAGTCGAGCCGGGGGAAACAGGTAAGCGGGACAGAGTTCGCTAGACTGCCACCTCCGCCCCAAAAGACATCCTCACGCATCCCTAGCTGTGGGGGAAGGGGAGGTTCCCCAAAGATTTGGTGGAGGCGCCTTATGCAAAGTGCCTCTGCTTGATTTTCAGGGACCCCCTTTCTCCTTAGATCCCTGCGCTACAGCCCATCCTATTCAGGAGGGTCTCCTGCGCCTCTGTGTAGCATTTGGGGGGAGGGCTGTGGGGGGAGCTGGGGAAGGAGGGGCACGGGAGGTAGCTATGCCAAACCTCCTTCCTCCAACACGATGTCGGATGTTGCCTGTAATTAAAAGTTTTCATTTCGTGTTTAAAACCTGGGGGATTCAGGGTGCATTCTACCAAGCTTTAAAATAGTGACAAACACCCTTCCTTTTGTAGTTATACTCCTGCCCGCCTGTTTGCAGTGACTTTAGCTTCATGTGTGTTGGGCATTTGTGAAGGCTGTAACTTAGGGCGAGGAAATGGATATAATCACTGGTTTGGAGAAAGCAGAAGTAAATTTGGATCTCAAATGAGGGATCATTAAGAGGTGTGTTGTCAAAGATCTTCGTTCTGGAACATGTGGTAGACCTACACGATGGTTACATCTTCTAACTCTGGGTTTGAGGCACCAAATATGGGCTTCCCTTGGTTAAAGGAATGAATCACAGCCACTAAACGTCCTGCAGCTTCATGGGAAAGAGAAAGAAACCAGATCCCTTTTTCCTGTTCCTTGTGTTTTTCTCTAGCTACCTCTTCTTAGTCACATGATTTCATCCTAACTAGGCACCAACCATAAAATGATAGCTGTGTGCAATATGAGTGTGTGTGTGTGTGTGTGTGTGTGTGTGTGAATTCCAAGAACATTTTGGTACAGAAATATTAGACAGCCCTGCTCTCAGAGTGAATAGATTTCATAGATCATAGAGTTGGAAGGGGCCTACAAGGCCATCGTGTCCAACCCCCTGCTCAGTGCAGGAAACTAGAGGAGGGGTCTCCCATCCAAGTAATAACCCGGCCTGACCCTGCTTAGCTTTCCACGCTCAGACAAGCTGAGCCAGCGTGAGCCACAGGCCTGTTGATGGACAACAGCTATGTAGAATGTGTGAAACCTGATCTAATTTGGGGCCCAAATACACACAATGTTTTCTTTTCCAACCCAAAGGGCTGATTTGTTAAAAACAAAAAAACCCAAACATGTACTGTTTGCCAACAAATGTTTGTCAAAATGTTTGTTTATTTAGGGAGCAACCCTATCAGGCCCCTTAGACATCGTCTAGGGGGCCATAGGATAATTCGGATTCCCAGGTCTGATTCCCAGATCTGAAGTCAGAGACAGAGCTACGACCTCAGAGCTGGGGATCCATGTTCCGATCCTGCTCCTCCTCACTCACAGCTGGCATAGAAAGAACCGTGCCAGCTGCCTCTCCGAGGTCAGGAGAGCAACTTTGGAGAGGGGCTAAAGGGGGCGTTCCAGGGGGCAGGGAGGGGAGGAGGCTTGGGCCACCAGGATGCGACTTATTATCCATGGTGGTGCTCCTTTCCAGCCTCCTTCCCTCCCCCTCCCCTCTGAAGCACCTCCGTTAGATGGCTGAAACCAGCCGTCCCGCTGAAATGCAGAGCGGGAAGTGCGGGGAGGCGCCGGAGACCGCCTCTAGTCTAGCGTTCCTCCCGCTAGGCACTGGATGCTTGTAAGCCTCCGAGCTCAGGGGCTTATATGAGCATCAAAGGCACAGTCGATAGGATTGCGCCCTAAAACGATAAAACACAATATTTCCACGTAATAAATAAATTTCTGTTCCATATTTAGGTATTGTTTCTCTATTCACTTTTTACTGGGAAAAAGAGAAGAAAAGATAGCTATCCTGCTCACTGCATGCACAGCAGGAGTGGAGAAACCTTTTTTATGTTGAGGGACAAATTCTCTTGAGAATGATCAGCTGGGGGCAGCATACCAGGAGTTTGCCGGCAGGGACGGGTGAAGCCAAAAGTAGCTGAGGTCAGAGCCAGCGAGGATGGGGGTGAGGCCGGAAGTGGCCCTGGGCACCCCCACTCAGGGCCGGCGCTACCGCTAGGCCAACTAGGCGGTTGCCTAGGGCGCGCGGCTGAAGAGGGCGCGGAAACGCTGCGCTCCTCTTCGCTGCCGCTGCGCCGCCCCCGCCAGGCCTCCGCCGCCGCTGCGCCGCCCCCGCCAGGCCTCCGCTTCCCCCGCCAGGCCTCCGCCTCCCCACCCTCCTGCCTGCCGCCGCCGCTGCCGCGCCTCCCCCCGCCCGCTCCGCTCGCCGCTGCGCCTCCCCCGCCCACCCGCTCGCTCGCCGCTGCGCCTCCCCCGCCCACCCGCTCGCTCGCCGCTGCGCCTCCCCCCGCCCTCCCGCTCGCTGCCACGCCTCCCCCCGCCCTCCCGCTCGCTGCCGCTGCGCCTCCCACCGCCATCGCCACCCCCCCAACCCCCCGTCACCCCCCACCCCCCGTCACCTACCTTTGTCGCGTCGCTTCCGGAGCCCCGCCCGCGTTGTTTTGGCGGGAGGAACCAGGGCAACAGGGCTTAAACAGCCCTGTTGCCATGGTCCCTCCCCCCGGCAAAAAACAGTGCGGGGGTCCCGTCGCATCGCGCCACTTCAGGAGGAGGAGGAGGCACCAGCAGCGGCCGCAGCAGCAGCAGCAGCCGCAGCCGCCAGGGCGGGGGGGGAAGGTAGGTTGGTGGTGGCGGCGCAGGGGTTTTTTTTTGTTGCTTTAGAGAGGGGGGGGCGCTAAATATTTTTTCGCCTGGGGCGCCAAACTGCCCTGCACCGGTCCTGCCCCCACTCATTTCCCATCTGCCACCCACTGTTCTCTCTCACCCTCTCTGCCATCTCATCGCTCTGTTTCTTTCTCTTTTTTCTCTTCTGCCCATTCTCTCGCTCTCTTCCTCTGTTTCTCTCACTCTTTCTCCATTTCTCCCTCTCTCCCTTTAGCTCTCCCCCTTTGCTTTCTTTTCATTCATGATTTATTAAAATGTTTGCAAATGTTCACAGCAAAATAAAACCTTTAAAAAAATAATAGATAGGGGCAGGAGGGAAAGGGAAAGTTACAGGCTTCAAAGATGAGACTGCTGTGGGCTGGAATGTTTTTTAATGAATGTTTTTTTTTAGCCTTTGACAAATCTGGTGCAGACACTTGTTGCAGCTCTCACCGGCACTGAAGACTTCTGAGAACTGGACCCCAGGACATCTCCAGCAAGCTAGGAATGCTGCTTCAGTTGAGAGATCTGATTCCATTCCATCAGGTAAGAGGGCTAGAAGCAGGCCCTTCTAGAATAATACACCCTCTACGCAGTCTATTATATTATGGGCTCTGGCAGCACAGTTTTGCTCTGCACTTTTGATATAGGCATCCACAATGCATGTGAACCGTATTTAATACATATGGTACCAGTCGAATGGGTTTTCAGGTTTGCTTTGAAAACCATCTGCTTTGAAGTGAATAAGGACAGAAACCTTTGAAAGAACCAGCAAAGATGAGAAATCCTTGTTGTTGAAAGGCTTTCGTGGATGTGGCTGTAATCCAGCACCAAGTTAGGCAGGCTTAAATTTATTCCTCTGGGCCTAGGCGTGCTTAACCCAGCGCTGGATTCTGGATGGGTCTATAAAAGCCACATTCTCTGTTGATCCTTCTCTTCAGATTTGCAATATATATCTGAGGTATCTGACCTACAGGGCCTTGAATTCCTCTGTCGGAAAGACCCAACGAGATTCCATTCAATTTGTCTTAGTTTCCCCCTAGCTGTAGTCAGTGGCTGCCTCCAATATTTCTCTAAACTCCTCATGGCATACTCATGAATTACTTCATGACATGAGTAGTACATCCAACATAGAGTACATATGAGTAGTACATCCAACATATGGGCAACCTGCAGCCCCCATGGGCTGCATGCTCGCTCCTCTTGGGGCTCTCCCCTGCAGCCTATTCCAAGCTATCCCCTGAATTTCCCCGTGTTCCAGCTGTCAAATGTTTACGGACATTGTACCTCTCCAGCTTCCCCTGGGGTCCAAAATTGTGCTGTACCACACAAGCCTGATGTACTCTGTGGTTTCTCGCTCAAATATAAGTTTCAAGAGAGAGACCATGGAGTATGGCAGGCTAAAGCATGTTTTGCCACTTTAGCCTGCTTTCTCTCTCAAGAATCCCTGCCAAGGGAGTGGGAGAAGAAAAGAAGGAATGTGTAACTCTTAGGTACTTTTCCCAAGAATCCTGATGAAGAGGGCATGTCTGTGAAGACAAGAGGGCATGTGGGGTGGGCGTGTCTATTGGGAGAGACGGGCTTCAATTAGGGTTGTACTGGAAGAGCATTCTGCAGCCCATTCATAAGGTAACACAGGAGGCCTCCTAACTGAGTCCTGAAGCAACATGATGCAATATGCGATGGAAGGAGTTAAGGGTCTGGAGCAGTGTTCTCCAACCTTGGGTCCCCACAGATGTCTTTGGCCTACAACAGCTGGCTGGGGCATGCTGGGAGTTGTAGGCCAAAGACATCTGGGGACCCAAGGTTGGAGAACACTGGTCTGGAGGATCTGTGTACAAACGGATCCTTCGGTATCAGCCAAGGTTTGCAAAGCCGGAGTGGTTCCCCTCATTCTGCCAGCCAAAGCTGCGGCTGAGACAATGTGTCTGGAAGCAGACAGTATCACGCATCCAGTTACCTATTCTGAATGGGACAGATCCAAGTGTACATGCCTTAAAACAGGATGGGTCAAGTTCAAATCTGCAGGGACTACATGCAAACCAACCATATCTGTAAGTCTGAAATGTTATGTTACACACAATCCCCAGGTTGGAATAAAGCCAGTAGGACTCCATGAAAAGCTGGCCGCAGGCATCAGCTTTCCAAATCTGGACGTGTCCTAACTAGTGCTGGCAGAAAAATCACAAGCAATAATCACAGCCAACGCCCACAGAAGCCTCTCCCCCTGCCTTCTGGAATTTCATCTGCTCCAGACAATTTCCAGAGAGTTATGGGACAGGAGGCCATTGAGCTGGACAAAGCCATGTTGCTGTGATTGGCAGATGAAGACGACATGTTGTTATGCAGCCAACTGGCTAAAGCTATGCAGCTCTGGATCTTCTCAGTGCCTGGATGGGAGACAGCATGGGAATTCCATATCTGCCACTTTTGAGATCTATGATAGAAGAAAGGTGGGATACGAATGTTCTAAATAAATAAATGAATGAATGAAGCATTAGATGAATTTTTATACTGTATACCCTTTGTCTTACATACGAAGCCACCATTGCCATAAGCTCAGCAGAGCAGCTGAAATGATCTCTATCTCTCCCTCCCCAATTCAGCAGAGCATCTGCGCACATGCTTGTTTGCAACTCACGGACATCAAATGGGTTCCCTCACCTGCTTAGTATTCAGCACATTTCACGAGCTATGATGGGAATGCTCTCAACGGGGAGAGCGTGCATCTGATTGAACTGGGGACCTTTATATACCCAGCCTCCCTTGCCACAATTCAGGGAGTCGCCTGTGTCAAAGGAGATCTCTCTCTGCCTTTGTTTCCAGCACACACACACTCTTTGAAAATGAAATAGCTAGACTCTGGAATTCCTTAATATTTTAACAGCACAGCCTTTGCTGCATCTGTCGCATACTGGTGAGTCATGAGGAATTCAGTCCCGCTTTAGGGATTTCCAGGCGGCTCTGCTGCAGCTAGGAAGCCACTTGCCCTTGTCTGCCTTATCTGTTATTCATTCAACCTGTGAATGAGGCTGAGCCCCTCATTCATATAAACTAGACCTTGTTTCTTGAATAAAAAGGGCAAAAGAGGGAGGGGGAGGGAGCTCCCTCAGTGTGCTTCTGTCAGCTCTTTCTCACTCCAGTCTGTGCCTGAAGAATCAATGGAGACGACAGTCCTCAGGTGCTGTTGTATATTTTGAGCACGGGGGGGCGGGGCGGGGGGGATTCCTTCCTGTTTAAAACAGCAAGTATGAACAAACAGCCCTCTGCAATGTACACTGAGGGCAGCTAGTCTAAATAACCATAACGATAAAAAAAAAATGAAGCCATCTTTTGCAAAGAGAGACCAAAGCTTGATTACATAAGCTACATCATAGATAAACACGAACCGCTGTTTATGCTAAAGTGGGCTGCTATGAGTCATTGCTTTCATGCTGCTATAACAAAGGCAAAGGAGGTTAGAAGAAGAACGATGGTAAGATATGGGGAAAGATTTTTTTTCCCATCTTTGAAAAAAGACCCAACAATCGTGGATTTCCTCTGTGCCCAGAAAAGAAAAGTAGATTAAGAAAAATATACATATGCTTTGCATCTATGCATAATGCTTTTCTGGTAAGACTCAGAAATTTAAGTAATGCAGAGCTGTATTTGTTGTGGTGTGTGTGTGTGTGTAAGAGAGAGTGAGATGCATTGTTTATAAACACGGAGCTCTTGCTTCATGCATGCATAAGTTCGCAATGGCTACAAATCAGTGTTTGCATTTTGAACTTGATTTATTTTATTTATTTATTATATTTATACCCCGCCTTTTTTCCTACAAGGAACCCAAGGTGGCTTATATAATCCTCCTCCTGTTTGTATTGTTAATTGCAAAATATCTAATAAAATATCAATGACTGTATTCAGCATCCAAAACTAAAATGTTCAAATTAGTTAGAATATACCGTATTTTTCCATCTATAAGGCGCCCCCATGTATAACACGCCCCTACTGGGCAGTTTCGCAACCGCGCGGTTCTCTCCTCGGCTTACTTCCGTGTATAAGATGACCCTCAATTTTTAGTCTAACAATTTTAGGAAAAAGTATAGTCTTATACATGAAAAATACTGTAGTTAGGGCCAGAGTGTAGTAGTATGGAAAAGTTGCAAGGCTATTGGGAATTATGGAAATTTGTAAATGGCCACCCTAATTGCAGGTCCTTATCTTAGTCTAATTATCTGTATACTATATCCCCTTGTTGTTTGAGATTGGTGCAAGCTGCAGAAACAATATTGTTTGGATAGTGGTCTGAGTAGATCACAGAGTTTGCAGTAGGTGATAGGGGGATGTGTTGACTTCTACTTGGTGTAAGTCATTTGGATGGAGTGAGGCATATTCATCATAACAGATTCTGCAGCACTTGGACACCCTTTCATGGTGGGCAATTTTGATCATCATCTAGCTACCATTTGCCCAATTTTGTGGGATCAATTTCAGTTGCTGCGGCCTGATATGGACAAGGTGCTTGCAGCAATGTGACCGACCATGTGACCTCTTGATCCTTGCCCCTCCTGGTTTATAAAAACTAGCCGGGGGGGGGGTTGGCTGGGTGGGTCCAAGGAGTGGTAAACACATCTCTACGTGAAGGGGTGGTTCCTGCTGTCTTTAAGGAGGCAGTAGTGCAACCACTCCTGAAAATACCCACTCTGGACCCACCAGTATTTGATAACTATCGCCCAGTTGCAAATACCCCTTTCTTAGGGAAGGTTCTTGAAAGGGTTGTGGTGAAGCAACTGCAGGCACTCTTGGAGGATACTGATTATCTAGATCCATTCCAGTCTGCGTTTAGACCTGATTATGGGACTGAATCAGCCTTGGTCGCCCTGATGAATGAGCTTTCTCGAGTGAAGGATAGTGGGAGTGCGACCCTGTTAATTCTACTCGATCTCTCAGCAGCTTCCAATACCATTGACCATGGTATCTTCCTGGATCAACTCCGTGGGTTGGGCATTGAAGGCACTGTGTTACAGTGGTTTCGGTCCTACCTGCGGGGTTGATTTCAGAGAGTAAGATTGGGTGACTATTCCTTGGACCCTTGGCAATTGCGCTATGGAGTTCTGCAGGGTACCATCTTGTCCCCAATGTTGTTTAACATCTATATGAAGCTGCTGGGAGCAGTCATTAGGGGATTTGGAGCCAAGTGCAATCAATACGCTGATGACACACAGGTCTATATCCCTGTGACAACTGAATCAGGAGAGGCTGTGCAAGTCCTGGATCAGTGCCCAAACTCAGTGATAGGCTGGATGAGGGCCAATAAACTGAGGCTGAATCCTGGCAAGACGGAAGCCCTGTGGGTGAGTGGATCCCGAGTCCGGGAGATAGGCTCATTGCCTCTTCTGGATGGGGTTGCACTCCCTTTGAAAGATCAGGTTCGTAGTCTGGGGGTACTCCTAGATCCATCATTGTTACTAGAGCCCCAAGTGACTGAGGCCGCTCGGAGTGTCTTTTATGATCTTCGATTGGTTCACCAGCTACGGCCTCTCCTGGACAGGGATAGCTTGGCCACAGTGATACAGGTGCTAGTAGCCTCAAGACTGGATTACTGCAATGCACTCTATGTGGGGCTGCCCTTAAGGCTGCTCCGGAAGCTGGAGCTAGTGCAGAATGCAGCAGCTCGGCTTTTGTTGGAAGCTGCCTCTTTTCAGCATGCAACTCCTTTGCTGAAGGAACTGCACTGGCTACCTATTCACTACTGGGTCAGGTTTCTATTAGGGATGTACTTCGGGCCCTACCTGGGCCCGCCCCGAAGTTCTCTGCGGCTCGGATCTCCACGGTGGCCCGATCCCGCTCTTCTGAGCGGCGCGGAGCGTTCTCCGTGCCGCTCACGCTGCTCGAGCCACCGCCGCTGCCACAGGATGCCCCTGGACCCTTGCCACCGCCACCGCCATACCTCCTGACCTGAGTCCTGCAGCACCCGCCGCTGCCACCCCGCCGTCATCGTCTCCACCGCCGCTGGCGTCTCCTCCGCCGCCACCGCTGGACCCCCTGTTGCCCTGGTTCCCCCACCAAAAACAGAGCGCGGGGGTCTAGCACGATGGAGCAGGATCCCGTCGCATCACTTCCGCCGCGCCGGAAGTGACGCGACGGGACCAGTGCAGGCGGCATGGCCCGCGCGGGTGGCTCTCCGCAGAGAGCGAAGAACTTAAGGTAAGCCCGCGCGGGTGACGGAGAGCCCGCGTGGACACGAGCAGGCCCAGTTCGGGCCTCACTCGTGTCTGCCAAGCTGCTCGGCTACATCCCTCTCTGGTACTTGTGTAGAAAGCCCAAAACAACTTGGGACCAGGTTACCTGAGAGAGAGCCTCCTCCCATACCAACCTGCCCGGTCGCTGAGACTGAGGTCATCAGATGGCATGCGCCTGGTGGTTCCTCATGGACCTTTAGCACAACTGGAGTCCACCAGGAGAAGAGCCTTCAGCGTGGCGGCTCCATTTCTGTGGAACTCCCTGCCTCTGGAGGTCAGGCAGGCTCTGACATTGTGCTGCTTTCGCAGGGCCGGATCTAGGGGCTGTTGGAGCGGCAGCTCCAGGCCCCTAACAGAAAATAGGCCCACAATTATAGGGACACACGGCGATTTTTCCCCCCTTCGGAGACGTCCGGGGAAAGGGAGCCTTGCGCTGCCACTGCCGTCCTTTCCTGTGGCAGGCTCGGGGCAGGCGCCTTCCGCGAGGGAGGGAAGCAGGCACGGGAGGAGCCACGGCCACAGCTTCATGGAGAGAGCCAGGTAGAGGACAGACCCTCTCCGGCTTCTTCCTTCTTCCTCCTCCCTCCTCCTCCTCCTCCTGTGTCTTGGGGACTCGTCCGGCGTCGGATTTCCCTTTCGTTTTGCTGGCCCCTCCTCTTCGTCTCGGCCGTGAGTGACAGGCGGCAAAGCCCCGGGAGAAACCCGGCCTCGTCGTCAGCAGCTGCAACTTCAAGTGCGTCAAGCTGCTCTCGCTGGGCTCGAGGTTTGTCCAGTTTCCCTGAGGGAAACCGAGGCAAAAAGGAAAGCAAGGCTGGCACAAAATGCCCCCCCTCACACGCAGACACTTCCGTTCTCTTTCTCCTGTTTCAGCTTCCCCCAAAGCACCTTCTTTCCTGCCTCAGTTTCCCTCAAAGTTTGCATACAGTTTCCCTCAAAGTTCGAGGGAAACAAGCAAAAAAGAAAGGCAGGCAGGCAGGCACAAAGTGGGTCCCCCCCCTTCTATTCCCTTTCTCCTTCCATTTCTGCCTCAGCTTCCTTCAAAGTACTCTCCCTCCTTCCCGGCATCTGCCTCAGTTTCCCTCAGAGTGCCCTCTTTCCTGCCTGCCCACCTGTTTCCCATACAGGCGCTGCTGCCTTTTCACATTTATTTTATTTATTTATTTATTTTATTTGTTATATTTATACCCCACCTTTTTTCCTGCAAGGAACCCAAGGCGACTTACATAGTCCTCCTCCTCCTCCTCCTCCTCCTCCTCCTCCTCATCCTCCTCCTCCTCCTCCTCCCTCCTCCTCCATTTTATCCTCACAACAACCCTGTGAGGTAGGTTAGGCTGAGAGTCAGGGACTCTTTTATAATGTATTTCAGTTTACCCCACACAAAGCACTCACACACACAGAGCAGCCAGACAAAAGCAAAACACGCTTATAATTTGTAGGTAGCCTTTTATAATGTATTTCAATTTTAGACAGCAAAAAAGGTAGTACATTCTTATTTTTTAAACCCACTTTTGCCATCGAAATAAAATTCCATCCTCCATTTAATCATTTATTATTTATTTATTTATTTATTTATTTATTGCATTTATACCCCGCTCTTCAGCCAGAAAAGGCTCTCAGAGTGGCTTACACAGATTAATAATAAGACATTCCCTGCCCTCAGGCTCACAATCTAAAAGACATGACACAAAAGGAAAAGGGATTGGGAGGGAGGAGGAAGAATGCCAAACTCAGGCACCAATATAATGTTTGGCATTCTTCCTCCTCCCCCCCAATCCCTTTTCCTTTTGTGTCACATCTTTTAGATTGTGAGCCTGAGGGTAGGGAATGTCTTATTATTACCGGTAATCTGTGTAAACCGCTCTGAGAGCCTTTTCTGGCTGAAGAGCGGGGTATAAATGGAATAAATAAATAAATAAATCATTAATTTCTACCCACTTTTGCCATCAAAATAACATTCCATCCTCCATTTAATCACTTGTTAACATTATAATTAATTTATAATAACTTTCCATTAAAAAAAAAAAATCACCCCTATCAAGTGAAAAAAAATGACCCAGGTCCTTTTTTTTTACTTGATCCATTCGTTCTTTTTTTTTTTTTAAACTATAGTCCGGTCCCCCAACAGTCTGAGAGACAATGAACTGGCCCCCTGTTTAAAAAGTTTGAGGACCCCTGTTGTAATCCTTACATCAACCCTGTAAGGCAGGTCAATAGCATTCTCTGCATACAGCACATGGGGGGGGGGGGGCAGCTGAGTAAGAGCTCGGTTCGTGTACATTGTTGCCTAACAGTCTGCATAATTCCCGAAGGGGTGGGCTGTGTTAGTCTATTGCAGCAAGAACAACAAGAGAGTCTTGTGGTACCCTAAAGACCAACACATTCATTCTGACATAAGCTTTCACGGACACTGCCCACTTCCATCAGGTTTTATTGAGTTAACAAGCTTATTGTTTACAAAAAAAGAAATATTTTCAATATGTTTCTGTTTTGGCACTTTAATGGTAATTAAAATATTTAATTTGTTTTAATATAAAATTGCGTCTACATTTTATTTATTTCCATAAAAAGGCCCACCAAAATCCTCAGCACCAGGCCCATAATGCTCTTAATCCGGCCCTGTGCTTTCGGCGCCTGCTGAAGATCTCCTTGTTCCAGGAAGCCTTCCCTGCTGTCCAACCACCACTGTAATTGTTACTTTGTTTTCAATGTGTTGTTTTTGTTTCTTTTATCTGTTTTTGTCTTTTTATTGTTCATCCCTCTGGAATCTGCTTAGATGTGGAGCGGTATACAAATACTGTAAATAATAATAATAATAATAATAATAATAATAATAATAAATGATCAAAATACAGATTTTTAAAAAGCATTAGCAACACACCCTCACTCAGCCATATATCAGAATCAACAATAGACTTCAACCAAGTGAGAATTTCCAGTGTGCATGGACAAATTATCAAAGCCTTCCATCGTATCACTCTGATGACCCAAGCCAGCTCTCAGCTTTTGCATGGAGTATTTCCAGCCACTGATTTACACAACAATAATTTAGAATGTTGGATGCAGACAGGTCTAGGTGAGAAGATGTACCATTTTAATTATGGTTCCTTGGGGGCATGCAATCTTTGGTGACTAACTGAATAGTTCCATTCATTAACCAGTCCAGCCCCTCTTTCTCACCCCTCACAACCCCTGTCTGCACCTGCAGTTTTAATGTTTGCCTGATATATAACAGCAGGTCCCTACATGTAAGATACCTGTATGTGTCATCAAAGGTATATCTCAGTTGGAAAAGATCAAAGTATAATTTGCTGAAGTTTTATGTATGTATGTATTTAAAAGGACCTCCAGAATAGATGGCCCCTCATTTTTACACCTGCAAAATAAATTAAGATAGTTGAAGTTAAATAGTCAAAAGCACTGTGTCAGCACATGCCCTATTCAAGTAAGATTATGATTCAAGATAAGAACTGCTGGATCAGTTCAAGGTCCATCTACGGTAATCCAGGCTTCCCCAACCTGGTATCCTCAAGATGTGTTGGACTACAACTCCCATCATTTAGGGCTGATGGAATCTGAAGTCCAACAGTGTGGTGTGGTGGTTAGAGTGTTGGACTGGGACTAGGGAGATCTGGGTTCTAGCCCCACTTGGCCATGAAGCTCACTGGGTGACTTTGGACCAGTCACAGACTCTCCGCCTCTCACAGGGTTGTTGTAAAGATAAATTGGAGAGGAGAAGGACCATGTACACCATCTTGGGTGCCTTGCAAGAGGCAAAAAGGAGGGATATAAATGTAATAACAGCAACACATCTGGAGGGAACCAGGTTGGGGAAGGCTTATCATCCACCCAGAGCTCTATTTCTAAGAGCAGCCCTCTCTAAACTGAAAAGCTGGGAAGTTATTATCCCTGTTTATTATCCCCAGAATCGGAGGCCTTATACAGCCTCTGAATATGGAAGTTCCATTAAGTTATCATGATTAATCACTGTTGATAGACTCAGTCCTGTGAAGAAAGGTTGAAGGCAAAGAGACCATTAAGGGGTAATATGATAGCAATCTTCAAATATTCAAATCATATGGAAGATGGAGGAAATCTGTTCTCTGCTGCTCCAAAGAGTAGGACCTGAACCAAGGGGTTCAAACTGCAAGAGAGGGGAGTCCAACTAAGCATTATGAAGAACATCGTGATGGCACAAGGAGCTGTTCAATAGTGCAACAGACTGCCTCGGAAGGGGGTGGACTTTGTTAGATATTTTTAAGCAGAAGTTGGATGGCCACCTATCAGGGATGCTGTCAACAGGGGGTTGGACTAGATTGCCTTTGAGGTCCTTTCCAACTAAATTATTCTATGATGCAACTAACTTAAACATACTCATATCTAAGCTTGTAATAATTCATAACCACAACTTGCAGTATCAGTGGGATAAGCTCTCTCATACTTTACTGAGAGAGTATAGATGGCTAATTTTTAAACCACTGTGACTGTGTTCAGACAACACAATAACCCATACTCAAGGGCTGAGTATGGGTTGAGTGTGAGTTGCTGTTGAACTGTGGGGGGTTGTTGACACGTGGGTTATCGTGTTGTTGGAACCCAGCCATGAACAACCCATGAAGAGAACCCATGGTTTGTTGTTGGGTTGTGAACTGTGGGTTGTTCACCATGGTTTGTTATCTTGGCTGGGCTCAGACAACACAATAACCCACATTTCAACAACACGGTTCAGTGACAACCCACACTCGACCCATACTCAACCCTTGAGTGTGGATTATTGTCTTGTCTGAACCCAGCCTATGTTTAGTTAGATCGGCTTTCCCCAGCGTGGTGCCCTCCAGATGTGTTGGATCACAACTCCCAACATCCACAGCCAGCATGCTGAGTTGTAATCCAGCACATCTAGAGAGCACCAGGTTGACGAAGGCTCAGTAAAATGGTCATATCAAACAAGCTTGCTTTCTTTGTAATGGGCTATATCACTGAATCAGTAAATAGTTTCTCAAATGTGCCTTATAGTCAACAGAGAAAGCTCTTTGTCTCATCTACCGTATATGTTCCATAGATTTGTGAGGCATCTTCTGAAAAGCACTGCATGAGAATGAATTTCTGGAATTAAAACTCTCTCCAGACAATTATACAATCATTTTCACTTGGTGGAATAAATGGCAATTCCTTACCTTTCCCTCAATACATCAGTGTCCTCGGGGTGTGCGCTGAGACAATGAGGCTTCTGTGAGTCATTAAACAAACAGATGGGGGGAAAGCTAAGCAAAACAGGAACTCACATGCTTCTGAGTTTGCAGAGACTTGTTCAGTGGTGACAGGTCTACCTCTTGCTCTTGGCCAGGGTGGGAGAAGTTAAAATCAATGTTCACTGCTTATCTTATCGTTGACGTAGCACACATATGAATTCTCAGGCCCTATCCAACATCATTCACACCAGATTCCTAGATCCAAAATTCAAAATAAAATATCTTGAGTACAATTTCCCCACTAAAAGCCAAGTAGTCAGTGAGGATTGATATCTGACCCCCGTGCCATAACACCCCACAGATGTTTCATATGAACAAAGCTGACCATATGGCACGTGTTCAACTGGAACCTATTCTGCTGCTAGGATCTTCCGGAGATTCCCTTAATGTTCAACATCAGACATTTCAAAGTTTGGAAACGGCATATTTTCCATACAGTAACAATTTGTTTCCACTTAACCTTGAACTTTCTTGCATAAGAAAGAGAAGGGAACTTTACCCAAGACCTTTTGCAGAGTTTGTAAATACAGGTTTGCCTGTAATCAACTGGGCAAGGAGCACTGCTTGCTGGTAGAAGTAGGATGTAACCATTTAATGACCGTCACATTGTGACCGTCACATTGTGACGGCTTGTAGCTTTTAGCAATAAATAGACATACATTTAATGACAAATTCTAGCATAGATTTTAACAAACATCCACATCTCATGTGTGATAAAGAAAACTCTTTCCCATTTGACAGGGTGATCGTCCCAGTATTGTCTGGTCATCTGTATCAGCAACTTGTCAGAGACGACAGGAAATAGAAAGGAAGTAAAGAAAGATTGGGCGGGGAGCCCATAGAGAGCGAAACACTAGGCACAAATTCCCAAGGGCAGCCCAATTGTCTCTAAGCATGTGGACTCAGGTGGAAGACACATGACAGCTGCTGGTGGTTGTTTGAAGGAGAGATTGCTACTTCTGACATATGCACCCATCTCACTTTTGCCCAGTAAACAGATTTTTGGGGCAGGGTTTTTGTATTTTTTTTTTAAACCCACAAAACCTGTTTGACCAGAGAAAAGAGTGGGGCAAAAGAAATACATGAGTATACATGGAAAAACTGATGCTTCTCTAAAACCACTTTCAGCTTCCTTAAAATGTATTATCTGGACTCAGCCTAGTGTCAGATGTGTAAGCAGGAGTGGAGTGCACCAGGTGTGGGCAGACTTCAGGCTTGTGGGATCTACTTTGTTTTTTCGTAGAACCCCAAGAAGATCCATCAGCCAGAGCCTGATGCGAAATGTATACACTTACAGTTGAAGAATTCTGAGCCCAGGAATTTGTTTTGCATACCAGAACTGAACTGAGCTCACATACCTGAATGGAGCTCACAAAATCCACTCCTGGGTATTTCATGAAGTTTTTTTCATTTTAGCAGGATAATTCAGAGGTTTTTTGGGTGGGCAGGGGAGTCATTTTGTTGCTACTTTGGTTAAACAATTGGGAGTCAGAACTCTTCTTTGTTGAGCTACTGAAAATTGCCAGGAGTAGATCAAATATCTACCATTTGCCCTCCCCTGGAGTACATGGCCACAGACAAATGCAATAAGAATCAACACTGCACTCAAATGAAATGAGACGAACTGCAGGACAAGCACACCCTCGTTCCCTATCAAAAGATGGTATTTTATCTTCGTGCGGTGACAAAGTGGCTCTGCCGGTTATGCTGAAAACCTTTCAGCTGCAGTTCCCATAATAACAATCCAGAATAGCCATGGAAGTGTTCCAGGTTTTTATTTTATTTTGCCATAACTCAGTGCCCTTTCTAAAACTACGTGACGATTACCCATTATAAACGGCTAATGAAATTATCCCCAACAGTCACCTCCCTCTCTCAGTGAAGACCCCAACAGCAAGACTATCTGTGGAGGAGACATCACTCGGTCACCAGAGCAGAAGCGCTCTGCAGAAAAGTACGGCAAATTGCAGACAATTTGCTCTCTGCTTTTAGAATGTTCCGAGGGGATTTCAAATAGAGGAAAGCTTCAGGGCAGATGTTGGTGCTTCTACTGAAGGAGGCATTACAGTTGACACTCTCTGTTGAGGGAATCCAGTCAAAAGGTGCCCCACACAAACAGACATTGCCACTTATGTGTCATAGCTTTCAGTGGCAATAGTGATGGTTTTGCTGTCCCAATCACATTTGCTGTCGGCTGATTGCCATGCTGCTGCCCACTCTCCTCCCTTTAAAACAGGGGTGGGCAACTTGTGGCCCTAAATGTTTTGGCCTAGAGTTCCCATCAGCTCTAGCCAGCATAGCCAATGGTGAGGGCTGATGGGAATTGTAAGCCAAAACCTCAGTAGGGCCATGAGTTGCCCACCCAGTTGCTTGAAAAGAATATAGCCAGGTGTGCACTTCAACACATGAGGAACTCCTGGGGATCAGTGCCAACTCAAGACGCTTTGCTGCCTGAAGCAGGGCCCAAATGAGAGCTTCTGCACCCACTAGGACAACACTTTAAAAAGTCTTGCTGGCTGCATAAATCAGGTGCCAATTCCTGAATTCCTCTATCTCCACGCACATACCCCGTCCCAGTGCTACCTGAAGCGGGGTTGCTTCACCTTGCTGCATGACAGGGCTGGCTCTGCTGAACATTGCACATGGAAACTGTCATGATGCTTAGCTCACTAGAATGGGTGGGAAATTTCCCATTGCCTCAGTCAAGGAAATCAAGGGAAGGGCCGAGGCTCAGGGCTAGAGCAATAGATCCGATATTTGGATCCCTTTTGCATGAAGAAGATCCCAGGTTCAATCCCTGGCTTCTCCAAGTAGGGCTAGGAAAGAATCCTGCCCGAAACCCTGGAGAGCTGCTGCCAATCAGTGTTGACAATACTGGGTTAGATGAACCAATGGTCTGACTCAGTATAAGGCAGCTTCCTATGTTCCTATGCTGTTTAAGGCTAGCTCCAAGTGTGAACATTCATAGGATCATAGAGTTGGAAGGGGCCTACAAGGCCATCGAGTCCAACCCCCTGCTCAGTGCAGGAAACTAGAGGAGGGGTCTCCCATCCAAGTAATAACCAGGCCTGACCCTGCTTAGCTTTCCACACTCAGACAAGCTGAGCCAGCGTGAGCCACGGGTCTGTACTCAATTCTTGGCTTAAGCTAAGCAAACTCGCTCCCGCAGGCTTGTAATTGTGTGCCCATGCCATATCTTATCAGCTCTTTGCTTACATTTTCAGATGGTGAGAACTATATTGAGCAGGGTCAAATATAGGGCACATCTTCACTGAGCATTTCCAGGTAATCGGATGAACTTATTCAGCATATCTGATGCTCATCATTAACATGGCACATATAGGCTGAGCTTTAAACCATGCAACAGTGATACATGCCAATGTACGAGGTGGTTGGTGTTGTAGTTGGTGACTTGTGCCCCACTTCTCTGCATTTTTTTGCCCTGCTTTTTTTAACTGCCATCACCATATCCTGCTACATGGTCCTTTTCCCACAGCCAGAGGTTTTTTGTTTGTTTTTTAATTTCATCTCATTTTTGTGTTAAGACATAAATGCAAAAATAAAACATTTAATTTCATTTGCTTTTTCAGTAATGTGCTTCTCCCTCCCTCCCTCCCTCTCACATACACACACTCACACATTCAATCGTACTGGTGGCTGACTGTAGGGAACAACTAGTTAAGGAGCCAGTTTCAGTCAGAAAAATGAAGAGCTGGGGAAATTGTTGCTGTCTGGAAGCTTAAGCACACTTTCCAGGGAATAAGTTCCATTGAACTAAATGGGAATTGCTTCTTAGTAAACATACTTTTGATCTTGCTGTTGATCAGCCTCTGAGCTATCCTAAAGTCGGGCACATGGCACAGTCATGATCACCTCTAGAAAACAAAATGGATCTTGCGTGTTTGAAAGTTTCTCAGTGTCAAAATTTCCATGCATAAGAAGGTAGGAAGAAAGTGCCTACCTTAAGAATTGGACCAAACATTTAGCAGGGCATGTGTGGTATAGTCCTCATGGGACTGTAAAACCACAGATATACAGGTGGGGAATTTCATGCTTGAATAATGTTTAAACCATCATAAGAATGTAAGAAGGTAAAAAGAGCCCTGTTGGGTCAGACCAAGGGTTCATCTAGTCCAGCATTCTGTTCACACAGTGGCCAACTAGCTGCCTGTGCAAAACCCACAAGCAGGACATGAGTGCAACTGCACCCTCCCACCCATGTTCCCCAGCTACTGGTGTACATACATAGGCATACTGCCTCTGATACTGGAGAAGGCATACAGCCATCAGGACTAGTCGCCATAGATAGCCTTCTCCTCCATGAATTTGTCCAATCCTCATTTAAAGCTACCTATATTCCTGTCCAAAGGTAGCACATCAGGGCTGAGCTAGCAAACTTACCGGTAACTTCTTCCTGATGCTGTTTTTGAAGCACAAGGAGATTTTTTGCAACATTCAAATACATGCTCCCCATGAGCATGCAGGCCTGCATGTGTGGATCACCCCTTTGCTTTCTCCTGGATGTATATTAGCTTTCCATGTGCATGCTGAGTTTGGCAAAAGGACACTTTCATATTAACAAATAGTTGGCTTCAGGTGCATTCTAGGAAGTACGGTAGTCCTGTGGGGTTGAACCACATGCCTTGCTATCCCATCTATGGTTATCTCTCCATGTCAGCTCTGTGCTGGGCTGGCCCCAGCCAATTCCTAGTTTTGACCCATTTGGGAATTTTGATTATTTTATTTTATAGCTATGGTTCCCTTCTCCCCACCATAAATCATTGTGAGCATCAGTGCCATTAGGTTAGGAGAGAAGATTATAGTAGTCCTGTTCATGTGACATGATTAGGGAATGAGTAGAAGTGGGGATTGGAACCATCATGGCCACCACAGCCCTCTCCTGACCTATGTGCTTTCAACAGAGTTTACAAACAGATCCTACTTACATATAAACTGTACACGCATGGATTCTGTGTGTGCAATCTGGGATCCTTGAAAAAGCAGGGCTTTAGTTGAGAGAGAAAGAGGTTGCAAATGAACAGAAGGCAAGAGAGAAGAATGCATGAGAAACAGGTTCCAGTGCAAGACAAAAAAATCAGTGTAATTACCTGCAATGACAAATAATCACAGACCACCAACATCAGTGTGGTTCCCTAGCTACTGAAATGTTGTGTGGTTGTGGGGGAAAATTGGTTCACCTGAGGTTCACAAGATTTATTCTTGTCTCTGAACTGCTTTTAAAAAAAAAACACCCAACAACATTAGCCAAGTGGAAGTGGAATGACTACCCCAGACTGGAAGCATCTCTTGAGATGCTGGTGACTGGTGAGCTCTTTTTTGAGCTGTGCTGGTTGAATTAATAGTAAGTTGGCATTATTATCTGTTTCTTATCTCCGCTACTGAGAGGGGCTTACAGCATTCATGGTTTCTGCAGTGATTCATAGGTTTAAATTCCTAATCCCCTCAAGAACAGCAGATGAAAGCCAGGAAGAACAATACACACTGGGACATAATATGTTTAACAGCTATGTGCCCTGTTCTTTTGAAAAACCCAGAAGAATATTTGGATCCCTTTTGTGTGCTTGGCTCGATGCTGTTCAATGATAGTGGCTAGTATTTCAAAAGGTGGGACAACAAAACAAAGTGAGTTAGAGACAGTAACTTCTACAGCTGAATTGCATCACCTTCAATTTAGCAAATAAGACCTGGTTCGCACAGGCAACAGATGAGGCGGCAAACATGTGTTTGGCCTGTACCACTTCAGTCAGCAGGTGGCTGATCTAATGACTGGGTGATTTTCTACACAAATAAATAAACAAACAAACAAACAAACACACACACACACACACACACACACGGAAAACTAGATGTTACAAAGATTCTCTCAGACCCCACCTGTGAAATGAGAGTAATAATTTTTTTAATTATTTTTTTAAAAGTGAATTACACCAAACAAAACAAAAAACATATAAAAAAGGAAAAAGAAAAGGAAAAAAAATACAATTTTCTTACAGAAATTAAAATGAATCACTTACAGTAAATGTGTATAAAATGTATAGCCATAAGTATCAATAAGTATGTAGTAATACAACTATCAGTAAAGAGGGCTATGCATAAACATCAGAAAAAGCAGACCAAATATCCATGTATTTATCCATCTGCAGGTGGCGTCTAAATACCACCTGCTCAAATGTTGAAAGCGTTATTAGGTCCTCAATCCATTGTGTTATAGGAGGTGAGCGTTTATCTTTCCAGTGTTGTAATATAACAGTCTTTTGGCTGTCAAGAGGGCGCAGAAAATCCACATGCGTTGTCCTTGTGATAAATTCCATACAGCAGGTATATCATTTAAAAGAACATGTGCATCGGTAAATATTAAAGAGCATTCTAATACTAGATTTATCCGTACTATGACCTCTACCCAAAAAGAAGCAAGCAACCACTGGGCATTTCCAAAACATATGGGTAAACGAAGCATGCACAGTATTACACCTCCAACAGTTAGCTGGCTTAGGCAAACCCTTATTAAAAACACGTGGTGTCCAATAAACATGAAACATAAGTTTTTGCTGAAGAAGACATAACCTAAGATCCTTAGACCCTTTTGACACAGACGCAAAAACAAGGTTCCATTGATTAGGCAACATAAGACCATCTAATTCCCCATGAAATGGGAGTAATAATGATGCTTCACAGAATTGTGGCAAGGGTGAAAGGAGAAGGAGGTAAGAACAGCTTTGCTGGATTAGGTCAAAGGCCCATCTGGTCCAGCATTCGGTTCCCACAGTGGCCAACCAGATGCCCCAATGGGAAGCCCACAAGCAGGACAGGAGCAAAATGGCACCCTCCTGCTCGTGTTTCCCAGCCAGCAGGTGGTATTGAGAAAGACAGCTGAGCTGTGAAGGTGTGGGGAGGCTATTCAGTGTGTTGCATGGAGTGTTTCATGTGCAACTGGACAAAAGTCGTGGGCATGTGCTGCTTGGCGCAATGCTCTTCTGGCCCTCAGGGAACAAGTGCCTTCACTTGACGTCAAGGTTGCTGGCCTGGAAAAGCTGAGAGACAGAGATCTTTTGGACAAGGCCTTTGGGGTCGTGATAGTGGTGTCCCTCTCTCAGGGTGACAGCTCCTCTGCAGTCATAGAGAATGAGGGTCTTGCTTTAAAAAATTATACTAATTTTTATTAGCATAAATATTATGCTGAGGCATAATAACCAACAAGGTGGGCTTTGGTCATGTTAGAATCATTCTTCTTTGTACCGTACATCACCAAAGAAGTACAAAGAATCACAGGGATGGGGACTCGGACTCGAGGACTCGACTCGTGAGTCGGACTGAGTCCCCCCTCTGACTCGACTCGGACTCGAGTCCCAATATTTTTAATGGGACTCGAGACTCGACTCAGGACTCGAGACCAAGGACTCTTCAACATCCCTGGGCTGTGCCAGAAGGAGTGGGGAGAAGTGTGATCGCCGGCGAAGAGCACATGGAAGCAAAGAGCGCATGGAAGTGAGGCGCACCGCTGCTCGGCCACTAGTTGCAGAGTTTTGAAATAAAAAGGCACACTTGTGCCTAGAATTTATTTAAGCCACACATCTGAAGTAGCCTTATTTTGTTGGGAACCCCCCCCCCCATTGATTTTAATAGGGACTCGTGGAGTCAGCTTTGGGAGTGACTCGGGACTTGGGAGTCACCATTTTGGACCAAGGACTTGGACTCGGACTTGAGACTCGAGTCCAAAGACTCGTGACTCGACTCGGGACCAAGAACTCTTCAACATCCCTGAAATCATTCTTCTTTGTATATTACCAATCCAGAAATTCAGACTGAAATGAATAGAGTAGTAGAGGCATTGAGGACCAGGTGATCTCTTTCCCAAACATGAACATTTGGCTCAGCTGGTCTGTTAAATTTCAGCGATAGCTCTGGAAGAGCCATGTTGCTAGCAGACTGGAATGATGGATCTTGGAGAATAGGCACTAATGCCAAGAGCAGACAAGATACAAGTTATCAAGAAAGAAATTATAATTCTGCTAAGTGATTCTGCTGGGCTTCAGAGAATCACCAAACAACAAGAACCAAATTATTCTTTATAAATTAATTTGAGTTATGGATATATTACTTGGATTTTAAACTCTTAACAGAAACATTGTAAGGACATTTAAGTCAGTCAGACACAGCAAAGCTGTTTGGAAAAGGGTTTCAAATTCCTTTCGGCTCCCTGCACCAGATGTCCAAATGAAAATCTGCTATGGGAAGCATTGACCGCACTACTTGAAACTGGAATAAAGGGTGTATTTCCATATTATGAGACCTTGAGTGGAATTACCCAAAGGAATTTTCTGGCAGGATAAAGGCTCAGTATCAGTAACATGATCAGTTATACAATCAGGCATTTGATCTTATGATTAACATCAGTTTATGTCTTATTGAGCAGGATGATGGGAAATGAAGTCGCTAGATGACCTTAAGTCAGCCATTATCTCTCAATCTTAGTTCATCTGTCAGTAACATGAGTCTATCTTGCAGGGTTGTTGTAAAGGTTACTAACTGATTGCTAAATGCTTTGAACACTCTAAAGTGCTCTATAAATGCTAAGTATGACTAAACAGGAGTTGAGTGTGTAGTATATTCCTTCCAGATATAATACAATAGCCTTCCCCAAGCTGTTGTCTTCCAGATGTGTGGGAGTGGTAGCCTAACACATCTGGAGGGCATCAGATTGGGGAGGGCTATTATACAATATAACTAAAATGAAAATATGCATTTTATGAACATTTGAGCCCTTACTATGGTAGTAGTCTAGTTGTTCTGGCCTCTCTAGCACAGAAGAGTATCTTACTTTGTGTTTCCCTTTATGCCCTCTAGTTGCCATCTTTTTTTCCTGACAGGGCTCCACTGCCTTTTATAGCTTACTTGCAAGCAGAAATCCAAACAGTGAGTCTTTCCCAGCTGAGCTGTACAATAGCAGTTCACTCTCCGGTTGAATTTCTGCCTGCCTGCCACCTGGTTGTTAAAGGAATGGTAGCACTGTCAAGAAAGTAGAGGTAATAACCTAAAGCCACAGCCTCAGCCATTATTTGGTTACATATATTATAGACTTTCATAGATCATAGAGTTGGAAGGGACCTACAAGGCCATTGAGTCTAACCCCCTGCTCAATGCAGGAAACTAGAGGAGGGGTCTCCCATCCAAGTAACAACCAAGCCTGACCCTGCTTAGCTTTCCACACTCAGACAAGCTGAGCCAGCGTGAGCCACAGGCCTTGGACGTTGTCTCTACTCGCAGTAAGGCTCAGCTATAAAAAAGCTGAGGGAGAAAACCAGCTTGAGGATGAGCAAGTATCACATGACGCAAGCTATGCTACAACATAAAATAGTAACTTCCCAGATGTAACCCTCCTTAACAGTTAATCTCTTCCTCTCTTGACAAACGGTGAGTTAGCATAGGCCCACGCATCAATTAATCTGGCTTTGGCCCTCGGGGTCCTTTGTTACACCACACAGGTCTCCAGACCAGAACTTGCAACCCGGCTTTTGCCGCTTCCAGTGAAGATAACATAAAGATAGACCATTCATTTCACTGGAAACTGTCCAGCCTTGAAAAGGCTGCTTCCTTTAATGTCCAGAACGCATGAAGAATGTAGAAGCCAAAGGGAAAAAGAATACTTATCAGCCAGCCTGGCCTACGAAGCTCTTGAAATACGCACCCTGTTAGCATTCCGTCGACGCCTTCTCATCATACTACCCTCCCACCATCCTCTCCCCCTCCCTCCTGTTTACTTTCCAACTGTGCATACACACACGCTCTCTGTACATTCCTTCCCTGACACAGTGTACACACACACAAGGCCTCCTCCCAGAATGAGCAAAACAAATCCACCCCTCCTGCAAATAGCACTGTCAGAATGACAGCAGAAACAGTGGGGCCAAAAGCTGTAGCTGTAGGCCACTTCACCTCTTATTCAGGAGGTTTGTCAGGAGTCAAGAGGAATCAGGTTATAATATAATCCTTCTTCTTCGTCGTCTTTGTCTTCGTCTTCTAGCGTTCCACTCCTTCTCCTTAATATATGGTGAATTAACGGGGCAGCCTAAACATTTTGCTGCCTATGGGAAAGGACAATGGGGAGAAAGTGGACAAGGAGACATTTTTCTCAACTCTCTCATAATACTAGAACCCGGGGTCATCCCAGATTCCCATGAATCTGATTGGTGGGAGCTTCAAGACAAGTACAAGGAAGGACTTCTTCACATAGCGCATAGTTAAACTATGGAATTTGCTACCATAAGATGTGGTAACGGCGTCGGCCACCAGTCTGGATGGCTTTAAAAGAGGATTGGACACATTCATGGAGGAGGAGGCTATCAATGGCTACTAGTCCTGATGGCGGCATGCCACCTCCAATGTCAGAGGCAGTATGCCTATGTACACCAGTTGCTGGGGAACATGGGCGGGAGGGCGCTGTTGCATTCATGTCCTGCTTGTTGGTTTCCTGTGTGCAGCTAGTTGGCCACTGCTGGACTAGATGGACCTTGGGTCTGATCCAGCACAGCTCTTCTTACATCCTTATGACAAAATGGCACCCACCAACTCCACATACAGATGTTGAATGGACTGGTAGCTGAACCTTACTTCAACAAAGGCAATGAAACAGCATCCCCTACCACGCCTAAGGGCAGTCGCAGCGGCAGCAATGGGTCAGCAGAGGCTGAGCAGTATTTTGAATCCCCAACAGCCAGAAACCCATACCACAGAAAGTGGAAACTGAGGTGCATGAACTTTAAGATCCTGAGTGCAAAAGGAACGACTCCTATTGCACAGACTTTAAACTCATGACTGCAAAACACTGAGGGGAATCCACACAGCCAGACAAAATAATGGATAATGATGACAATACCCTCAGAGCCACAACACAGAAAAGCAGGTGTTGGAACCCAGCAGCAACCCATTGCAAAAGGGGGCACACTGGCAGCGGCTCTCGAAATTTTCACTCAGGGATTTGTTCAGCCCCGTCTGGAGATCCGGGGAATTGAACCTTCTGCACGCAAAGTGTGTGTCGCACGCACCGCTCCATGTTAACCACCTTTAGCCATCCTGTAATGCTCCGGCTGAGGGAGGATAAAAAGGTTTAAGCTAAGCTACTGCGTTCCTCCTCACACCCATTTCATAAGGGGGTATTGTGAGAAACGATATTTATCTCTGTTGAGCTTGAGCGCATTTTGTAGATCACAATTCTGGCCAAGAGACAATCATACTTGCCAAAGGAATGATCCCCTCCCTGTTGAAATAAAGAGTGAATGAGCAACAGCTGTTCAGCAGCAGTTACTGATTTATTTTGAGCATGATGATCTTTTTCACACAAAATTCACAAACCTTTCAGATTTCTGAAACCGAGCTAACTTTCCTTAGCGAGGCATATGAGGAAAGTATTGCAAGACATACCAGAAGGATCCAAGCTGAATTTCCATTATCAATGAACGGAGGAGGAAAAGAATACAATTCTCAAAGTTCTGTTCACAAGCTTAGAACATGTTACACGCTGTGTAATATTACTGATAAAGAGCCCCTTATTTTTAAACCATCAAATGTTACCGCAGTATATTCCTCCTCCCAATATTAAAAAGTAACATCTTTGGGCTAAATTTTGCAGCATCCCCCCCCCCCCACTATCCCTACCCTCACCCTGGCTTGGCTTTCTCAATACTTCCCCCCCCCACCCCTCCTAATAATTGTCCCTCCTCTGGCCTCCTCTTGCGGCACAAAGCATCAGAGGGGACTGCAGTCTCTCTCTCTCTCTCTCTCTCTCTCTCTCTCTCTCATCTAAGCCACAACTGTGTAAAAAATACACCACCCCAAGCCCAAGCCTGAAGGTGCCACTACCCCCACTAGGGGTAAAAATATACAGTAATACCTTGGATTACGAGCATAATTCGTTCCGGAACCATGCTTGTGATCCAAAATACTCGTACATCAAAGCGAGTTTCCCCATTAGAAATAATGGGAACTCCGCTGATTCGTTCCACAACCATTTAATCACTGCTTTGCCGGCTCCCTGGCAGGGGGCCCCATGGAGGGAGCCGGCAAAGCAGTGATTAAATGGTTGTGGAACCGGAGTTCCCATAATTTCTAATGGGGAAACTCACTTTGATGTGCGGGCTCCCGGCCGCGCCTCGCTTCGCTCCGCTCTGCGGGCGCCTCGCATGCTGCCATGCCGGCTCCCGGGCAGGGAAGCGGCACGGCAGTGCGAGGCGCCCACAGAGTGAGCGGCTGTGCCGCGCCTCCCTGCCAGGGAGACGCGTGGAGCCGCTCCTGCCACTCCCGCCGCTCCCTACCTTTCCAAGCGGCGGCTCGCCTCTCCGCAGCGAGCCGCCCGCACCGCCGGCGGTCCCGTCGCGTCACATCCAGCCCCGGAAGTGACACGACCCGGAAGTGACGTGACTCCTGGGGCTGGATGTGACGCAACAGGACCGCCGGTGGCGCGGGCGGCTCGCTGCGGAGAGGTGAGCCGCCGCTTGGAAAGGGAGGGAGCGGTGGGAGCGGCTCCACCCGTCTCCCTAGCAGGGAGACGGCTTTGCTGGCTCGCTGCCAGGGAGACGCGGCGCAGCCACTTGCTCTGCGGGCGCCTCGCGCTGTCGTGCCGCTTCCCTGCCCGGGAGCCGGCATGGCAGCGCGCGAGGCGCTAGCAGAGCGAGCGGCCGCGCCTCGCCTCCACGCAGCTCCCGGGACCCCTGTGGAGGCGAGGCACGGTGTGGCCGCTCGCTCGGCTAGCGGCTCGCGTTGCTGCGCGGCCTCCCGGGTAGGGAGGCGGCGCAGCAGCGCGAGGTGCCAGCTGAGCGAGCGTCCGCACCTTGCCTCCACAGGGCTTGGCAAAGCAGTGGGAGGCGCTGGCCCAGCGAGCAGCCACACCGCGCCGCGTCTCCCAGGGGCTCCCTGACGGGGAGCTGGCCGCCGGCGCCTCCACCTGCTTGTAGCATAAATTTAAATCTGAAAGCGGCAGCGGCTCGTGTTGCGAGACTTGCCCGTCTTTCAAATTTAAATTTATGCTAAAAATTTCCTCGTCTTACGAGTAGCTCGCAAACCGGGTTACTCGTAATCCGAGGTATTACTGTGTGTATATCAAATAAATACATACCCACCAACTCCTCAACAGAAGAAGAGTTGGTGGGTATGAAGAAACTAAGCCAGGTGCACATCCTGCTGAAGCAATTAACTGCTAGACATGCATAATGGGTGCTTTATTGGGTGTGACACAAAAATAAAATAATAATAATAATAATAATAATGTCTACTCAGAAGTAACAGAAAAGCACAGTACGAAAATCCAGTTTATGCATCTCAACACAGAATTATAAAGGGTTCTGTTACTCGAGAGCAGGCATGGGTGGGTAGTTATGAGAGTATCCATGCAAAATCCACCCCTTTTCATGGGCTTCTCTCTACATGAGGCATTTATTGTGCACTTGTGATCCCGCACTCGTGGAAGTTTCCGGGTCCATTACATGACGCCGTCATCCTCCAGGGCCTCTCCTGTGTTTTCCAGCCATTTTCGCGGCTTTTTTTTGAGCGAGGAAAGTCTGGCATATCCCGGGTGCAGCCGTGATTCGCTATCTAAGCCTCATGTATACTGGCAATTCCGCTCTATGCCACAGCACCACCTTGTGTTGGCTAATGGAACGCATAGAAGCATATAGAAAGGCAGAGAGGAAAGCCCACTGGGGGGAAAAACACCTCATGTAAAAGGGTGTTCTTCCTCCCGCAAAGAAAGCGAAAGAAGAAGCCCTGGTAAAGTGCCGGGTTAAATACCTCATGTAGAGAAGAAGCCCCATGTATTGTTATCTACTATATAAATGTGAACGTTTGTACGTGTGTGTGTACGTATGTCCGCACGGGGGTTTGCGTGTGTCACACTGGCTCCTACCCGGTTGGACGGATCCGCCCCAAACTTGGCACGCATACTCCCCATCACCCAAGGACAAAGATTGGTGGGTTCAAATCTCCGAAAAACCCTCGCCACGCCTGTACGGCCCAAAATAGATGAGAGCCAATGACTTCACTTGGAATGCATGCAGGGGCCATTCAGGAGCGGCTATGCAAATAGCTCCAACGGCATTTAGAATGTTGGAATGCACTGCCTCCACAGGGGCCCAATCAGAGGCGGATATGCAAATCTCTCCTACGTCTAAACAGAATGTTCATATGAACTGCAGCTGGGGCCTACACGGGGGGGGGGGGGATTTAAAACAAACAGTGCCTATAGGAAAATGACAACCCGGGCAATGCCATTGTGTAATCCCGGGGGGGGGAGTAGGGGGAACGACGACAGGGATTTCATTGTGTGGTCCTGGGGGGCAGCAGGGAACTCATTGTCGTGTGGTCCCAGGGGGGGAGCAGTGATTTCATTGTGTGGTCCGGGGGGGGATCCGGGATTTCATTGTGTAGTACCGGGGGGGGGGGGGAAACAGGGAATTCATTGTTGTGCAGTCCCGGGGGGGGGGGAAGCAGGGATTTCATTGTGTGGTCCCGGGGGGGACGGGACAGGGAATTCATTGTTGCATAGTCCTGGGGGGGAGGGAAGCAGGGATTTCACTGTGTAGTCCGGGGGGGGGGAGCAGGGATTTCATTGTGTAGTCCCAGAGGGGGAGCAGGGATTTCACTGTGTAGCCCTGTGGGAGCTGGACTTTCATTGTTGTGTGGTCCCGGGGGGGGGGGAGGGGAACAGGGATTTCATTGTGTGGTCCCGGATGGGGGAAGCAGGGATTTCGTTGTGTAGTTCTGGGGGTAGCAGGTAGTCCCGGGGGAGCTGGGATTTCATTGTGCAGTCCCGGGGGAGCTGGTAGTCCCGGGGGAGCTGGGATTCAAAGGGATTCCAAACAGCGGACAGCTACCTTAAGGAATTTCTAACAAATAAAAGAAGCTAGTGATAAATATTGATAATGATATCCTCAGAGCCATAGAAAAGCCGTCTTTGGAACCTGCAGCAACCCATTGCAAAAGAGGATACACAGAGCATGCCTTCTAATCTGGTCTCACCCAGTCACACAGAAAGATACATACTAACCTTTCTCTCTCCTTCTCTCTCTCTCTCTCTCTCTCTGTGTGCGTGTGTGAAGCCACATTCTCCTGTTCCAGCAACAACTCCCACTGCACAGAGAATCACGTGACCTGACACTCAGGATTCAGAAAAGTGTATGCGTGTGTGTGTTTTTGGCAGGGTGGGGGAAATCCACACAGCCACACAAAACAGGACATCATCATCACTGTGAAGAAAAGCGTCAGAGTTTCCTGCACCACACACACACACACACACCCCTCCACATGGGTAAAACGAGGTAATCCCAGCTGGAGGTGGGGAATCCTATGCAAATGTACCTTCTTCTGAAGACTCTAGAGCAGTGTTCTCCAACCTTGGGTCCCCAGATGTTTTGGCCTACAGCTACGCTGGCTGGGGCATGCTGGGAGTTGTAGGCCAAAAACATCTGGGGACCCAAGGTTGGAGAACACTGGTCTAGACGCCTCAGAGTCTCCAAATGGGGCCCAAGCACTCTATTCAAGATCAAAGAGTCACCTCTCCTCCACCTAGCCCAGATGAAGTTCATCCTGATTGGCCAAGGACAGCCAAGCTACGGAAAGGAGGGGGGGATCTATACTGCCAGCTGTGGCTTCTGGTTTGGGTTGTTGTCTAGACGCGAAGAAGTGCGGAGTAGGGCTTTGGCTGAGGCAAGCCCTAAAGGAGACCAGCCCCCAGGCAAAGAGAGTAAGTGCCTGGGTATTTATATAGTAAAGGAACTAGTTTTTGTTATTTTGTTGTTCTACTTGTATGTATCCAAGTGTGTTTCCCCCACCTTTTCCCCCTTCCCTCATTTCCCACCTTTTATTGTAATCTGTTTACCTTAAATAAACTTTCCTGGTTTTACCCCACACGGTGCGTGTGGTTCCTCTGTGGTTCAGTGCTAAATCCAGTGTATATAGACCCAGGGCAAGGCCCTGAGAGAATCAAGTCAAGACGGCAGAGCTAAGGCTGGCAGTTTTGCACCTTTGATCTCTAGTCTTGAGTAAAGGACCGGTTGGCAGTCCTTCACAATCATCATCATCACCATCATCATCTATAATAAAAGTAATATACTCAGACCCACACAGAAAAGCAGTCTTTGGAATCCAGCAGCACGTTCTGAGAGCATCCAACATCCACCCCTTTGCATGTTATGATAATAAGGATATCCTCACAGCCACAACACAGAAAAGCAGTTTTTCATTAATTTCTCCAGACTCCCAACCTAGAGAAAGGAAAGGTTTTAAACCCATTTAGACCAAATTAATTAGTCTAAGCTATAGAGCCCACAGAGAGAGAGGTTTTTTAAAAATAATAATAATAATAATGAATTAATTGGGGACCATACAGAGGTGGAAATGGATTTTTTAAAAATAATTTGTGCTTATTACTGTGCTTAAAAATATTTTTGTCTCCCCCGCACCTAGAAATGAAGTTTAAAAATTAATTTAAATGATTAAGCCCACCCACAAGAGGGAAATGACACCCTCACAACCAACAATGCAAATGGATTTTTAAAAAAATAAATAAAAGTGAGACCACACCCACCCACAAAGAGGGAAATGTCTCTCCCCGCCCCAAATGAAACAAAAAGATTAGCAAACAACAGCAGCAAGAAACATTAGAAAAGCAAGAAGATGATTGCACCAATATAATAATAAATAATGAAAACAGCCTGTCTCTTCAGTCCATTCTCCATACACCCACACACATGAAAATTGGCTGGCAATGGAGCAGCTGTTGCTAGTCTTGGAGCTGTCTAGTGTGCTGCCTGCAGAACCTCTACTGCTACTCTCTGCAAGGCCCCAGTTGGCCTCTGTATGCTGACCAGGTTAACTGAGCCAGCCCAGTTATAGTGAGCTGCAGCAGGCAGCTGGGTGCCTGCTGCCAGTGCCCTTCCAACCCCATCCTTATTTGGTCAAATCTGATTGGCTATTCTTCTGCACAGAGCCTGTGCCTCTTTTCTTTTCTTTTTAAACAGTGCCAGTTTCAAAGGAGCAAGCCCTCCAGGAAGGAAGCCATGTTGTCTATAGGCGCACAGTCTAGCGATTGCAAAAAAATGCCGCTGCTGCAGATGGATCAGGAATCCATTCTCTTCCTAGTCTACACATGCAGTGCAGTAGCTGATGTGGTCTCCAAGTAAGCAAGCAGTGTGTGTTGTGTACTGGGTGGTGGTGAGGACGGGGGAGTGGTTCGGTGCCCTACTAGCCCCTGCCCACCAGCTGTCCCTGGGCAGTAGGCTAGTTTACAGGGCACAGGGCAGGCCGCGCAGCATACACCAGGGATGGGGACTCGGACTCAAGGACTCGACTCGTGAGTCGGACTGAGTCCCCCCCTCTGACTCGACTCGGACTCGAGTCCCAATATTTTTAATGGGACTCGAGACTCGACTCGGGACTCGAGACCAAGGACTCTTCAACATCCCTGGGCTGTGCCAGAAGGAGTGGAGAGGAGCGTGATTGCCGGCGAAGAGCGCATGGAAGCGAGGTGTGCCGCTGCTTGGCCACTATGGACGGCTACCAGGAGTGCAGCCCCAACAGTGTGTCAAGGTTTATTTTGATTGATGTGTTGCGTACTTGGGAGAGGCAGAAGAAGGACCTGAGATTACTTTGTGTGGCTGCTCTGAGTGTGAAGTAGCCTTATTTTGTTGGGGGGAAAACCCATTGTTTTTAATAGGGACTCGTGGAGTCAGCTTTGGGAGTGACTCGTGACTCGTGACTTGTGACTCGTGACTCGTGAGTCACCATTTTGGACCAAGGACTCGGACTCGGACTCGAGACTCGGGTCCAAAGACTCGTGACTCGACTCGTGACTCGAGACCAAGGACTCTTCAACATCCCTGGCATACACACAGCTCTGTCCTCCATTATATTGCTGCTGCCTGAGGTGAGTGTCTTACTCTGCCTAATGGTAGGGCCAGCCTCATGAATGAAGGAATTTTTGATTGTAAGCAATGATTTGCAACAACTAACTTACAAGATGGTGACCTGCTATTGTTGTTGTTGTTGTTGTTTTTAATCTCGGACTCGTCATTCAGTTGGCCATTTACTGTCCATTGTATTCCCATGAAGCCATCTTCTGATATAGTCCAGAGAGAAATAAACATTTTACAAGAAGATATCGTGCGTGCTAGAGAAAGAGCTGGAGTAGACATGGTGTTCACACTCTCTACTTCCTTGAGTGGTAGGATGTTTTCAGGGAAATCATTCATAGGATCAGATCATTTACAGGAGATTAAACAAGTCAGATTAAAAAGCTTGGGGAATTAAAAAAAAAAAGGTATGTGCTTGGAATTGAAATGACATCAAATTAGGCATCAAATCTTCATAGAGGGAACATTCCACAGTTAAGGAGCCATCACCGAAAAGTCCCTTCCCCTGGTAACCACCTGCTGTTCCTAAAATGGCAGTTGGACGGGGGGGGGGGAGGTGTTTCCAAACATATTTATTATATTTTTATACCACCCAATAGCCAAAGCTCTCTGGGCAGTACACAACAATTAAAACCGTAAAATACAACATAAGATACACTATAAAAGTTTAAAAGTTTAAAACTACAGTATAAAATAGAAGTAAAAACCAAAGTAAAACCTAGCAGCAATGCAACGATACAAGAGCATGGATAACTGTAGCTAGGCTATCTCTGTCCCGATAAGGACATAATTGGTATATAAGCCTAAGCTGATAAAAGGTGCTCCATGCCACCGAGTCCAGTCCACCTGTGCCCCTAGTGATAATGCTGGATCCATGAGCACCCCAAACTATGAACATGACCCTTTAGGGGGAGTGCAACCCACTCCAGAGTTTATTTAAAGTTTATTTAATTAATGTCTCAATTTTAAGATCTTACTAGTAAATGGGCAAGGCCATGTGGAGACAGGAGGTCTTTCAGGTGCCCTGGTCACAAGCCCTAAAGGCTTTAAAAGTCAAAACAGAGATCATTTTGGAGAGATGTCTTAAGATTTGAATATATACCTTCTATAGCTCTTTATATCCAGTGTAACTTTGGCACTACAAAACTGAAAGTGGATCTTTATACAGTGTAATAAGCACTTGTACTCCAAAGTATTGTTTACAGTTTTGTTTATCTATTTAATGGGATGACGACGACGACGACGATGATGATGATGATGATGATGATGATGATGATTTTAAAAAAACACCCACCAGTACCTGAACTGAGCCAAGGAATTAACGGGGAGCAAGTACAGCTTGACTGTGAGGAGAGACCTGTGGTGCTTTTGAGAAGAAATGTTATTTACAAATGTACATAATGAGTAGAGGGGAAGTTAGGGGGCCATAGGATTTTTCGGATTCCCAGCTATGTCGTCAGAAAATCGCTCCGACCTCAGAGCTGGGGATCTGTACTCGGATCCCCCTCCCCCCCTTGCACCAGCGCAGAAAGAACCGTGGCGGCGGCTTCTCCGAGATCACAAAGCAGCCTCGGAGAAGTGATTTAGTGGGCATTCGGGGGGGGGGGGAAGCAGGGAGGGGAGGAGGAGACTGGCACCGCCAAGGCGAGACATATCCTGGCGGCACCTCAGCCTCCTCCCCTCGCCCTCCGAAGTCCCAGTTAGACAGCCAAAATCGGCTGCCTAGGAGGCGACCTTCACGGGGTTCACCCCATGCTCCTCCCACTCTGCATAGGATGCCCATAATCCTTTGCGTTCGGAGGGTTACGGGCGTCCCCATAGAATTGCACCCTTAGTGATCTTGTTATATTATTATGTATCTTCTTCTCTTTTTTGACTGTCTTTAATTATTTTTATTTTTTTTTTTAACTATTTCAAAATAAAATATAATTTCATGGAAAACTGCCAGGGATGGTACTAGACATCTGTACCAAGGATCAATGTTACTTCAGTTTTTGTTTGGCTTAAATGTAGCGTAACACTACTGCTCACTCACACCACACCAACTCTCCACGTAAACGGGCAAATGGGGATAGATGCATCTGTTAGCTTTGGTTTTTCTCAGTTTCTTGTTTTTTTCCAGTCTTAAGTTTGTTTATCCTGTTCCATATCAATGAATTAAAAAAAAAAAAAAAAAAGACACCACAAAACTTTGTAGGCATTTTGCGTACATTTCTCCTACTATATGATTATTATTTTTTTGCTATGTGCTTTGGGCTAACACATACCATTTTTTGCAAGCAATTTCCCCTAATGCAACATTTCTGTTTGTTATTTTCACTGACATAAAATGCAAACTGAACAAGTTTCACCCTCATCCCTAGAGACAAACTAGAGATAATTAGTAGCTATTAGTGACTGCCCGAGACGAATGAGAGTGATGAATGAATGCAAATGAATGAAAGCAACAATTTGGGGAGAAACCCCCCCAGAAAAAAAAGTTCTACTGTCTCTACATTTTAGTCCAGTAAAATTAGCATTTGACCAGAGATTTAGAATGCAAAGCTGAGAATTGCAGGCCAGGGATATGTTCCTTTGATAACTGTGACAAACATGATGCAGGAAGTCCCTCTAAATCCTGTGTTTTAAGATCCTATCCAAAATAGTTCCCTGACTCTGACATCTTCTGTCCACTTTGAGTTTAAGAATGTTCAACTAGTTTCAGATATGCCTCGCTAGTTTCAGAAATACGCGTGCTGCTTTTAGCTAAACAAAGAGAAACCAGCCATTTTGCAATATGGCAGCTTTCCCCCCAACCTGGATATTTAGGACTTTCAGCATGTTTATTACAGCTATCAAATGAACATACCCCCTGCAAGTCTCCGCTTTTTATCCTGGGATGTGTCAAAAAAATTTTGCTGGTTGCACTGGACTCTTTGGCACTGCACTGGCATCATAAGCAATTTCTAGATTTTGCAGTGGCCCAATAGACTATTTGCCAAGTGGGCCATGAACTCATTCCTCATTATAAAATGTGTCCTTCTATGCTTACTGCCAATTGCAGAGAAGAGTTTGCACATTTCACCATAGTGGGGGAGATGTGAAAGTTCCATTTCTGATGTGACAGATAAGGATAACAGGAAGCACAGGGTACGTACACTTCCAGTTTGCCCTGATTCTTTGTCATGTCTAAAGTCACTCCTATGGATCACACATTAGATTATGATTCCCTTCCACAAAATGAAGTGGTGATTATGGAGGTATTTGCCCAGACAGATTTCCCATAGTTAATACAGAGCATTTCACTAAATCTTCCTCCCAACTACATTGGCTTGCACAATGCACCAGGGCAGTACAATGCAGTGTTCCTACTGACTGATTCCTCACACAAATCCAATTCACATGAGCTAGAAAGGGATAGAGAGGGAGTCACTATGGCAACAAAAGTGACAGTTCATGTGACAAAAGGAGGCAGCCACACTTGCCTTTCTCTCGCCACCGCAATACAAACACTCAGACCTCTATAAACGTATATATAAAAACAATCATCATGCTTCTTGGGGGGGGAGGTATTATTAAGCACATTAAACTGGGTTAATAGCAATTTCTGCTTCCCTTCTCACTAAGGTGAAGACAGCTTTTAAACTGGACACTGGGGGAAAGCCAACAGGAGCTGGGATTCTGGGAAGCATACGGCTTGGGTTGAATCATCCTTAGATGATGAAAATGTTTCTGATTGTCCCAATGGGAACAGGGAGTGAATAGGCCAGGAGCATATGGTGAAACATGATAGCGTGTCAAAGAGGCCTAAGGGCCACAGCATATGATTTATTTATTTATTCTATTTATACCCCGCCTTTTGTTCCTGCAAGGAACCCAAGGCGGCTTACATAATCCTCCTCCTCCTCCTCCTCTCCATTTTAACCTCACAACAACCCTGTGAGGTAGGTTAGGCTGAGAGTCAGTGACTGGCCCAAAGTCACCCAGTGCATTTCATGGCCGAGCGGGGACTAGAACCCGGATCTCCCGAGTCCCAGTCCAACACTCTCACCACTACGCTACACCACCAGAGACATCTGGGGTGGGACACCGTGTACAGGTGTTTCAATGCAAATGCTAGAAGCCTCCGAGCCAAAATGGGAGAGTTGGAGTGCCTGGTTTTAAAGGAAAACTATAGCGGGCAATACAGAAACCTGAGAGAACTCGTGATATATGTTCATCTCTATAGGAAGGACATGGAAGGGTGTACTGGAGGAGATGTTGCTCTGCTAGTGGTGGGACCGAGCCTGGAGTCGGCTGGAGGCTCGCTCCGGGCTCGGCCCCCCGCGAGCGGCGGCGGCCCGATCTCACTCTTCAGAGCGGCGCAGAGCATTCTCCGCGCCGCTCGAGCCACCGCCGGAGAACCCCCCACGCACGGGGGCCCCCGCCGCCGCTGCCAGACCCCCCACCGCTGCCGCCAGGACCCCCCCGCCTACCTGGTCCTACGCGCTGCCGCCGCCGGAGCCACTGCTCCGGCGCACTGGACCCCCACCCGCGCTCTGTTTTGGTGGGAGGAACCAGGGCAACAGGGCCTTGCTCCTGTCTGCCGGGCTACTCAGGTACATCCCTACAGTCTGTACATCAAAGAGGGCATCGTGTCAAGCAGACTAGAAAACCTAAAAGGGGTAGACTCCTCCACAAAAGTGGCGTGGGTGACAATACTCGGCTCCAAAAGCAATTTAGTACTAGGAACATGCTACCATCCGCAAGATCAGAATGCTCATCATGATCTTGAGATGGAAAACAAAATCAGGGATGTATCCAAATGATGCCTACTGTTGTAATAATGGGTTACATTAATTACCCCCACATTTCCTGGGTAAATGTATGTTCCAGTCATGATAAATAGATTAAATTTCTCAATGCCCTAAGAACTGTGCCCCAGAACAGTTGGTCATGGAATGGACCAGAAGGGAGGCAACCCTGGATTTAATCCTAAGTGTTCACTGATGCTGCCCAGGACCAAAAATGAGATGTGATTGTTGTCGAACCAGTTGGAAACCATGACCACACAGTGCTGTCAGATTTAATATATATTTCCATGGAAAATTGTCAAGGAAGTGCAACACAGTCACATTTGACTTCAAAAAAGGAAACTTCTCTAAAATGAGGGACCTGGTAAAAAGGAAGTTGAAACGTGGCATCAAAAAGTTTTAAATCCTTTCAAAATGCTTGGAGGTTACTAAAAACCACAACAATAGAAGCTCAGCTAGAATGTATACCACAGGTTAGGAAAGGTAGCACCAAGTCCAAGAGGTTGCCAGCATGGTTAACGAGCAGTGCCAAGGAAGCTATTAGAGAGAAGAAGGCTTCCTTCAGAAAATGGAAGTCTTGCCCAAATGAGGAGAGCAACAGGGAGCACAAACTTGTGCAAAAGTGATGCAGCAGACAATAAGAGGTGCAAAACAGCATTTTGAGGAGCATATCAATAACAATAATGAGGCCAACAATTAGAATTCTTTAAATATATCAGGAGCAGGAAACCAGCTAGGGAGGCAGTTGGACCACTGGATGGCAATGGCATTAAAGGGGTACTACTAAAGCAGGATAAGGAGATTGCAGAAAAGGAATTGAAAATAAAACTGCCAATATCATACTGCCTATAAACAAATCTATGGTGCGACCACACTTGGAATACTGTGTACAATTCTGGTCACTGCATCTCAAAAAGGATATTGTAGAGTTGGGGAAAGTGCAGAAAAGGGAAACTAAAATGATCAAGAGAAAAGATAACGTTTACAAACTTATTTGGAGATGGTACCTGACTCTGGTGAGATTAAAACAAATAGATAGTAATTGCTCAGCATTGTGTTGGAGAGGATGCCAGGAGCTATGCTCACATGTGGTGGAGTTGTAAAAGCATATTGGAATTTTTGCGGAATTTTTTTTTTAGAAATATCAGAAATTATTGGTATTAATTTAGAGGTCTGCCCAAAATTAGCATTGTTATCATTAATGGAGAAAGTTGTTTGTTCTCAAGATACAAAAGAATTAATTGTAAATTTGTTAACAGCAGGTAGACTAATGATAGCAAGGAAATGGAAAGTTCAACATGATTTTTTAATTACTGATTGGTATAAGGAGGTGTGGGATATTGCCTTAAATGATAAACTAACTTGTAGTATCAAATGTAAAAAGGGACAACTTAAGAAAAATACTTTTAAGGACATTTGGGGATTATTTTTAGATTTTGTTTTAATAAAGGGGAAAGGGAACATGCCATGTCAAGATATGTTGTATTCTTGGAATAATGAACCATACTTGATTATAGAGATAGAAAGTATATTTTGGTCTCGTGGTGATGGGTGCACTATATAAGTTTTATGAATGTCATTTTAGTTGTCTTATTTACTGTTTGAAAATTTTAAATAAAATTTATTTTTTTAAAAAATGATCAAGGGGCTGCCTGCTGCAACTCCCCTATGAGGAAAGATTACAACATCTGGGACTGTTTAGCTTAGTAAGGGGAGACATGCTAGAGGTGTACAAAATTATGCATATTGTGGAGAAAGTAGATTGGGAGACATTTTTCTCCCTCTCTCATAATACTAGAACCCATGTTCATCAGATGAAGCTGAATGATGGGGGATTCAGGACAGACCAAAGGAAGTACTTCTTCACAAAGTGTATAATTAAACTATGTAATTCACTACAAGATGTAGTGATGGCCACCAATTTGGATGGCTTTAAAAGGGGATTGGTCAAGTGCATGGAGCATATAAGGCTATCAATGGCTACTAGTCCTGATGGCTATGTGCTACCTCCAGTATCAGAGGCAGTATGCTGTGGAACATGACTGGGCGGGAGCTATTTCACCCATGTTCTGCTTGTGGGTTTCCCATGGCCCTGGGCAGCTGGTTGGCCACTGTGTCAACAGAATGCTGGACTAGATGGACTTTGGTCTGATCCAGCACGGCTCTTCTTAAGTTCTTATGTTATGAACCAAGTTGATTCAAAACTCCTCTCACAAAGCATTTCATGATTCTCGTTCACCTACCCCCGACAGCCAATGTTCATTTTTGGGTTATTTTATAAAATAATACTTATGTGATAGGCTAGAACTGAAAATAACCAAATTGTGTTGTTACACCACATGCCGTGGTTACAGGGAAATCTCAGAACTGCAGGACCAAAGCATAGTCAACATCCTGTCTCAAACCACAGAGCTCATATCAGTTAAAAAGTATTATCCTGTCAGAATCACGGGAACAGCCCTTCTACGCACATGTGCTAATTAAAAGTTGCATAAGTTTAATTACCAAGAGCGAGGAAGGAAGTGGGAAGAAGACTATCTGATATTTTACCCATACTATACAAACTGGAATAAAAATTTTAAAATTGTGAAATTATATCTTATGGGGAAGTGTTCCCTGAGGGCCAGAAGAGCATTGCGCCAAGCAGCACATGCCCACGACTTTTGTCCAGTTGCACATGAAACACTCCATGCAACACACTGAATAGCCTCCACACACCTTCACAGCTCAGCTGTCTTTCTCAATACCACCTGCTGGCTGGGGAACACGAGCAGGAGGGTGCCATTTTGCTCCTGTCCTGCTTGTGGGCTTCCCATTGGGGCATCTGGTTGGCCACTGTGGGAACCGAATGCTGGACCAGATGGGCCTTTGACCTAATCCAGCAAAGCTGTTCTTACGTCCTTCTCCTTTCACCCTTGCAACAATTCTGTGAAGCATCATTATTACTCCCATTTCATAGGGAATTAGATGGTCTTATGTTGCCTAATCAATGGAACCTTGTTTTTGCCTCTGTGTCAGAAGGGTCTAAAGATCTTAGGTTTCATCTTCTTTAGTAAAAACTTTTGTTTCGTGTTTATTGGACACCACAACGTGTTTTTAATAAGGGTTTGCCTAAGCCAGCTAACTGTTGGAGGTGTAATACTGCGCATGCTTCGTTTACCCATATGTTTTGGAAATGCCCAGTGGTTGCTTGCTTCTTTTTGGGTAGAGGTCATAGTACGGATAAATCTAGTATTAGAATGCTCTTTAATATTTACCGATGCACACGTTCTTTTAAATTATATACCTGCTGTATGGAATTTATTACAAGGACAACGCATGTGGATTTTCTGCGCCCTCTTGACAGCCAAAAGACTGATATTACAACACTGGAAAGATAAACGCTCACCTCCTATAACACAATGGATTGAGGACCTAATAACGCTTTCAACATTTGAGCAGGTGGTATTTAGATGCCACCTGCAGATGGATAAATAAATGGATATTTGGTCTGCTTTTTCTGAAGCTTATGCATAACTATTTTTATGGATAATTTTATTACCACATACTTTTTTATAGTTATGGATATATATTTCATACATATTTACTGTAAGTGATCCATGTAAAATACTGTAAGAAAATTGTATTTTTTGTTGTTCATTTTTTTCTTCATTTTTTATGGTTTTTGTTTTGTTTTGGTATAATTCGCATTAAAAAAACTAATATTTTTTTTAAAAAAGGAACAGCCCTTCTATAAATTGAGCAATTTTCATTCTTTACAAAGAAGGTAGCAATGATTGTACAGTTCTTTCCTTCTTAACCAGCAAGATGAAAGCAGAGGAATACTTGAGTAAAAAAAATATATACATGCTATCCACTAAAGAGATTTTTAAAAAGCAACCCCAAACAGATGAAGATAACTTCAGTGCCTCAAGTTATGGATAGGAAATGCTGTGCTCACCCTTAGCCCATAATATACCATTTTCTAAAATACAGTTAGTACAAGCCAAAGTTCAACTTAATGGGTCAGGCAGCCTCTGGAAGCCAGCCCATGAAACCGGGCCTACTTAATAGCTAATGCACAAACAGGTGGTGGTGGGACTCCTTTCTTACCTGATCACTCCTCAGGTCTTCAACCAATCAACTCACTTAGTGCCACCACTACCCTGCGTGGAGAAGGAGAGGAGCAGAGACCATTGCCTTCACCACCATCCCACTTGTTCCCTTCCTATTGAAGGGGATGGCATCAGCTTCAGGACTGACAGGATGGAAAGCGGTGGAAGCCATTGTCCCCTGCCAGCTCCAACACTGCTGATATGAGTGAGGAAGGCGCTCCCAAGGTGAGGCCTTCCTCTGTGAGAATCCTCACTGTTTGCAAGAATTCTGGGGTGTTTATGAGAAGGGAAGCATGAGACAGGGGACTTAAGACCAACTGTCTCTTCCAGATGTTAGTACAGCCAAATGTTAGGTGCATCCAAGTATTGTTGAAATGAATGCAGCTTGTGCTCCACCCTGTACCTAAATTCCTCTAATCTGAATGGGATGCAGGTGTGCCTAATGTTCTCTAGATTACCACCCAATGGACAGTGTAAAGAGCCCTCACATTCATATACCATTGCTCATGTTCAATAGTCCATCTAGACATATGGAGACTGCATTCCCAGCATGTGAGCTTCAGTACTCAGTGTGAGAACTAGCCAATAATGAGCTGGAACTAAACCACTGGAGTTCTCTTTGCATTCTTTCAGTGCTTAGTAGCCGTGGCTTCCAAGTGGCTGAGCATTACGAATAGACACGCTTTCTTAATGTAAGTCAAAAGAGAACAAGCGTCTCTTTCAGGGTTTCTTTTCATGCTGTAATTTCATGTACTTTGGCTTATGCTTGACAGCCAATGTAACCTGAATCTGTGGAATGTTATTATGGGGGACAGACTTTTTCAAGCTTATAGAAAGGACATTCTGTCTTCGATCCAAGAGCCTGAGTGAGTGATGCACTGGAGTTGTGCTTATCTCAACAGGTGCACTTCAGTTTAAGGAGAGACCAGATGGACCGTGCTTTTCATTCCACTTTCAAATTCAACAAAGGCTAAGCCCCAATTTGTCCCAATAATAAATATGCCCTTTACAGTTGACAACACTAATGGAAATGGTAATGGCTTGTATTTACTGTGCTCTTCGTTGTGAAAGATGATAAAGCACTTTATGGTGTACTTGCGCATGTATAATTAGTTTATGTATCACGTGCATGGGCTGTATCACTAGAGTTAGAAGAAGCATTTCAAGTCAAAAGTACATTAGATGAAGAAGAAAAAAACCTGTGTGTGTGTGTGTGTGTGTATTACAAGGGCATTTTGGCTAAGAAAAGGAGACCAACCTTTTCTTTATTTCACCAGTCATAATGGTAACATGGGGTCCAAATCACTGGAAACGTCTTTTGCACAAACTCAGCGAAATAAACGGAAGTTACAGAAGAGTGCAGCTGAAAGGTAGGATGGAGGAAGGCCATTAGGAGACCTGAAGGTGGCAAGCACATCCTTTTATCTGTGAAAAAGGGCCACAGAAGCAGCAGAGGGAACATATGGGACATTGTGGGGCGGGGGGGATGATGCTGGCTCCTGGGAGGTTGCTGCTGCTTACACTGGTGGAAAACCAACAGGGATGGTGCAAGACATTTTGCCGTCTGAGGTGAAGGACAAGATAACGCCTCCCTCCGCTCCGTGTTCAAAAGCCAATCAGATTGGCTATTGAATCTTACTTTAACACTGGTAATGGGACTCTGCCTACTGATGGTAGGGCCAGGCCTGCAAATCCACATCCTAGAAGCTGGTTCACACACATGCATATGAGGCAAAAGTCCTATGTAGGCATTTGCCTGCTCACATTTAGGGCAAAAGTGTGGCAGAGAGCATGGGTGCCCACGTAAGCACCACCCCCAATGCCCCCGCTCTCCCAGCTGTCAGTTAAAGCTTTGCACATTGAACGCAAAGGTCTGTAAAGGGCTCTGTAAGTGTTCAGCTGAATGCGCTTAGAGCAGTGTTCTCCAACCTTGGGTCCCCAGATGTTTTTGGCCTACAAGTCCCAGCATGCCCCAGCCAGCGACGCTACACTGGCTGGGGCATGCTGGGAGTTGTAGGCCAAAAACGTCTGGACCCAAGGTTGGAGAACACTGGCTTAGAGAGATTCCGTGACTGGAAACCCTGATCAGGCAGGGTTCATGGTCACAGAATCTCTGTGAGGGCGTTCAGTGCTCTGCCACCGAGCTACAGCCCTTCCTATTGCTGGATAACGGTAACTAACAACCAAAACAGCCCCAGATTCCTTCCTCTGCAACCACGTAAACCCACTTTTCTGGAAGACCTGGGTGAGGAAGAGGAGGAGAAAAACAAATCCTCTTGTCTACTTGTATAATAACGTCAAATACAGTTCAGAACTTCTCTTGCCCATCACCCCCATAGAGGGGGAGAAAGAAGTTTGTGGAGACTGATTAAATCCTTTGCTGTGCTGAAGCTACTAAGCTTCTGCAGAAGCCAAAGGTTCCAGTTTGGGGCAGTAAGATGCTACGTGAACGCTGGCTCAGCTTGTCTGAGTGTGGAAAGCTAAGCAGGGTCAGGCCTGGTTGTGACTTGGATGGGAGACCCCTCCTCTAGTTTCCTGCATTGAGCAGGGGGTTGGACTCGATGGCCTTGTTGTAGGTAGGCTTGTAAAATCGAGCCTCGCCGGGCAGAACGAGGCCAAAATTGGCCCCATTCACGCCCAGCGAGGCCTTACCGTTTTCTTCAGGGCGGCTCACCCTCTCCGCGGTGAGCCACCCGCGCAGCCCGTTCCATCCCGTCGCGTCACTTCCGGGACCGGAAATGACACGACGGAACCCTGCGCAGGCACGCTGGACCCCTGTGGCACGTTCTGCGCCTGCGCAGGGTCCCGTCGCATCATTTCCGGTCTCGGAAGTGACGGACGGGGCCGGAGAAGCCCGATCGAGCGGCGCGGAGAACCTCTCCGCGCCGCTCAGAAAATCGAGTCGGGTCGGCGCCCCCGCGGAAGATTGGGTCGGGGGCGCGACCCGGCCTTGGATCCATGCCTAGTTGTAGGCCCCTTCCAACTCTATGATCTATGAAATCTATGAAATATCAGTATTGGGGGGCTCTTCCTGCGCTCCCCCTTCCTTCTCCAAAATTTCATTGCAAGCAAGCTCCCAGCAGTGGGCATGTGAGAGGAGAAAAGTAGGGAGAGAAAATAATGAGCAGACTGTGAAAGGTCTCCCCTCTAGTTTAAAGGGTGGGGGCCTTCATGCTACTACGCTCTCTATTGGTTTGCTGAGCTGAGGGAGTCCTAGGAACTGCAAGCCTACTGAGCTCAGATAGAAGAAACAGGCTTGTAGTGAAACAGATGAGGGCATTGGGTTTGGGGCAACCTTAAAGATCCGGAGCACAGCTCCGAAGATCTGGGGCACATGTCCAGATGTGCCACCCTTGACCACCACCCATGTCCTCTGCCTATTTCCTACACAATGAGCTTCCCCTGGCAAAGGGACCAAGAGAAGAGCATCCTCTGAAGGTCTTAAGACACAGGCAGGTTGGTAAGGAAGAGATGAGACCTTCCTTCAGGTATTTGAAGGTATTTTTTATTTGAAGGAAAAAAGCCGGGGTATAAATATAATTAATAAATAAATAAATTTGGGTCCCAAGCCGTTTAGGGCTTTAAAGATATGCACTAGCACCCTTGAATTGGGCTTGGATAAAATAAAGAAATTGTGATTGTTTACCCACACAAACCATATAAGTACTTGTTTTTTCCCTTTTGAAAAGAAGAAATGCTTGGCTACATAATCCCCTATCCCCACACCCCATTTGGACAATTTGCTTCAGCATCAGAGTGGTTTTAAAATAAATAAATAAATCTGAACAGATTTCCTGCCTCCGCCTCCTTAAGCAAGGCTGTTCCCATTCACCATTTAAAAAAGGAAAAGTAAATCTCCCTGTCCCCTTCATTATATTTTTATGCTTATCAAGCTGCTGAAGCAGAATTAGGGTTGCTGCTGCCGCCGCTGCTGCCATAAATGGAAGTTATTCCCATTGCGCCACAGAAATAATCATCTGTATACAACCGCTGAGATTAAAAGAAATATGAGTGCATCAGACTCTTTCAAATTTGTATTTGCTGAAGCTGAAATGTAAATGGGTTAGTAGAAGCTTTTACTCAACATGCCTTTGTGGAGTTAATAGTAATTATGATCTGATCTAAAGCTTGCCAAACACAGATGCACACAGAACCATGCATATTTCTAATAAACCATGACCGGCAATGGCAAGTATAACCTAAGAGGTTACGTCTCTGCTCCAATAATCTGATCTCAGAACATATCCATCAACAAATATCTTCTTGTGTTTGCTTTTAGAAGCATGGCGAGTGTCTTGCATTATTTTGTGAATTGGCTCATTTAACAAGGAGAACATCGTGTAGAAAAGACAGAAGGCACTGATGGGTCCAAGTAAGTAATATTTTAAAAACTAAAAAGAATAAGGTAAAATCCAGGTGTGTCCCTATTCTATCTCTAGTAAAAAAAAAAAAAACAACCCTCTTTTCTTCGTTAGGTGTATGTATAGGATGGATGCACACATCCTTATTTATATGTGTTATGTATATGTATGTTATTAATTGTAGTTTATTACAATCATTTTATCATGTGTGGGTTTTTGTTGCAGTTTTAAACAAACTTTTGTAAGCCACCTTGGGGGCATTGTTGTTGAAAGGCAGGAGATGTATATTTATGAGTGTGCGTGTGTGTGTGTGTGTGTGTAAGAAAGAGAGAAAAAATGAACACAAGGGCAGCCCTGCTGGACCAGACCTCTCGAGTCCAGCATTCTGTTCCCATGCTGGCCAACCAGCTGCCTGTGGGAAGCCCACAAGCAGGACATGAGGACTTCTGCCCATGTTCCCTAGCAACTGGCATTGGGAGTTTGTTTAATGAGGATCCATAGTCACTATCCCTTACCTGTTAAAAACACATGTGTGTATGAGAAACTATCCAGAGTGCTGAATTTTCCTGTTTCTTATATTATTCATGTAAGAGTGCAATCTTGTCAGGATGGCCATAAGCCTCCAAACTCGGGAGCTTCTGATCATCCAGTTCAGAGTGGGAGGAGAGGTGGAGGTGATCTCTGTCAGCCTCCCCCATTCTCCCTGCCTGCATATTTCCCTAGACGGGCTTTTTCGTCCGTCTAGCTGGAGCGTCTTGGAGGGGGAGGGAAGGAGGCCAGAGAGGCATCAGGATAGCTCACATCCTGGCCTCTCCAGTCTCCTCCCTTCCCTGCCGCCTTCCTGGCCCCCTCTCCCCCTCTCCGAGGCTGCTTTCCTAACCTTGGAGAGCAGCCAGTGAGGTTCTTTCCATGCCAGTTGCAAGGGGGTGGCAGAGGGGAGCAGAGCTCCAATTCCCAACTCCGAGATCAGAGCGCTGTCTCCAACCTCGGATCTGGGAATCTGAACTATCCTATGGCCCCTCGGATGCTGTCTAGGGGCCATGAGATTGTTTCCTAAGCCTTATTATTCATCTCTAGGGATGGGCGCCAAGCCCAGCACTCAACTCATGGGGCGCTCGTTGAGTCAAGCCTCTGGCGAGTGCTTGCCAAACTTCTGCGTCCTGGCTGGGCTCTACGCCGTTTACACAGAAAATGGCATAGTATATGTTAAGAACAGCCACAATTTGCGTAAATTGCGGTCGTTTTTAATGAATACTACACCATTTTCTATGTAAACGGTGTATATTATGCCGTTTTCTATGTAGAAAACATCGTGCCCGGAACCCAGAAGTAGCTTTCCCCGGCTCAGCTCACAAGAACGCAAGCTGAGCCAGGGAAAGGTAAGTTGAGTGGAGCTCAGGGGGGGGGGTCAAGCCTGGCAAGTTCGCCGAGCTTCCACCACCACCACCCCTGCCAAGCTCCGCGCACATCCCTATAAAATCATATCCAGTTGTGTAGCGGAGGCGGGTTCACGACACAACACGATAAGCCATGGTGGCTTATATAGGCTATGTTTGTTTCAGAGTGGCTTGTCGTGTGGTCTGAACCCAGCAGCATGGTTTGTTAACCGTGCACAAGCCGCTCTGGCTGGGTTCAGACAACATGAGAAGCCTCTGGGAGGGTCTGCACAGCACACTCGCCGCCTTGGGAATTTTAGCCATGCACCGTGGCCAAAATTCCCCTGTGCCCAACAGACAATGGGGCACAGCGGGGGGTAGCATGCCGCCACCTCCACGCTCAGTCCTCCTACCAGTCTCCCAGGGAGCACCACAGGAGCACTGAGGGGAGCCAAGCGGGAATGACAGCTGCCTAAAAGTGCCCAACCGGCACTTTGGGGCAGCTGTCAGAGGCTCCCCTTGCTGGGCATGGCTGCCACTCAGCTGAGAGGCGGTGGTACCCAGCAAGGGAAAGGGACAAACCGCCTGACGCTGGGCTTGTCTCCCCTCTCCTTGCTGGCCACGGCCACTGTTCAGCTGAGCAGCAGCTGTGCCCAGCAAGGGGAGGGAGGACAAGGCGGGTTCTCCTGGGTCTACCTGGGAGTAGGCCCATGAGAACGGGCATTCTCCCACCCACCCGCCTGTGATGGATTGAGGCCTACACAGGCTTAAGTTTGCTGAAGCCTGAAGGCCCAAACACTTCCCTCGATTAGTTGAAGCCTGAAGGCCCAAACACTTCAGGATGGGAGGGGGAGTTTGAGAGTTTAGTTCACCCAATAGAAGTTAGGAATTATATCTCCTGTTCAAAGTCACATGATTATAACCTTCCATTCCTGGGAAGGCTATATATGTGTGGGGTGTGGTCAGCTAGAAGCAGAAGCAGAGAGGCAGCAGAGAGAGCCAGACTGCAGAGAGAGACTGATTACAGAGGACAGAGGTAGTCTGAAGTTAAGCTAGAGAACCTTGGATTGTTTGTTTGTTTGATTTTATCATACTTGATTTGAATTATAACCACTCTATTAAGTAAATACCCTAATATTATAAGTAAAGTGTTGTTGTGTACCCTGAGAGTTTGGAGTGACTTATTCACCACGTCTAAAAGCCTACACCCACGTTACTGGAAGCAGGCAAAGGATTTGATCTCCTAGAGAGGGAGAGGCTTTGGGAAGAGGCAGAGATCTTCCAAAGGCAGGTTAAGGGGTCCCTGCAGTAGCGGAACCTTGACACCGCCACACCGAGTAGACCCAGGAGAATGTGACCCCCCTGCCCGTGGCGCCCCATGGGGTGATTGGCGCCACACACAGGGTGGGAGAGGAGGTGCATTCTCCTGGGTCTACCCGGGAGAAGGCTCAGGATAACATGCCTCCTCCTGCCCACTGGCCAGCGGGGGGTTGGGTCGCTTTCCCCTAGGTCTCCTCCCGGAGAGACCAAGAGGAAACCACCACCACCCCACTCCAACTGGCGAGCTCCTCACCAGTCAGAGGGGGTGGGCAATTCTGCTTGTCACTGCCACGCGTAGTGCTGACAAGCAGAATTGCACCCCCGATTCCCCCTTCCCCAGCACCGCTTGACCGCAGCACCATGGGGGGGGAGGGTAGACGGGGGAGTGGCCATCACTTCAGCCTACTCATGAGTAGGTTAAAGCACTGGCCACCTCCCACCGCTGCACACCCGGCTGAAAGGGCTGGCTGTGGCAGTGGGTGGTGGTGGTGGTGGTGGAGCACCTGTGCTCCGCTTGCCCACCTCCTGAAGAGGAGACAGGCGATTCGATCGTGCTCCCACCCCGCCGTGCATCATGGCCACCTGGTGACTGCGAGGGATAGCTGGGTGGTGGAGCAACCACACTGCAGGTCTCTCGTCTCCTCTTGAGGAGGTGGGAGAATAGTGCACGGCTGCTCCAGCACCCCACCACTGCTGGGTGGCCGCAAGGGACAGCGGGTGAGGGGATGTTGTCCTGGGGCAGCGCTGGCAGCATCTGCTGCGTGCTGGCCCCTCTGGGCTTGGGGGAGAGGTATGTGGCAGACACCGGTGGCACCACCCTGCTCTCCTACCAATGCTGGGAGAGCGGGATTGCTCATGGTCAGTCTTGTGCATGCCGACTGAATGTATGGGGATTTCACATTCACAAATTTAGGGTTGGGGTTAAGCCTCCGGTTAGGGGTAGGGGTATGAAAACCAGGGTCCCTGTGCATGTCCCGGTGCCAGGACCTAGCCTAGGCTGGGCAGACTAAGCGAGTAGGCAACAAGAACACCCTCAGTGATTTATTTATTTTATTATATTATATTTATAGCCCACCTTTTTTCCTGCAAGGAACCAGGGATGGGGACTCGGACTCGAGGACTCGACTCGTGAGTCGGACTGAGTCCCCCCTCTGACTCGACTCGGACTCGAGTCCCAATATTTTTAATGGGACTCGATACTCGACTCGGGACTCGAGACCAAGGACTCTTCAACATCCCTGGGCTGTGCCAGAAGGAGTGGAGAGGAGCGTGATTGCCGGCGAAGAGTGCATGGAAGCGAGGTGTGCCGCTGCTCGGCCACTATGGACGGCTACCAGGAGTGCAGCCCCAACAGTGTGTCAAGATTTATTTTGATTGATGTGTTGCGTACTTGGGAGAGGCAGAGGAAGGACCTGAGATTACTCTGTGTGGCTGCTCTGAGTGTGAAGTAGCCTTATTTTGTTGGGAAAAACCCCCATTGATTTTAATAGGGACTCGTGGAGTCAGCTTTGGGAGTGACTCATGACTCGAGACTCGTGAGTCACCATTTTGGACCAAGGACTCGGACTCGGATTCGAGACTCGGATCCAAAGACTCGTGACTCGACTCGTGACTCGAGACCAAGGACTCTTCAACATCCCTGCAAGGAACCCAAGGCGGCTTACATAATCCTCCTCCTCCTCCTATGTTTTATCCTCACAACAACCCTGTGAGGTGCTTAGGCTGAGAGGCAGTGACTGACCCAAAGTCACCCAGTGAGTTTCATGGCCGAGCGGGGACTAGAACCCGGATCTCCCGAGTCCCAGTCCAACACTCTCACCACTACGCCACACTGGCTCTCAATATAGGTCAGGTTTGCCCTGCCAATGTGCCCTGAGAGAGGCGGGGGCGGCGGCGGGGGATTCTGAGGTGCCTGCTTTATAACCGTAGCACTGCTTTCCACTGGCAATTCATCAAGGCCCAAGAATGCCCTCAAAGAGCTGCAACTCCTCACCTGAGCTTTTGTCAGACAAGGTTAAACAAGCACGGGGCAATTTTGCCTTTTAAATCATCGCCTTCATCGGTCTCCCCACTCAGGGTGCCTCACCCTGCTACATGGCCAGGCTAACCCTGAGCCTTATACCTTGATGTATGCAAAGCATAGAGGGGTCCCCAAGCTTTTTGGGCTGCTGGCACATTTGGAATTTTGAAAGAGTGTCGTAGGCACTCTCCAAAGAATGGCTGCCATGGTGGGCATAGACAGTCACAAAACACCCATTTCCCAGAAGCTGGTGCTTCTTTTGCAACATGCCAGCCTCCCAGAGATAGATAGATAGATAGATAGATGGATAGATAGACAGACAGACAGACAGACAGACAGACAGATAGAATAATTATTAGTAGTATTAGTATTAGTATTAGTATTACTACTACTATTACAAAAATCAAAAGCAAGAGGGGCAGGGAGCCTGCTGGCAGCCATGAAGACACATACCCGTGGGCACCACATGGGAGACTCCAGGCATATACGGTACTCTTCCACTGAACTGTGTTCCCCTTGACTTGACTATCAGGTGGATCCACAATTGGCTACAGAATCGGACTCAAAGAGTGCTTATCAATGGTTCCTTCTCAAACTGGGGAGAGGTAACGAGCGGGGTACCACAGGGCTCGGTCCTGGGCCCGGTGCTCTTCAACATTTTTATTAATGACTTGGATGAGGAGGTGCAGGGAATGCTTATCAAATTTGCAGATGACACAAAGTTGGGTGGAACAGCTAATACTCTGGAAGACAGAAACAAAATTCAAAGTGACCTCGATAGGCTGGAGCGCTGGGCCGAAAACAACAGAATGAAATTTAATAGGGATAAATGCCAAGTGCTGCACCTAGGGAGAGGAAACCAAATGCAGAGTTACAGAATGGGGGACACTTGGCTCAACAATACTACAAGTGAGAAGGATCTTGGAATTGTGGTAGATCACAAACTGAATATGAGCCAGCAATGCGATGTGGCTGCAAAGAAGGCAAATGCAATTTTGGGCTGTATTAATAGAAGTATAGCTTCCAAATCACGGGAAGTGATAATTCCCCTTTACTCGGCACTGGTTAGGCCTCATCTTGAGTACTGCGTCCAGTTCTGGGCACCTCACTTTAAGAAGGACATAGACAAACTGGAGAGGGTTCAGAGGAGGGCAACAAGGATGATAAAGGGACTGGAAACAAGGCCCTATGAGGAGAGACTGAAAGAACTGGGCATGTTTAGCCTTTAGAAGAGGAGACTGAGGGGAGATATGATCGCACTCTTCCAGTATTTGAAGGGATGTCACACAGAGGAGGGCAAAGATCTCTTCTCGGTCATCCCAGTTTGCAGGACACGGAATAATGGACTCAAGTTACAGGAACCTAGATTCCACCTAAACATCAGGAAAAATTTCCTGACTGTCAGAGCAATAAGACAATGGAATCAACTACCTAGGGAGGTGGTGGGCTCTCCCACTCTGGAGGCATTCAAGGTGCAGCTGGACAGCCATCTGTCAGGAATGCTTTGACCTGGATTCCTGCATTGAGCAGGGGGTTGGACTCGATGGCCTTGTAGGCCCCTTCCAACTCTACTTTTCTATGATTCTTCCAAAGCGTCACTTTGCCCTCCAGAGACCTGAAGTAGCACTTGCACTTCCCTTCCTGTTTTCAAAAAGTAAACTGAAATTTCAGATGACAGCAATAGGAAACTGAGCTGCTTTTAACTAGTTCCGTTTAAGGGCTTCTCTACGCCGCCTGTGTCTACCACCTTGACAGTGACTCCTGTGCATATCTGCTCAGATGGAAGTCCCATTGGGTTCAGTGGTCATTGCTCCCAGGTAAGTGTGTATAGAACTGCAGCCTCAGATCATTTATCTCCATAGTGCTGGGACTGGGGGGTGGGGTTAGAGAGACCCTGCGTAATTCAAAATATTGCAGGAGCTCTCTCTGTCCGCCTGCCACCCTTTTCCAGTGTGGATAATAACATGTTATGAACACAATAGCAGTCCAGAGTAGTATGTGATTAATGGCTGCCCACTGCAGAGAGAGCACACAGAAGGGCTATTCAGCAAAGGCAGTTTCATTATCGTGTTCCACCTACTGTTTCTAACAGAAGTGATCAGAAGAACAATGACCCATTTTGACAGGAGGGCAAAATGCAGCACACAATCAACATTCGCTGCTTCAATCAAGGGACATTGTGTCACTTCCAGATGCTGCAGATCTCTTGCCCAAAGAGCAAAAGTACCCGTCTTGCTTTAGTGGAGAAAGAGAGATTCTTAAAGGCCACTGATTAGCCTAAAATAAAAGCTGCCTTCCCCATCCTGGTGCCTTCCAGATGTGTTGGACTACAACTCCTGTGTTGGCCATGCTGGCTGGGCAATGATGGGAATTGTACTCCAACTCATCTGGAGGTGATAAGAATATAAGAAGAACTATGTTGGATCAGACCAGTGTTTCTCAACCTTGGGTCCCCAGATGTTTTTGGCCTACAACTCCCAGCATGCCCCAGCCAGCTACGCTGGCTGGGGCATGCTGGGAGTTGTAGGCCAAAAACATCTGGGGACCCAAGGTTGAGAAACACTGGATCAGACCAAAGGTAGGGGTGGGTGATCCGCTGGGACCCGGCCTGCCTCTGGCTCGGCACCTACCAAGTTGGGCCAAAAGGACTTTTGGGGTCCAAACAGGGCGCTGTTTATTTAGAAAATGCCTTAAGATACATCAAAAGCAGCCACAATTTGCAGAAATTATGCAAATTGCGGCTGCTTTAGGCGTATCTTAAGGCATTTTCGACATAAACAGTGGCCTGCTGGGAACACGGAAGTCGCTTCCCTGGCTCGACTCGGGAGAACACAAGTTGACACCAGGGAAGTTGCCGGATTTCCACCCCCCAAACAAAATCCTCACACATCCCTAACCAAGGGTCCATCTAGGCCATCATTCTGTTCACACAGTGGCCATCCAGCTGCCCACAGGATCCCACAAGCAGGACATGAGTGCAACAGCACCCTCCCACCCATGTTCCCCAGCAACTGGTGTACATAGGCATACTGTCTCTGATACTGGAGGTAGCATATAGCCATCAGGACTAGTAGCCATTGATAGCCTCATGCTCCTGGTTGGGGTAATTGAAGTCACCCATTATTACAACACTTCTTCATTTGGCTGCCTCCCTGATTTCATTTTTCCTCTCAAGATCAACCTAAGCCTTGTGGTCTGGGGGACGATAGCATGTCAGTAGTACTAAATTACTTTTGGAGCCACAATACCACAATACTTTTGTGGCATTGTCACCCACAGAGCTTCTGTGGATGAGTCGTCGGCCCCTTTTAGGTTTTCTAGTCTGCTTGACACTATGCCCTCTTTGATATACAGAGTGACACCACCTCCAAAACATGCTTCCCTATCCCTCCTATAGAGTTTATATCCAGAGGTGATGCTACCTCACTGGTTCCATCCAATCCACCAGGTTTCTGTTATGCCCACTATGTCTTAAGTTCTTTAGTACAGTGGTTTTCAACCAATGGTATGTGTACCACTGATGGGATGCATTAGTAGTGTAGGTGGGGTGCAGGGTTTCATAGCAATTCCTAAGAATGCACTCTCAACTCCTAGGTCTTCCTGCGAGTGTGATGTGCCGTCTCCTGCTGACCCTGCCTGCCATGGATTATCCATGTGTGACCTTTTGGCATGCTAGTAGTAACCTTTTTAGCTACTGAATGTGCAATCCTATGCAAGTTTAGACAGAAAACAGGCCTACAACTCCCAGCATGCTGCAGCCAGCTATGCTAGCTACAGCCAGCTACAGTATTCCCAATAATACTACAGCAATTTTTTTATTTATTGTCCCTGTGTTTTACAGTTACCATAGCAGTAAAAAAATAATACTGAACAGTAGTATTACAATTTTCAACTACTAATGGAATTATTATTTGTGTTTGTGTTCTAGAGCCATAGCAATAAAATTTACTGCCAACAATACTACTGCAATTTTTAATGTCCTTAAAACTTATTGTAAATGATAAATATAATAACATAATGCCTGTAAACATATAAATGTTTACAGGCATTATGTTATTATATTTACAGGTTCTAGTCCCCGCTCAGCCATGAAACTCACTGGGTGACTTTGGGCCAGTCACTGACTCTCAGCCTAACCTACCTCACAGGGTTGTTGTTGTGAGGATAAAATGGAGAGGAGGAGGAGGAGGAGGAGGATTATGTAAGCCACCTTGGGTTCCTTGCAGGAAGAAAGGCGGGGTATAAATATAGTAAATAAATAAATGTCCGAAGAAGAAGGAGGAGGAAGAGGAGGAGGAGGAGGAGGTCTTTTTTTCTATCATGGTGGAACCCAGGTTCTTTGGTAGAGTGATTGGTGGTATGTAAAATACAAAAGTTTCAGAACCACTGCTCTAGTAAGCCATGCTTGGGCTACTAGATACTCTCAAAGGCTCCCTGTGAAGACAGGGAAGGAAAGAGATCACATAGTTGTTGACCACTTTCTTCATTTGTTGTTTATTATCTATGTTTTTCTCTCCTTTAGCATCCAATTTCCCCTAGGGGGTGGGAGGGGGAGGGGGGACAACTAGCTGTTAAAACTAAGAGGAGCAAAGATAACCAAGGAACACTTAATTATTAAAGGAGGCTTGTGGCTCTCCTGTCTCCAGGAGAGCCCTCAGAATTCTCAACAGGGCCTGGCTTACCCATGGCTACTTTTCACATCATGAATGTACCATCTAGCCGGGAGCTCAGTCAAACTTCAGGGCCACCTGTACAGCTGAAAACAAATCAGAAGAGAGACAGGCCTGTCATAACATTGTGTCTCTCTGGATAGGTTTCATTTGGAAATGCATGACCGCATTGCTTAATGGGAGGAAAGGAGAGACAGGAAAGGAAGAGAAAAGCCCCAAATGTAGAACGGCCAAGAAAAACAACAGGCTGGTTGGTTCACAAGATGCCCTCCTGATGAGAGAACATGTGTATTTGAAACCCTTTCTTTCTGTTGTGTTTTTTCATGCTGAAGAAGAGGACAGAGTCCTGTCTCTGCAACCTCTGGAGAGACTTGTCAGAGTAGCTTTGCTGCAGTAGGAAAGGCAAGTGCTGCGGGCCTGAGGTAATCTCCAGCTTTGTGTAAATCAGCCACCTATCTCTTAATCTGGCAGGAGCAGTGCTTCCCTAGTAGTTTAAGGTGGCCACGGCCTGATTAAGTGACCTATTGCTGCTTTATAGATTTCATAGATCATAGAGTTGGAAGGAGCCTACAAGGCTATCGAGTCCAACCCCCTGCTCAATGCAGAAAACTAGAGGAGGGGTCTCCCATCCAAGTCATCACCAGGCCTGACCCTGCTTAGCTTTCCACGCTCAGTCTGCCTAAAGAGCATACAGATGATTCCCAGGCAATCTCCCAGAGTGCTCAGGGGGAGAGACTCACTTAGCTTTAGTGAGCAGAACTGCATTGTGTGACTCGAGCTGCTTCCGTAGGTTAAGGGGAGGGGGGGGAAGGGTCTTCCAAATGGAACACAGGTGTATTTGATTAATATATCTGCCTTCTCATAATATTTGAAGGACTTTTAGAGCTTATGGCTGAAAAAGGTACTTTATTAAATTTTCCAGATGCAGTCCTAGTCATCACGGAACAGGGAATAAGCCTGAGAAAATTGGCTGGTGTTGTTTTTTTTGGGGGGGGGGGGGTTGCCACTTCTCATTTCAGCCCTCTCTCATGCAGTTCCAAGGGAATGTGGAGGGCAATTTGTTTAAGGGATCTGGGTGTAGGCAGAAAATGTCTTGGTGTCAAAGCCGCTGTGCTTTTACTACCACATCACAAGAAATATGACAACTGAGCGCTTCGATATGCTTAGGCAGCACAGGACCACACATTAACCATCCAACGTGGGGCTTCAATCCCTCCTTCGACGTACCTGCTTGGTCCAGCCTTCCGCGACCTGGTGCCCTCTACATGTGTTTGACTGCCATGCCCATCATCCCCGGCCATCCAACACATTTAAAGGGCACCAGGTTGCGGAAGGCTGGACTCATCAAAACGAAGCGGTTTTAGCAAGGCTAAGCATGAGGACCTGCTTCGTCCCTTTGTTGAGCGCATGAGGACAATCCCCTGCAGGTGCGGCGCGCCGGCATCAAGGGCAGGCAGGGTTGGGAGCAGCAGATGCCACAGCCTACTTGTTCACTGGCTCCCTGCCCGTCAAGCAAGCAAACGGTAGCCAGCAGGCCCAGTGTCAGGGGTCACCATGGCACACAGGCTCAGAAGGGCCCATCCCTGACATGCCAACCCCTACGGCAAGCCAAAGCAATGGCCACTCATCCCCTCACCCCCATGAAAGGTTTCCCCGGGGGGGGGGGACACACACCAGCACTCTTGAATGGGAAATGAGACAGCACTCGGCTGCACTTCATCCCTGCCCCTCCTCCCTCCCTCCCTCTTCCTCCTCCTCTTCCTCTACCACCACTTCACTTGCCTCCTGCTGCTCGCCCTACCACCTGACCAATTTTCGCGGCTGGCCTGCCTGCCTGCCTCCTACCTTTGACAACTGAAACAGACAAGGAGATTGACCAGACATGACTACGCATATCGGACAGCCATAACAGCGCATTTGCGAAAGACTGACAACAAAATAATACAAAACACACACACACACCAAACAAAAAACAAGCACATAAGAAGAAGAGCCCTGCTGGATCAGACCAAGGGTCCATCTAGTCCAGCATTCTGTTCACACAGTGGCCAACCAACCAGCTGCCTCGGGAAACCCACAAGTAGGGCATGAGTTCAACAGCACCCTAGCTCATGTTCCCCAGCAACTGGTGTACACAGGCATACTGCCTCTGATACTGGAGGAAGCATATAGCCACAGTTGCACAATTTTTATGGGCCAATTTAAAAAACAACAACCCAATTGCACTTTTTTGAGGCTCGGGGGGGGGGGATGGCAACAAATGAACAGGGGTAGTAGCGATCGGAGCAGGGAGAGGGAGAGATAAGACAGGTTCTGCTGCAAAGGACACTGGGCTACATGCTGGAGCTGACTGGAAGACTGAGGGGGAATGCGGGGGGAACAAGTCACAGCAAGCTCAATCATCTGTCGGGCGTTCTGTGGGCTTTTCAGCAAACAGCCAACCCATCGTGGCTTATTCACAGGGGGGCTTAGCGTGACGTGTGCATGATGCGCCCATTGGCTCTCAGTGCGTCTTCCCACTTTAGAGTCCAAACTCTCTCTGCCTATGACTTGTCCAGTCAGTGCCTAGCATAGCAGACTCTTATTTACACTCGAGCTTTTCAAATTCGCTGCAGTACAAACAATGATAATGGACTCATTATCATTCCCAGTGGACTAGAGTGTACATTAGCTACTAATTGGCAGCTGGGATAATGGGCTTAGCAAAGAGGCTAGGGTTTCCGCAGCTATAGAAAAGCTGAAGTAGCCTCTCTCCAGCCCCAGCCACAGAGCGTACGAGTGCCGAGGCACACGGCGTGAGCAGGCCTGGCCTGATACTTATGCTGCGTCCCGTCTATAGATGAAGTGACTTCAGCCTCCTTCCTTGTTGCACAACCAAATGATTTCCATTGGGTGGCTTCTAATAGGGAGAAAACAAACAAATCCAGTGATTGCAAATGGAAAGAAGTAAGAGTACTTCACTGCAGAGGCTTCTTTCCTTGTTTTGGTGTGAAATGTTAGCCCATTATAAATGGCATGTTAAGACGTCATGAACATGGATTCTTAATATTTGTGCCTATCGGCAAGAAGTCAACCTGTTTTTCAGGGGCTGTCCTCATGTTCCACAGGATAGCTGGGATTTTTTTTGCCTCAATGTGCATCACTTTACAGTTGCCTACACTGAACTGCATGTGCCATTCTGATGCCCCTTCTCTCCCTTTGGAGAGATCCTTTTGGAGCTCTTGTTTTAACCATCCTAAATAATTTGGTGTGTCATCAGCAAATTTGGCCACCTCATCACTCAGCCCTAACTCCAGATCATTTAAGAACAAGTTAAGAAGCACCGGTCCCAATGTATATCCTTGTGGGACCCCACTGTTTATATCCTCGATTCTAAGAACTGGTTTGATTGATTCCTACTTTCTCTTTAACCAGTTAACGATCCATAAGAGGATCTCTCTCTTATTTCATGAGTGCTAAGTTTGCTCAGGTCAGGAGTCTTTTGGTGAGGGACTTTGTCAAAAGCCTTTTGGAAGTCCCATTAAGCAATGTTTACTAGATCACCCCTCTCTACATGTGTGTTGACACACTTTCCAAGAACTCTAAAGGGTTAGTGAGCCAGGACATACTTTTGTGGAAGCCATCTTGATTCTGTTGCAGCAGGACTTGTCCTTCAATATGCTTGATACTTTTATCTTTAATAATACATTTCACCAATTTACCTGGAACAGACATTAAGCTAACCAGCCTGTAATTTATCCAGATCCCCTGAGGGATTCGCACTGATGTACACAGAAAAGATTTAACCTTCTTGCTACAACACAAACAGATTGTCAGTGCACATTAAATAGGGATTTGTCCTCCTTTAGTCTCACTAGCCCCTCTTCCACACTAAAGGACTTTTCTCTTAAAGGGGCCCAGTCTGTTTTAGCAGCCTCAGGCTGCAACGAAACAAGAGAGGCTGTGGCATGCTGGTGTCTTCATGGCTGGAGTCCTCATCCTCAGAGTCCGAGAATGGCAATGCAGCCTCCTCTGTATGCAGGGGGGGCAGGTCCCTACAGTCTTCCTGGACTGGAGAACTTGGTCCTGCAAAAGTGGAAGCCCCGTGACACCTTTCCATAGCAGAATCCTCTCCTGGAACTGTTATCTCAGGAGCCTCATCTTCCAAAAGGTCAGGATTCTCCAAGGACAAAGGTTCAGGGTTCTGGGCTGTGACAGTATGGTGCGTACTACTGCTTGTATCCTGGCACAATAACATTTAGGGAGACTGGTCCAGCTCCAAGTATGAATACCTAGATTACCGTATACTGCTAGCATTTTGTGAGTTACCACCACTCACAGGATGGATCAAATTACATGTTACATTAAACACGTAGTAGCAACTGCCTTTCTACATTGTCTTTAATCACAAATAAGGGGCCCCCCAACTCCTCCCTCCCCTCCTGATATTGCCCCACATATGGGTTGTTTTTTTGTTTTTTTTTTAAAAAGCAAACCCAAACAAACCTCCATTGGTACCAATGGAGGTCTTCCCCCCACGTTTTAAACCCCTGCGCAGGAGGGTGAATATTGAGAGGGGGAGATTTAAACATCCCCTCCTTGTGCATGGTGGTCCCAATCTGGATTGGGGCCCTGCATGCTTACTTGTGAGGTTTTTTTTTTTAAAAAAAAAAGTAGAGGAGCAGCTGCACTCTACATCTTGGAAATAATGTGCAATTTGGCCCTTCCACTGAAATCTTAAGCATGAAATGCTCCCATATGTAAGTATGGATTATGTGAGCAGCCTCAAAGAATAAGGATAATTATTTGGAAAGCATCTCGAAGGTAGCAAAATTAAGACGACTGGGCAAAACGATGGGAAGGAACTGGATACGAGAGTGATACCCAAGAACAAGAAACCAAATTGTTTTTACTTGCCTTTCTGAAATGTAGATGGAATGGAAAGTCTGTTGCTTCAGTAATTTAACACAGGTCTGGGCAAAACACTGGAGAGCATACACTGGGGAGACAGATGGGGGAGGACAGTGGAAAGTTAATGGACTAAATAGCACAGCATAAGAAGTTTCCTTGTCTGGGATTTTATGACTTTTGTCAAAGGAAGTGAGGGATTTGCTATAATGAGGAAATCATATGGCCAGATTCTGCAGCCTGCACTAATACCTGAAACTACCAGCCGCATGACAACAGCAGCTGGATGTGAAAGTGAGCCATGAAGCTCAAATAAATCCCATATCCTGGGTGGACTTTCAGAGGAAGACTGGTTTGGTTTGTGGGTGCAAAATTTTAAAAACAGCCATCGGATACACAACAAGCAAACTTTATTGTCTGCCTCTTCTCCTTTTCGCTTTGAACAATTGTTTTAAATATGTATGTTATCGTAGGGATGGGGAAGAATTTCGCTGGTCAGCATTTTTAAGAAAACTGACCTAATCCATGCTCCCCAGACTAAAATGCAGGGAACACAGCTATCCTTCAGACTCCTCACTTCTCTCAGTCCTTGGCTCAGAAACTGCATACAAAAAATACACATATTAGGAAAAGTTGCATACAAAATACATATGTTAGAAGAAATGCATATGAAAATCAATGCACATTTTCATGGTGTGTGTGTGTGTGTTTTTTTAATGTGCAGACTGATGCGGTAAATTGGACAGAATGGACTTATGACTGAAATTGACATGGACCTATGACTGAAATTGACATGGACCTATGACTGAAATTGACATGGACCGGAAACTGATTTGTCTATCTCCAACGTTAACTTGCATTTAGTTTCATTCATGTGGATCCCCTTGAGCACCATGTTCTTGAAAAATCCTCTCAATATTGCCACTGTACTTGTGCAATGCCCATTTGGTCAGGAGGCAGGCTGAAGGTGCAATTTAAGGGTGCAAATTATGTGTTGCTGCAGCACTCTTGCTACAGTAGGGGAAGAAGCGCCTCCACGATGGCAGCCGGCCTGCTCACTGCATGTCAGGTTCCAAGCATGTTTCCATTCTACCTTAGAACACCCTTCCCCAACCTGGTGCCCTTTTGGATTTATTTATTTATTTATTTATTTATTATATTTATACCCCGCCTTTTTTCCTGCAAGGAGCCCAAGGCGGCTTACATAATCCTCCTCCTCCTCTCCATTTTATCCTCACAACAACCCTGTGAGGTAGGTTAGGCTGAGAGTCAGTGACTGGCCCAAAGTCACCCAGTGAGTTTCATGGCCGAGCGGGGACTAGAACCCAGATCTCCTGAGTCCCAGTCCAACACTCTCACCACTACGCCACACTGGCTCTCATCAGCTCTCATCAGCCTCAGCCAGCATGGCCAATAGCCAGGAATCCTGGGAGTTGTAGTCCAAAACAGCTGAATGCTCCAAGCTGGGGAAGGCTAACCTAGAGCAAAGCTTTCCTAGACGTCTGTGTGCCTGCCATGGTCATTCCTGGTGGTGTTCCTCCTCCTGCTGCTCCTCTTGAAAAGCAGGAAACTGGGCACTTTCAGGAGGAGGAAGAAGAAGACCTGCTGCAGAGACAGCGATACAGAAGGCAGTTGAGCATCCGTTGGTGGTGCAGATGATGATTACATGGAAAACATCACCCCCAAATTACTTTCATGCTCTTAAATACCTTACTGAATTTACTAGCAGTTAGCAGTAACCAAGTAGCTGCCTAAAAACTGTGCTGTGTACTTGATGGTCTGTGTCCCCCCCACCCACCCCGAACTGGAGCACTTCCAATTTGTTTTCTCTGGTTTAAGAAGACACTTGTTCTCACCGCTCAGATTTATGATTGAACTTGCTGTTCCAGCTGGTACAGTTCTTTAAGCACAAAACAAAACAAAAGCCTCCGGATGGATCCTGTAAATTCTGCTGACAAAAATAAACAGGTTTGGATCACATCCCATTATTTATTCTTTGTCAACTGAGCAAATGATGCTACAGAGCAGACAGCAGTGGCATTATCTGTCACAGGGTGCAGCTGAGAGTAAAACACTAAGGCCATTTCTAGAGCCAGGAGAATACTGGACAGGTAACTGTGAAACCTATGGCCTAGATAGTCTTATGCCTCTATGCTGTTCATGCTGGAACCTCTCCACAAGCATTACATTAAGTTATGTTAATCAAAAGGTACTTCTGACAACAAAGAGTCTTATGGCACCTTAAATGTTAATAAATATATGATGGCACAAGCTTTTGTTAACTAGAATTTACTTGATCAGGTCAGGTGCGTGAAATTTTATTCTCAGTTGGCAGGTATTATATACACAGCATATATAGACAGCAGGTGTGTAAAGGGGGAAACATTTGAAAAGGATGGGGTTACATGACAATGAAATGGAAAAAAGTACTGTGACAAAAAGAAATGTGACAACAATTAAAGCTTAAATGTATGCAAAATAACTAAGTATAGTGATCATTCACAACAGCAGTCATGGATGCTAATATAATCATCTTAGCATGGCTGAGTCAATTAACACCTGTAGCAGACAAAAAAACTATTGTCTCTATTCAGACCAAAATAAACAGAATCAAACTTAGTTATTAGTTCCAATTCAGCTGTTTCACAATAGAGTCTCTCTTTGAAATTTCTCTGCTGAACAATGACAACTTGCAGGTAAGCAGCAGAGTGTGAAGGAACATTTAAATGATCTCCTATTTGTTTCACTGTATACCCCTTATATATAGACTTGCGAACTGAGGATAACTTCATGCATATGACGAAATGGAATCTAGTCCACAAAAGCTAATAAATGTGTTAGTCTTTAAGATGCCACAAGATTCTTCGTTCATTTTGCTATAACAGACTAACACAGCTACCCTGCTCAAAAATGTGTGCTTTGTTTGTTTATGAGAAACACTTATATGATGCCCAATAACAGTGTTCTCTGGGTGGCTTACTAAAATAAGACTTTTAAAAAAAATAATAATCATAGAACAATCAAAGCAGTAAATAGATTTCAGCACAAAGATTCAGCATAAAACATTCAGAATAAAACAGCATAGAGAAATACACAATGTCACTAAAAGTGTACAACAGATCTAAAATTTAGCAGATTCATATCTTTGCAATGTCATGTCCTGCAATAATTGAGCCCTCTCTTACCTGCATTTGAATTAACTTCTAAAGGCAGAATTGGTGTTCGTGAATCTGTTTGCCAAGGGAATGCTAATGGATGCTTTGGCTCTACTCCAAAGGCTCAGTTGTACCTATCTGGACTAAACCTGAGAAATTTCAGCACTTAGTAGCAAAATCCAGACTGTGTCTACAAAAACTCAGGCGAGACTACTATATGCACAGAAGTGGAAAGGTCCAGCAGTGCCTACTACGACAGAAGAATGGTTGGTCAAGATGCTGGAGCTGGCAGAGATGGCCAAACTCACATCATTAATCAGAGAAAGGACAACATCTACGTGTATTGTTGAGTGGAAACCTCTAATTGACTTTTTGCAGAGACTGGAAAATAATGATTTGTTTGTTTGTGGGTTCATGGAATAATAAGTGAATTTGGGACAATGGGAAGAAAGAGATTTCTCATTCTGATTATCGAGTAAGAAAAATTATTGTTACCTATATTTGCTGTGGAAGAAAATCGGAAGTCTATTTTATTTTGTTAATTGTTATATGTTTGATATTATGTGTTTGTTTCACATAGAAATAATTTTTTAAAAAAAAAAAAACTCAGGCTGATGCAACAAAGGAAGAGATCATGACATGAGTCTCATAACTTTTGTAAAGCCCATTCTCCAAATAGCTAAATTATATTTGCTGCCCATGTGAATCCTTTTGGAAATAGGGTTTTAATTCTCAGTAAGACATTTCATATACCAGTGGCCAAGTCTTGGTCATATATGAAAATTATGGTATGGTCAAAAATTTATTGGTTCACTTTTAGTTGAACAAGATCAACATTAAGCAGTGAGTTAAAATCATTAAGGGCGCAATCCTGCGCATGTTTAGACAGAAAACAGTCCTACAACTCCCAGCATTCCCCAGCCAACATGGCATGGCGGGCTGTAGGATGCTGGGAGTCATCGGACTTTTTGCAGCTGTCTAAACATGCACAGGATTGCGCCCTAAACGTCAGTTCACTGCAGGGCAAAAGATGGAAATGAAACTGTTGCAGAAAGTTGTCCAAGGATGTGGGGCTTGGGTGCCACCAATATGCACATGACACCCAGCTCTCTCTGTCTCTCTCCCCTTGTCATCTTAATGCCAGGGGGTGCCTGTGGCAGTCCTGAACCGTTGCCTGAAATGCAGTTATGGATCGGAGGTGGGGAAAATAAAGTGAGGCTAAATCCAGACAAGACACAGGCACTGTCATTCGATAGGAAAGCTAGTCTGGGATTGGGAATACAGCCTCGTCTGAATGGGGGCTTACACTGCCCTTGAAGGATCAGGTTTGGGGGGGGGGGGTACCAGTGGTGCAGTGGAGCCTGGGCATCGACACTTCTCTGTTAGGAGGGATGCTGACATCATCTGCCACCCCACCTCCCCTTAGAATTCCCAGTTCCCTCTGAGCTTAGGGGAGATGAATTTTCCCAGCTGTTGTAATGCAAAGTATTTTGGGCTGGCTCGGTCTTGAATGGGCAACGAAGACCCATTAGCTTTACAAAAGCCCCGCTTCTGGTGGAGATGATGATATGGATCAACACAGCAGCCTGAATTTTAGGGCTCCTTGGGGAGATGGTTATGTGGGCACCACACACACGACACACCTACTTTGAGGCTTCCAGAACTGTCCCTGACCTTCAGGACCCGTCTTTCCACACAACCCTCCTACTATGCCTTTAAAAAAGCATAGGGCATACACTGACATTACGTGACAATAATAAAACATCTTCCTCATAAGTTTCCTTTGACCTAGGGAGGTCGTGGGCTTTCCCACTCTGGAGGCATTCAAGGTGCAGCTGGACAGCCATCTGTCAGAGATGCTTTGACCTGGATTCCTGCATTGAGCAGGGGGTTGGACTTGATGGCCTGGTAGGCCCCTTCCAACTCTACTTTTCTATGATTCTATGATTCTATGTGCCAGTCAATTCAAAAAATGAAAATGAAACTAAAGACCAGCCTCTGCTGTGCTGCCAGTTTGCTTGCCCTCCTCTGCATTCTGTGAATGATCTGGGCAGCCCCTGTACCACCCTAAAGAACGCTGTGCGATGGACACTATTCCTATGCCACCTCACATTTTCAGTGGCGCATTGCCACTTGGGACTCTTGCTTTTGCATTGAAGCCTTTATCACATTCACATTGGGAGCACTATTCATTCAAATGTAAGCACTTTTCAACCCTGTTGATTTCAGTGGGAGAATTCACCATGAGCACTAACTCGCTCCTATTAATCAGCTCTCTTGGTTTTTGGTTTTGGTTTGTTTTCTTCGTGGAGGGTAGAGAAGGAGAATGACCTGGTGTACGGAGGAGGATCCATGTTCAGTCAAGGCCATGAGTAAGTGCCCAAGGACTGCACCACTCAGCTGTGCCATGAAGCCTTTTCCAAAATGGTTTTATTATACATGTATTTGGGAGAGGAGACCTAACACAAAGAGTGGAGTATTTCATTCTTTGTGTGCATGTCTTGTATAACTCTGTAACATATGGAACAGATTGGTGTTGAAAGATCAGCTTAGATGACCAATGAGGCTGGCACAGCAGAGCCTTTCATATTTTGGGGGTACAGATTACCATAACAACTACTCCTGTAATTTAGGGATGGATGAGAATTTTGTTTGGCCCTGTTTTTGGCAATAACTTGCCAAATTTCTCAAATTGCTTCATAAACGGGATGGAAAGAACTTGTGATTTAAAAACAAAAATGTGGGAGATGTGCAATCACGTTCAGAAAATCTTCTTCTTCTTCGCCACCCCCACCCCCCGTGCTCCTTGAAATCCACTTTTAAAAAAGTATTTTCATGCTTTAGCCAATCTGGGATGAGTGCACACTTTTGAAAAATATGCACAAAAATGCCAATTCCCCCCCCCCCGTTCTAAATGTGCACTTTCTCCATTCAAACAAGCTGAAAAATGGGTCAAAAACAAAAATGGAAGTGAGCCAAAACAAGCTTTGAGTTTGAAGTGATTTTCAGAGAATTTAGGCGAGCTCAAAAATTGCTGGTTTTCCCAGCCCTACCCTCCTTCCCCCACGGTTAATGCTTGGTGATGGTGGAGAAATGCACAGTGTGACTCCGCAACGCATGCTCCTGCTGGCCCTTCCATTTACCCCCCAAAAAATTGGATCCTACAGACACCAGCCCAATTTTTTTTAGAAATTGAGATTTCTTCTGTGGAACATGTTTTAGGGTTAGGCTAGGAAGCTAGTAACCATCTGCCATAGCTGGCAGTGACTGAATCAGGCAAAATGGGTCCACACTCAAATGTCTAATGTAAGATGAGTTCAGGGTGGTCTGAAAAAGCATTTATCTCTCACTTTTTAAAAAAAACGTTTTCGGATGTCTAATCCCCCCCACCCCTCGTATCTTGTTCCTATGGGTGGATATTTCCATCTTTGTTATTGATTTAAAAGGGGGGGGGAACTTAAAAGACAATTTGGTATCAGTGGAAAGACATATACTGAGACCTCTTGAGAACATGCCAACTTATCCACAGAAATGCTGCTGAGTGGGCAGTAACAGACTAATTAATACGGTGTAATTCTAGAACAAGCAAGAATATCCCTTCAATAGAACTGGGGCGAGGCGACCTAATATGATTACAAAGTACTGTTTTATTTTATCTAGTGGGGAAAAAAATCTGCTAGTTCTCATGGAATGGTGACATCATTCATTTCATGGTTCTTGTGTCCACCATTTTCTTTTATACCCAGGCGTTAGCCATTTTGTATATTGAAGGCCCTGACTGCCACTGGAATCAAGCCACAATGTGGCCTATAACAATTTTTATTTATTTATTTATTTATTTATTTATTTATTATATTTATACCCCCCCTTTTTTCCTGCAAGGAACCCAAGGCAGCTTACATTGTCCTCCTCCTCTCCATTTGATCCTCACAACAACCCTGTGAGGTAGGTTAGGCTGAGAGTCAGTGACTGGCCCAAAGTCACCCAGTGAGTTTCATGGCCGAGCGGGGACTAGAACCTGGATCTCCCGAGTCCCAGTCCAACACCCTAACCACTACGCCACACTGGCTCTAATCTAGTAGATTGTGCATGAAAAAATATCTGATTTCAAGAATAATGGGCTAAATCCAATGTTGCTCGAGAGGTCTTCCACTCATACAATACAGGTTTCCCTTCCCCTCTTCCCTACTGCAGCCCAACACAGTTCCCCAAATCTGCTTCCGAGCATCCCTCGAGTGAGGCTACAGTAGGGAGGGGGAATGTCTATTTTGCTGGTGGAAGGACACCATTGAATACAACCCCATATGTTGTAGTACTACATGCTTGCTAAATGTTCTAGATATGGTTGGTGCCAACATCTAGACCGGGGATGGGTAAAAGGTAGACCTCCAGACATTTTGGACTTCAACTCCCAGAAGCCTCTGCCAGCGTGGCCAATGGTCAGGAATGATGGGAGGTGAAGTCCAAAACGTCTTCTTTCTGTCCAACCATGAACTAAAACATTTGCACTGTCCAGGTTCCTACCACTTGCCAAAGATCCAAGATGGGCTGTAGGGCCACCACACACATCCTAAAGGAGGAAATTTCCATTCCCCATTCCTGGAGCAATTCCTAAAGGCCTGGCAGTGGCTTGGAGCTTTTTCCATTCCATTCCAGCTGCATTTCACAAATCCATAATTTATCCCAAATGTGCTTCTTCTACTTTACAATGCCTTTAAGGTATTGTGTGTCTTAACTTGGCCTTGGGTTTAATCAGGTCCAGATTATGCAGCAATGCTTTAAATACCCAGTGAAGGGAAAGGCAGGGACTGGCAGTACGGCATCCGCTTATCTAGTGGCTGAGAAGGCACATTTGTAGCCAAAGCTTGGCTACAGCCCATCTTCCTGGCCTTGATGAGAGCACCTTAACCTTAATATGGGCATAGCCCATCTTCCTGCTACCAATATTTCCTGGATATCACTTACAGCTAATCACATCTGGGTCTAATCACCACTCTTACAAAATTCCAATTTCACTGATTTTATCCCTTTGATGGAAGTAAGTTATCAGGTGGCCATCTGTTTCATCCATGCACCTTGATGCTTGTGGGCTTCTTGTATCCTTTTGTGATTAAATTAATTAGAAAAGAATCAATTAATGCTTAGTCCCAGGTACTTTGATTCTTATTGATCATAATAATGATTAGGGTGGCAGATTGCTCTTGAAGAAGCTGACACAGAATTACATTTTTAGATGAAGGCTGCCTGGTCTAAGCAGGAAAAGTAATTTTGATCATGCTACGAATATTTACCCATGGCAATCTTGGCACACTCATCTTTTTCAAGTCCAGTAGATGGTATTCCGTCCCATTTTTGCAATTTGCTCTGCATTCACAGAGCTTTGCAAATATATGGCGAGATAAAAAATAAAAAATAAAAGGCTGTGTACTAACAGAGTGTTGCACTTCCTGCTAGAGAGCACTTTTTCAGACAGGGGCAAAAAGAACAAAGAAAGAGAAAGTTAGAAGCTGCACCTATTAAAAGAAAATAGGCAGTATACTCAGGGCCAGCACAAGCTCTCTCACTTGAGAGCACATGCGCACCTCCGCCCACCCCCACTGACTTTAATCTGGCCCTGCTCCCCCCAACCCATCATGTCTCCCAGCCCCCACTGCATCTCCCCCCATGCCACATCCCCCCACATCCTCCCCACCCCCATAGTATCTCCCAGCAGGCCCCCGCCAATCCACTCCAAACCAGGTGGGGGCATCCTAAGAGTCCCAGGCAAAGTGTCTAGGAGGAATGCTCTGCCTGGTCCCTCCATTTCACCGCTTGACCTGGGGGAGCTCTTCTGGATACATTTTTTTTAACCCACCGTGTTTATTAACATGATATATACGCAGGGCCGGCGCTACCATTAGGCCAACTAGGCAGCCGCCTAGGGCGCAGGGCTAAAGGGGGCGCCAGAAACACCTTGGGGGGAAAATACAGCGCTCTCAAGTGGGAAGGGGGGCGCTAAATATCTGATCTTGCCTAGGGCACCAAACTGCCTTGCACCGGTCCTGTATATACGAACGATGCTCCCAGCCAGTCCAGTGCTCGCAGCTACATCAAGCTTCCCCCAGCCCCTGCCCAGTACACCCTAGTGACTGAGTCATTCCTTGGGGTCAGAGCACACAGTTGCGTCACATCATGCCGTGCATTTGGTGGAAGAGCTGAGCTGAGTCAGGGGCAGAGCAAGCGACGCGAGCGGCATGGGGAAGCTCAGAAGTGGGCCGCCAGCAGCCAGCCTTACTCATGCCTCAGCCGCCCTAAGTCAGGCTGTAAAAATGGCGGCTGCTCCTTAAAGGCCCGGGAGATCACGCGCCGCTACCTTGCCCAGGCCTCCGGGGACTGCAGCAGTCATATCCAATCCAGGAGACTCACACTGGGGTTGAATGCTGAAAGTCTGTCTGGCCCTGAGCAGTCGCCAGCTGTGAGATTCCTTGGGAACGATAGGTAGGGTTGTTGGAGGAATCCACAACGGAGTCAAATGAGTTAGAATTTCTATGAATCCAACCCATGGATTCATAGAAAAGCAGACCTTTTTTTTTTTTTCTTGAGTCACACGGATTCTGCAGATTTGCAGACCAGTTTTTTTTTTTTTAAACTCTCTGTAATTTTACACAAATTTAGTTGTAGAAAACTATGAAAAAAGAGCCAGTGTGGCATAGTGGTGAGAGTGTTGGACTGGGACTCGGGAGATCCGGGTTCTATTCCCCGCTCGGCCATGAAACTCACTGGGTGACTTTGGGCCAGTCACTGACTCTCAGCCTAACCTACCTCACAGGGTTGTTGTGAGGGTAAAATGGAGAGGAGGAGGAGGATTATGTAAGCTGCCTTGGGTTCCTTGCAGGAAAAAGGGCGGGGTATAAATATAATAAATAAATAAATAAATAAATAAAATAAAATAAAAAACACTAACCAAAAGTGCATATTTCCCCCCCATAGGCATGAAAATAGTGTAAAAATGTGCATTTCGAAGGGGTTGTGTATTTGGGGGGGGTTGCACATTTTTGGAAGTGTGAATTCATGCAAGTGCGAATTTGCAGAAATGCATATGAACGCATTTGCGCAAAATCCAATTCCATCAATGAGTGGATAGTGAAACAAAAGGTGCCTGAAAATCTGCAAAATGCAGACAGAATGGATTTTACAAAGTCTGTACATCACTAAAATATGTAAACTACTCTGAGCAACTTGGTGGAAGGATAGGGGGATGATGATGATGCTGATGATGATGATGATGATGATGATGATGATGATGATGATGATGATACCATTTATATATTTTGGATAATATGGTCCAAATGTATTTCATTCTATTTTAATGTTTCTGTTGCAGCATACCATTTAAGCATCTTTATTCTGGGGCTGGCCAGCTCTTAAGCTTTATCCCACTTCTCTAGATTGAAATGATCCCTACTGAACTAAAGTAATGATGCTAATTTTTCCTGAGATGGAAACTGAAATTCCTTGCAGTAGATTGTTTTATTGATGACAGGGCTACATTTGTGGTTCCCATCTTGAGCATTCTACATAAGGGATCACTGATTTCCCTGCCCAGCTATGCCCCTCCCGCTGACATTCTGACTTGGGCTGGATCATGCAACTGTTGCCACATATTAGCTTGTTTCTAAACATAACCAAAGGAACAGGTGGAGGTTCTTCTGGAAGGACCACTGTGGGCTACAAAATAACAGGTAACTATTAATGGCCAACTGATTGTCTCCGTTCAGCATAGACCTAGGAGTCCTTTATAACCAGCCTTTGTTCCCCATACCCAATGAATCATTGTGACTAGAGCAGTGTTCTCCAACTCCCCAGATGTTTTTGGCCTACAACTCCCAGCATGCCCCAGCCAGCCACGCTGGCTGGGGCATGCTGGGAGTTGTAGGCCAAAAACATCTGGGGAGTTGGAGAACACTGGACTAGAGTCACCTTAATCACTTGCAATTGGTGCAACTAGGGAATCATGCTACACCATCCACTCACACTGCATTTTCTAAATATAATTCCCGGTGCAGCAAAACACTGAGAGATGGCTAGCATCCATCGTGTGCTTGCTGAGAGTGACACTGTGAGCTGGGGAGTCCCCAGTTCAATTCATGTCTTAACCATGAATTCACTAAGCAATCCATTATTCTCTTTGCCTGCAAATAATATGGGGGTGATAATGGTGAACTGCAGGGCTATTGCTGAGATAGCATATGAGAAACCCCAAAATGCTATATATAGTTGCTAAGTATTTATATAAATAACAAATTCACAAGAGAAATTCACATTATATGAATCACTATTCTCCCAGACTCATGACACATTTTTCATAGAAAAGAACGTGAGAGTTGGCATTTGTTACAACATGATCACAGTGCTGGGGGAAGGAGACACAGCTAGAGAAGCAATCAGTGGAAGATGGTTGTAAAGATCAGCTCAAGATGAGCTCGCCTCGTACTAGTACCATGCGGCCATGAAAATGTGTAGCAAGTAGCAACTCAAGCCACAAGGCATTTTCCTGGACAGCTAAGTAGCTGACAACTGTCCACAAACCATTCCCGGTACAATAGTTTTGTACATCTCCCCACACCATTGCCAAGTCTTTTCTAGCTCATTGGCTAGCACTCTCAGTCAAAATCAAAGCTTCATACTTAACACAGATAAATGCAGCAGATTTTTCTACTGTGCACAGCATGTTTCCATGCCTCCACCGTTTTGCCTTATTTTTTTTTAAAAAACCGTGCTTTCTAAACTTAGTAAAACAGGGGAATTAGTCATGTGGCACACGTCAGGTTTCAGCAAAGTGTTGCCAGTTTGTGTGCTGTTCTACCCTGACATTTCCAAAGAAAGAGCTTTGATTTTATATAAGCAGAAAAGCGGGTGGGTTTCTCTCTCTCTCTCACACACACACACACACACACACATAAAAAACAAAGCTGCCTTAAGGACTTTGCTTTGGACGCCTGACACTTGCAGGTGGGGCTGTAGCTCGGTGGCAGAGCTTCTGCTTTGCATGCAGAAGGTCCCAGGTTCAATCCCCGGCATCTCCAGGTAGGCCCGGGAAAGACCCCTGACTGATACCCTGGAGAACCAGTGACAGGCAGTGCTGACAATACTGGGCTAGATGGACCAAGCAAGGTTCTGACAGTATATGGCAGCTACTGTAATAGACTTTGATCCTTTACAGCAGTGATTTCAATCCAGTCTAGAACATCTGGGGCTCTGGAGATCACAAACTGAAAAATAGCAGGCCAGGTGAGCTCCCCTCCTAAGTTATTCATTTGTTTGATTTATACCCCAACTGGGTATAATGTCTATGGAAGAGAGCAGCACTAACGTCTGAGTAACCAGGCACAGGACTGTGTTCGTTGCTAGTGCCTTTAGCTAATGATCAGATATCATTTTCTTTTCTTCTTTTTCTTTTCTTTTTAATTTTGTTTAATTATTTTTATTACATACATTATATAAAACAAATAAACAAAACACACACAACACCCCCCCCCCACACACACACATCCATATAACTCCAAAGTGCACCCGTCACCACGGGGCCAAAAAGTAATTCTATCCGCATAATCCATTATTATTCAATATTCCAAAAATACATCGTATCTTGACATGGCTTACTCCCCTTTCCCTTTACTAAAACGTAATTTAGAAATGGTCCCCATATATCCTTAAAATTATTTTTCTTTAATTGTCCCTTTTTACATTTAATACTACATGTTAATTTATCATTTAAAGCAATATCCCACACCTCTTTGCACCAATCTAAAATTAAATACTGATGTTGAACTTTCCATTTCCTTGCTATCAATAATCTCACCGCAGTTAACAAACTTACAATTAGTTCCTTTATCTCTTGAGAGCAAAGAAGTTTCTCCATTATTGATAACAATGCTAATTTTGGACAGACCTCCAAATTAATACCAATAATTTCTGAAATTTCTACAAAAAATTTGTTCCAAAAATCCAGTACGCTTTTACAACTCCTCCACATATGAGCATAAGTACCAAGTTCCTGACATCCTCTCCAACACAATGGAGAACAACAATTACTGTCTATTTTATTTAATCTTACCGGAGTCAGATACCATCTCCAAATAATTTTTTAAAAAATTTATTTTATCCTTACTGACATATTTCTTAATATACGTCTGCCTCAAATATTTTTCCAGATATCATTTTCAAATAGCATTAAACGATATTGACTGGAGTAGGCCGCTAAATGTCCTAAACAAACAAGCACAAATACAACCGACATTCCAAAATGTTATCTTTTATTTCTATAATTTACTGGCAAATACAGTATTAGCATTTACTGAGACACATCACTAAAGGACCAAAAACTAACGTGTGGTACAATAATTTCTGATATTTAGAGGCATTAAACTCACACACACACACACACACACACACACACACACAGCCCTACCAAGAGACTTCAATTTCACCTCCTTCTCCAACACTTTTGAGTCAATGTCTGCATTTACCAGGCCACTCTGGGAAATGCTTGGAAAAGGTTATTCAAGTTGCAGATCATATTCAGTATTAGCCCCTCTGTAAATGTCTGCCACTCGCTTTTATGTTCTCATCTTAGATGTATTTATTATGCTTTCGAAAACGCTTCTCTTTCCAGCTGGCAACTGCATTGCACGGCCAAAAAATAAATAAAAATAGCATGCAGAACCTGGAGCTGCATCACCAGCGCTACCCTCCTTTGTTCCTATCTGAGCGTCTGCTGTCAGTCCATGGTGCAATCCCAGAAATAACATGAGCAAATTCCTGGTTTGCTATTCTTGGCACCGCCTCCCACCAAGGGGAGGGAGAGCTGACACTATGGGCCATTCAAGCAAATTGGCAGGCAGGCCACAAGAAACTTCCTAGCCCATATGGTTTTAATGATTACTCTTGGCCATGCTCAGCTCAGCAGAATGTCTCAACTCCAGAACTTAGCTTGCTGCTGCTGCTGCTGCTGCTGAGCCGGAGCATCCCGAAGGTGCTATTTGTTTGTCAACTGGTTGAGCAAGGAGAAATAGCGTGGTGTGATGACGACGATGGCTGTGTGCGTGGTGACTCAGATATGCAAGGAAAACAGAAGGCTTCCAGGCCTTCTGGTAGCATACACACTGGGGTTCGATATGCTTCCATGTCAGAGATCAATATCTAGACAATCGTCTTCTATCCATCAAGGTGTCATTATTATTGGGTGCATGGGCATCCACAGGAAGGGTGGAGGGGGTTAGTTGTTGATGCCCACTGGATAAGCCATAATCTCCAGATTCCCAGCTTTCATTTAAAAAAAGACAAGAAAAAGCAAGTCTGTAGCCCTTGTAGAACCCAAGATCTGAGGTCATTTGTGCTGCCACTGTTCTGCCCATTCATCTTGTGAGAAACTCACCTGCTCCCGCCTTTCAGTGTTTTTAGTCAATGAATGAAGTCATAGCAATGGTTGACACACCCACTACCTGGGTGTCTTAGCCCTTCTGGGTGTGTTAAGCCTTTTTCGGGTCTTCCCTTTTAGCAAGTAATTACAGCCTCATAAAAATAATAAAAAAAACAATTTAGAAACCCAGGAGTTTAGTGGAGTGGAGCTGAGTTTGGCCCATAGTGCATCTACCAAGAAACAAAAGGTAGCAGCAAAGACTCGTGGTCTTTCTATCTCATGTCACGTTAATCACTTTTTTCTGCGTTTATAAACATTAAAAAAATAGGGATGTGCGACACTGGAAGACTTGTTCCGTTTGAGCTCGAAGGACCTTCAACACATTTCCGACCTGATGGCCAAAAGCGGGTTGAGTCAGTGGGGGCAGGTTCGGCTCCTGCAAAATTGCTCGAAATATTTGTGCAAATTTGGAGCCGAGAAGAACTGTGTTTCTCTTGTGCGTTTTGTGCTAATTGTGATTTGCGCAAATCAGATCTGACTCGATAGATTCGGTTCGTTGTTGTTGTTCTTGTTTGTTGTCGCATTTAACATGAGAAGTATGGAAGTCTCATCTTCTCACGCATATGCACACACTCCACCTTGGCCGCCTTGAATTTTCTGACAGTTAATTTCAGATTTGTGCAAAATTCGGGACTCCATCCCACAATTTGCGCACATGTGCACAAAGTCACTCAATTTGTACAAATTTCCCCAGCTTTTTTTTTTTTTTTAATGCACATTGCGGACCATTTTTAAAACAGACGTCCACGTGCTGGCTCAAGTCGCGTCAGATTGAGTCCGTGCCAACGCAGGGTTGACGGAGCAGAATCCACAGGGCCAAGTTGAGAAAATCTGACAGATTTTTCACCCCCTATCGGATTCCTCAGACATCCCAAATTTTAAAAAAAATTACTCTGACAATGTGTGCAGATAAAGGTCATTCTTATTATACCCACATTGCAGGAGGCAGGGCTGTGGCTGAGAAAGTGTGTGTTACACCAGTGCGGCAAAGTAGGCTGATGATATGATTCCATTTTGCAGGGGACGGGGGTAGAAATGCATATGCCAACTCTGCAGTGTAGTCCGGTGTTATTATTCAGTCTCCTGGCAGATGGCATTTTAGACAAATACAGATGGGTCTGTGAAGTAGCAGCAGTGCAATTTTTTAAAGGCTAGAGTGGGTTGTTGTAATGTATATAATTTTAAGAGAACCTGCTATTTTTAGCTCTTGCAGGAGGCCCAGATGGAACCTCTTCCCACCTCTCTCTTAGCACAAGCCATGATGCCCATGATGGGGCAGATTTAAAATAAAATAAAATAAATAAAATAAAATAAAGACAAGGGGCCTATATCAGGCCACAGAGCAGCCGTATCTATCAAGTCAGAGGCCATCTGCAGACAGTACATCATTGTGCGTCTAAATTGGAATGCCTTGCAAATGCAGATTGGCTGTGTAACTGAAGAACACTACTCCTTCCTGCCTTTTTAGCAGAAGCTCCATCTGTTAACATTTCACAGTCTGTCTCATTATGGATTATTTATCAAGTCATCTGATCTTCGGGGGATTGTATTGACCACTGTGTACCAGTGGAACAGCACAAATGTTGAACACAATTAATTAATTCCCCGAGCGCACACGGATGTACACAAGGCCTGCCTGATCAGGTGGAGGGCTGAAAACCCCAGCTCAGGTAGGTATAGAATTTAGAGTGTACTTTAGGGGCAGTCAATTTTGGACAAATTTTGTCCCAAATAGGCTGCCTGCTGAAAGCACCAACTTTACTCATAACGGAAGTGTGCCCTTAAACGGCTGGGTTTTTTTAATGTTTCCCCTGATTATGTTTTACTGGACTGTTCTAGGTTGTAGCTGCAAGTGTGTTGTAGCTTTTTAGTATTGTCTAGGCCAGATATTCTATGCTGGTGTTTGTTGCTTTTATGAATGTTGGCTGTTTTATTACTGTATCAGTTCTTATGGTATGAATTTTATCAGTTCTTATTATATGAACTCCTGCGCTGAGAGGCAGCCTAGAAATATTGTAAATGAATCAATAAAATAAAACTATCCCACGAACATTAGCAGCAAAGAAAATGCCTCCAAGATGGGTAGACAGGCATATACACCCAAGATCAACCAGTTTAGGAAACTTACATGAAATGCACATGCTTAGTAGGTGTCACCTTGGAGGTGCTTTCCTGACAAATCCTACCAAATGAACAGGATTAAGAGGTGCTCGTAGGAGGGGCTGGAGGAACAGCCCAAAGGGAACGGGGCAGCTGGATTATTTGTCTTTTTTTACAGGGAAAATTATAGGCACTGTTGCACATTCATGCATGCATTCAGTGCTGGCTTCAGGTTTTTGAGGGCAAGACACCTTCCACAGGCCCCCTCCCTCGGTGAGCCCACCTTCTCACCACCATGGTCACCAGCTGCCATTGCTCCTCCTCCTCCTCCTCTTTCTCAGCACTGCTACCACTTGCGTGCTTGATAGGCAGGGAGTCCGGGAGTCAGTAAGTAGGCCGTGGGCGTGGCATCTGCTGCTGCTCCTTCTCGCCACCACCGTTGCATGGGCCAGAGCCAAAAGGCAGGTGAACAAGCAGGATGCAATGGTGAAGAGGAGGAGCGAGCAACTCCAGGGGGCTCTTTTCAGTGGGCCCCTGTTGGGGTGTCGGCCCTCGGCAGATGCCTTCCCTGGACACCGACTCTGTATGCATTCATCCTGCTAAGCGTCTGGTGGATAAGAAGTCTGCAGGGCTGAAGGGCAATCTACATAGGGTATAATATTCCATGCCAAGTCCCTTGTATGATCCTAATGTTGGGGAGAGCAGTTCTATGGCCCATAGACATCACTGGGGGGCGGGGGGCATACAGTAAATTGGATTCCCAGATCCAAGGTCAGAGACAGATCTCCGACCTCGGAGCTGGGAATCCATGCTCGGATCCCCCTCGCCCGCCTCACTGCCCAAAAAGGTCCTCACTGGCTGCCTCTCTGAGATTGGGAAATTGACCTCGGAGAGGAGGTAAAGGGGGCGAGGGGGGCGGGGAGCGGAACAGAGTGGGGTGCCTGGATACGAGGTATCCTGATGGTGCCCCAGCCTCCTTCCCCTCTGAAGCGCCTCACCTAGACAGCCGAAAATGGCCATCTAACTAAAATGCAGAGCAGGAAGAGCAGGGAGGCAGAGATCACCTCCACCACTCCTCCTGTTCTGCATTGGATGCTCTCATAAGCCCCCAAGTTTGGGGGTTTACCAGCATCAAGGGCACAACCCCATAGGATTGCACCCTAAATGGCTTTAATGTGAGGAGAACTTGTAGGGATGCATGGGTGAGAAATTTGTTCCATTCGCAGCAGTGCAAACTTACCAGTTCACACTGCCCAAACCTGAACATGAACCGGAAAAGTTAGGTGTTGAAATCTGTGCTTTCCTGAAGTTTGCAATGCAGTTTGCAAAAAAGAAACAAACAAACAAACAAATGTGTATGAAGAGTTGTGCAGCTGGGGAAAAATGCACACACAAAAATATACATTTGAAACAAGAGCATACAAAAAAAATGTGTATATTTGGGGTAAAATATACATTAAAATGCTTTATTCAATGGAAAAGGTGTTTGCAAAAATAAGTTCATTTGGAAAGTGCTCAGGGAAATGTGTACATTTGAGAAAAAAGGCATACCAAAAAGTCATATATTTTGGAAAATGCACAGACAAATAGGTATGAATTTTCATGCAGACTAAAATATAAATAAAACAGTCCAAGGCAGAAACCAGGTGGAATTAACTTAGCAGAGGAAAACTGAGAACCTGAGCAAAATCAAGCTTGACAGATTTGCCTATCCCTAAGGAGAAGCTGGAACTGTCAAACAAGTCTTGGCCATAGAACTAATGTCTCGCAACATTGAGCATCACCATGCATTTAAAGGAATCACAGCAGACTGTAGACCCCATAATCCATAGTCAAAATGTCTAGTAGAGTTATGAATGTTAATTCACTCATTACTGTATTGTCATTTCAACACATTGAATCAATAATAATAAAAAAAAAAGCTATCATCCGAATCGCTGGGGATCCTATCTGGCTGTGCAACAGAAAAAGATCAATTATCAATGGCTTCTCTTATTTACAGTGATCATTTTTTTCAGGGGTGAGATGATAGGCATTTCTATTATTGGTGAAAAGCATATTTTTTTTAAAGGATTTATGCTACGGAAAACCATTAAAATAGATATATTTTAAATGAATGCATTGTATGGCTGTTTTAAGTAGTCATCCTCCTGTGGAGCATGATGGATAGACATGATAGCTATGTGCAACCCCCATGTTCAGAAGAAATATGCTCTGGACTGGACGCCAGTCGCTGGGGGCAACAACATGAGGGGGGCGTTGATGGCCAGCTTGTGGCATTCTTAGAAGCATCTGCTTGGGGGAAGCAAGATGCTGGACTGGATGGAGCCATCGGTCTAACCCAGCAGGGCTCTTCTTATGGTCTTTCTGATTTCATATGTTTCATAGATTTCATAGATTTCATAGATCATAGAGTTGGAAGGAGCCTACAAGGCTATCAAGTCCATCCCCCTGCTCAATGCAGGAAACTATAGGCGGGGTCTCCCATCCAAGTAACAACCAGGCCTGACCCTGCTTAGCTTTCCACACTCAGACAAGCTGAGCCAGCGTAAGCCACAGGCCATGTTCTTGTTTGCTTATTATTAAATGAAATACTGTGAGCCAAAACAAACAGTACTTGAAATCTGACTCTTTTTTTTTATTTAAAAAATTACTCTTAAGTAAGCACAGGGGCTCCGATTCAGATTAGGACCCTAGCATAGGAGGCTGGGGGGCTTTTAGGAGCTGGATTCGGAGGCCTGCACCTACTCTAGCATAAAAATGAACAAAATACATCACTGCTAGACACAGATTTGAAGTGTTCTTTGTTTAGGTCCTTTGCTATACAATAACAAAGCAGGAAAAAAAGGTGGGGTATAAATGTAATAAATAAATAAATAAATAAATTATATTTGTGTTTTGGGGGGCGGTCTAAATTTCAAGCTAATAAAAATAAATGAATAAACAAAGTATGATCCAAAATTACTTTGTATCTTCTATGTCTTTCTTTAGGCCAAATGGCAACCCCTCTTGTAATTAGAGCACGCCAGTAGAAGAACTGAGAACAGCTCAGAGCCTGTATTTCGTTTCCTGAATGTTAAGTGCCATAAGCATAGAATCATAGAACCATAGAGTCATAGAAAAGTAGAGTTGGAAGGAGCCTACAAGGCCATCGAGTCCAACCCCCTGCTCAGTGCAGGAATCCAGGTCAAAGCATCCCTGACAGATGATTGTCCAGTTGCACCTTGAATGCCTCTAGACTGGGAGAGCCCACCACCTCCCTAGGTAGTTGATTCCATTGTCTTATTGCTCTAACAGTCAGGATTTTTTTCCTGATGTTTAAACGGAATCTGGGTTCCTGTAACTTGAGCCCATTATTCCGTGTCCTGCAAACTGGGATGATCGAGAAGAGATCCTGGCCCTCCTCTGTGTGACATCCCTTCAAGTACTGGAAGAGTGCGATCATATCTCCCCTCAGTCTCCTCTTCTGAAGGCTAAACATGCCCAGTTCTTTTAGTCTCTCCTCATAGGGCCTTGTTTCCAGTCCCTTTATCATCCTTGTTGCCCTCCTCTGAACCCTCTCCAGTTTGTGTACGTCCTTCTGAAAGTGTGGTGCCCAGAACTGGACGCAGTACTCAAGATGAGGCCTAACCAGTGCCGAGTAAAGGGGAATTATCACTTCCCGCGATTTGGAAGCTATACTTCTATTAATGCAGCCCAAAATAGCATTTGCCTTCTTTGCAGCCACATCACATTGCTGGCTCATATTCAGTTTGCAATCTACCACAATTCCAAGATCCTTCTCACTTGTAGTATTGTTGAGCCAAGTGTCCCCCATTCTGTAACTCTGCATTTGGTTTCCTCTCCCTAGGTGCAGCACTTGACATTTATCCCTATTAAATTTCATTCTGTTGTTTTCGGCCCAGCGCTCCAGCCTATCGAGGTCACTTTGAATTTTGTTTCTGTCTTCCAGAGTATTAGTTGTTCCACCCAACTTTGTGTCATCTGCAAATTTGATAAGCATTCCCTGTACCTCCTCATCCAAGTCATTAATAAAAATGTTGAAGAGCACTGGGCCCAGGACCGAGCCCTGTGGTACGCCGCTCGTTACCTCTCCCCAGTTTGAGAAGGAACCATTGATAAGCACTCTTTGAGTCCGATTCTGTAGCCAATTGTGGATCCACCTGATAGTTGTTCCATCCAGCCCACTTTTAGCTAGCTTGCTAATCAGGATATCATGAGGCACTTTGTCGAAAGCTTTGCTGAAATCCAGATATATGATGTCCACAGCATTCCCACAGTCCACAAGGGAGGTTACCCGATCAAAAAATGAGATCAGATTAGACAGTCTGGCAGGATTTGTTCTTGACAAATCCATGCTGGCTTCTAGTAATCACTGCATTGTTTTCAAGGTGCTTGCAGACTGACTTCTTTATAAGCTGCTCGAAAAGCAGACCATGCACTGAGACTCACGCCCACGCTCCGTGAATTGTCATGTGTGACTGAAATGGGGCGACCCAGAAGGATATTATTTTTAATACAGTATTTTGAAATAGTATTACATACTATTCACATTTTTGCCGCATGGGATCAGAGTTTCTTCCTGTAAGTTAAATGGGAAAACATGCCTCTTTGAAAATGGCGTCTGTCTTTATAGTTGTGTGTCCTACACCAGGGGTGCACAAGCTCAGGCCTGGGGTCCCCAGCTAGCTCAGGTCTGGGGTCCCCCTTCCCCTGGCCCCTCCCCTTTTCTCTCAGCCACTGATTGCTGCAACTTTTGTGCAGTTTTCCCCCCATTCTAAAAGGGTGAAATGCCTCTCTTCTTGAGGCGTAAACTAAAATATGCTGGGCCCTGCCCCTTTGGCCTTCTTCCCCACCCACTAATGCAGTGTTCTCCAACCTTGGGTCCCCAGATGTTTTTGGCCCACAACTCCCAGCATGCCCCAGCCAGCTACGCTGGCTGGGGCATGCTGGGAGTTGTGGGCCAAAAACATCTGGGGACCCAAGGTTGGAGAACACTGCACTAATGGAATGCAGCCCCCAAACGCTTCTCCAACATGGAATTTGGCCCTCCGGCTGAAAGAGGTTCTGCACCCCTGTCCTGCACAAACACCCTGATCCAGTTAGAGAGGGCATATAAAAATGGAAGCTGATTTCTGCATAGCAAGTGGATGGTGTGCATAGCAAGTGGATGGCTTGATAAAGGGGCGGTCAACGCTCCCTTATCAAGCAGAAGAGGCTGTGTACACATCTCGTTTTTCTTTTCTTAAATCAGCAATAATACATCGGCTGTTCGGAAAGAGGGGACACTGGCTTTAGTTCCCCCACACATACTCTGCCCTCCCCACAAAACAGCTGATGGACGTGATTGCCATTTGTTCAACAGAGATAGATGCAGCATGTAGACTTACCTGCAGCATGTGCACACAGTTGGATCAGGACCAGAAATGCTGAAACAATGCTAACCAAAATAAATTCACTTAAAGTCAGGGATGGGGACTCGGACTCCAGGACTCGACTTGTGAGTCGGACTGAGTCCCCCCTCTGACTCGAGTCAGACTCGAGTCCCAATATTTTTAATGGGACTCGAGACTCGACTCGGGACTCGAGACCAAGGACTCGTGTTCCAAAACCGTGTTCCTCAAATGCAACATGGTAGGTTTTAGGAAGTACAGCAAGTTTATTTTTTAAAATCATTTTCCTAAAATGCAACCTTTCAGACATTTTGGGTTTGGCTGCCTCTGCCTGCCTGTTTGGGGTTCCCTGCCTCCTCTGCCTGCCTGGTCTCTTCTTAACCAGTTCCACAGTTTGAATTGTCCAAGACAAAGGCCTCTGCCTGCCTGTTTTGGGGTTCCCTGCCTCCTCTGCCTGTCTGGTTATTTTGGGTTTGTCTGCCTGGTCTGTTCTTGCCAAAATCAGTGGCAGAGTTTTGAAATAAAAAGGCACACTTGTGCCTAGAATTTATTTAAGCCACACATCTGAAATAGCCTTATTTTGTTGGGAAACCTCCCCATTGATTTGAATAGGGACTTGTGGAGTCAGCTTTGGGAGTGACTCGTGACTCGTGAGTCACCATTTTGGACCAAGGACTCGGACGGACTCGAGACTCGGGTCCAAAGACTCATGACTCGATTCGTGACTCGAAACCAAGGACTCTTCAACATCCCTGCTTAAAGTAAACTTTATTCATCTCTGATGGTGGCCCTCAGGGGACAAACAACAGGGGAAAGCTGTTGCCAACTTCCTCCGAGTGCCTCCTCTGAGGGAGGCTCATAAGGTAGCAACAAGGGAGAGGGCACTGTCATCTTCTTTCGGCACCAGGTTAAGACTGCCCTCTACTCCCAGACATTTAATGGTATGTGATGGGAGCATTGATGTCAGCTATCTTTATCAGGTCTAGTCTTTTATTGAAATTGTTTAGCTGTTTAAATTGTTTTATTTTTTGTATGTTAACATTTTTATATACTATGTTTTATTATCTTGTATTTTATGGTTTGTAATTTTTGTGAACCGCCCAGAGAGCTTTGGCTGTTAGGCAGCATAGACATTTAATAAATAAATAAATACATACATACATACATACATAAATAACATGACCTTTTTGTAGGGATGTATGGATTTTGATAAACCCATTCCATTTGTGAATCTTTCGTTCCTTTGTTTACTCATTGATGGAATCAGTCAGTCAGTTTATTACAGACCAGCAGGACGGAATCAGATATTTCTTAACCAGAATTTAATTCTACTAGCATTAATTTGCATTAGTGCTAATGTGCATTTGTGAATAAGCATTAGCGCGAATGCTCATAGGCAACGACTGCGAATTAGCGCAAATCCTCCGCAACAGTGGAAAATCCTGCTGCTATATCCTGCTGCTGGGGATATAGGTGGGGCTGGGAGTTTTTAAGAGGCCCTTCCTTTTTTAAGGGCTGGGGTTTTTTAGGGGTTGATTTTAGGGGTGGGTCTCCTGCCTGATCGGCGGAAGCAGGGGGGGCATGTGTTCATCTCAAGGAGATGATGAGGGGAGTTCTGGGGGGCAAAACATACCATTGTTGAGCAGCAGATGCTGGCAGAGTGCTAGGGGCAGGCCATGCCGATTAAGAGGAACAGGGGATCGATGCTTAATATCTATCCCTTGTTCCAGGCCTGCCCAGAGCCAAGGGATAACTGGGGTGTGTGTAGCTTCTTCCCCACCCTTGCGTTTGCTGCTGTGTAATGCCAGGTCCGTTACCCAAAAAACATCTGTAATCCATGACATGATCCTGGATGAGGGTGTGGACCTGGCATGTATTACGGAAACCTGGCTGGACGAGGCTGCTGCTCCAACTCTGGCGGCCGTGTGTCCGGCCGGTTTCTCGTATGCCCAGCAGCCAAGGGTTGGGGGACGGGGAGGGGGAGTGGCTGTTATCTACCGGGAGTCCTTGGTCCTTACCAGACTCCCTCTCCAGGAGACCAAGTTTATTGAGTGCATGTACTGGAGGTTGGGTCCAACGGGCAGTCTGGGGATTCTGCTTGTGTACCGGCCACCCCGCTGCACGACAGACTCCCTGGCTGAGGTGCTGGAGGTGGTCTCTGATGTGCGTGTGTTGTCCCCCAGGCTATTGGTGCTGGGGGACTTCAACGTGCATTCGGGGGCTTCCCTCACTGGGGCACCTCAGGACTTCATGGAGGCCATGGCTTCCTGGGAGCTGCACCCTGTATTAACTGGACTAGCTGGTCATGCACTGGACTTGGTTTTTGTTTCCGAAGAGGGGGGAAATGATCTGTAGATCGGGGGTATATCCACCACCCCCTTGTCATGGTCAGATCACTATCTGGTGGGGTTGGATCTCTTGGTGCCACAACCCCTCTGCAGGGGTGAGGGACCTATTAGGATGGTCCACCCCAGGCGTCTTATGGATCCGGATGGATTCCTGAACGCACTTGGGGAATTGGAGCACACAAACGGTAGCTCGGTCGAGACCCTGGTGGACGACTGGAATGCTGCAATCACCGGGGCATTAGGCCGAGTTGCCCCGAAGCGCCCTCTTCGCCTAAACAACTTTCGCCCAGTCTCCAATTTACCATTTCTGGGCAAGGTGATCGAGCGGGTGGTGGGTGCTCAGTTGAAGGCACACTTGGATGAAGCCGATTATTTCGATCCGTGCCAGTCGGGCTTCAGGCCTGGACATGGGACGGAGACGGCCTTGGTTGCCTTGGTGGATGATATGAGGAGGGCTTTGGATAGGGGCGAATGCTCCTTTCTAGTCCTCCTCGATCTCTCAGCGGCTTTTGATACCGTTGACCATGGTATCCTCCTGGACCGTCTGGAGGGGTTGGGCTTGGGAGGCACTGTATTGCAGTGGTTCCAGTCCTTCCTCTCTGGAAGGTACCAGAGGGTAGTTCTCGGGGAGGAGGCTTCGGACCCTCGGCCACTCACTTGTGGAGTGCCGCAAGGTTCCATCCTCTCCCCAATGTTGTTCAACATCTACCTAAAGCCGCTGGGAGCTATTATCAGGAGGTTTGGGGTGCAGTGTCATCCGTATACGGATGACACGCAGCTCTACCTTACTTTCAAATCCTCACCGAGGTTGGCCGTTGAGACCCTGTCCAACTGCCAGGAGTCAGTGGGTGGCTGGATGGGAAGGAACATGCTGAAGCTGAACCCCAACAAGACCAAGGTACTTCTGGTGGGGGACAAGGGGAGGTTAGAGGATGTTGACCTGGTGCTGAATGGGGTACATCTACCCCTGAAGGACCAGGTCCGCAGCTTGGGGGTCATTCTAGACTCCCAGCTGTCCATGGAAGCTCAGGTGGCAGCTGTGAGCCGGCCGGCGCTGTATCAACTCCATCTGATACAGCAGCTGCGCCCCTACCTTCCTAATCATCTGCTCCCTTCAGTGGTTCATGCCTTGGTCTCCTCTCGCCTAGACTACTGTAATGCGCTCTACGTGGGGTTACCCTTGAAGACAGTTTGGAAGCTACAGCTGGTACAGAACGCGGCGGCTCGCCTGGTTAAAGGCAGCCGCCGGTGGGATCACATCACGCCAGTGCTCAAGGAGCTACACTGGCTACCAGTTGCTTGCCGAGCCGAATTCAAGGTGTTGGTTTTGACCTTTAAAACCCTATACGGCTCCGGTCCAGTCTATCTCAAGGATCTCCAGCAACACCAAGTGGGCCGCTCAACAAGATCTGCCACAAGGAGAAGGGACTTCTCCTTGTCCCTTCAGCCAGAGTAGCTAGACTGGTGGGGACTAGGAAGAGGGCCTTTTCTGTGGCGGCCCCCGTACTGTGGAACTCTCTCCCAAGTGACCTCCGCCATGCCCCCTCTCTGCTGAGCTTCCGCCGCTCATTAAAAACTTGGCTATTCAGGCGGGAATATGGGGTGGGCTAAGATTTTAAAATTGTATACTGTTTTAATGTATTTTAATGGAGAAAAATGTTTTAATGTATTTTATTCTGTTTTATCTTCTGTACATCACCCAGGGTGGCGATAAATAAATGCAAATAATAAATTAATAATAAATAAATAAAACCGCTCTGCAAGTCTGCGGAATCCATGTGACTTGGAAAAGGCTGGTCTCCGGTGGAATCGGCCAGTCAGATTCATAGAAATCCAAACTCCAAACTGCAGATTTCGACATCCCTACCTGCCTGTAAGCTTCTCATAGGGCTTGTTCGCACAACACGGGAACCGCAAGTCCCCCGCGGTTCCCGTGTCATGTGCACGCCGACCGGGGGCACCCCCCGCGGGACAGCCGCAGGTGGGAGGCACGCAAAGTGACCATGGTCGGTAGAGGGGCAAGCCCCTACTGTGTGTGGTCACCATACCATCCGAACAGCAGGCGGCCGTCCCGCGGGGTCCCCACAGAGACGGCAGCCCAGAGCAGCTGGAGCCGCCGCCGCTCCAGCCTGTAGGGGCAAATGGCCCCTCTGGGCATCCCGGGGTCCCACCCCCTAGCGCCGGGAGGCCCGCACTGCGGTGCGGGGACTGCGGGGTCTGTCCACGCATGCGGGGCGCCGGTCGTGTGCGGCGCCCCTCCGGACCCCGCGGACGGCCCCGTGGTTCCTCCACCGCCCCCAGCCTGGGTCGTGTGAACCGGCCCATAGTCTCCTGGCTGGACACTGTTGAAAAAAGGGGGACACTGGATTTAGTTCTCCCACACTTACTCTGACCTCCGCGCCAAAAAGCCAATTGGTGGGGCAGTGGCTGCCATTGCCCGCTTACTCACTGACTCTCTGTTTGGCAACCAAACAGATGGAGGAAGGGGCCAGGAAGAGGAGCAGGAGCAGCTGGCAACAGTGGCAGTGAGGGAGTAGGCTCATGCTAAGGGGTCCCCACTGACGATGTCCCCACTGACGGCCCCCCCAAAACCTGCAGACAAGACTGGGTATAATTACATACACACAAACACATAGAGAGACACTGCCTGCCCTGGCTGGCACAAGCCAGCACAGCTTTGGAAGTGGCAGGCAACCCCTCACTGAACTCCTCCGCCCCTCCCAGTCCCACTTACAATTGCTCTGTGAATCCAGCAAAACTCTTCTTATGCCCTTATGGTTTATCAGTGGTAGGGCAGTACAGTTAGAATTCTTGAGTGAGGGTCCAAAAAGGCATTATATAATACAATAATGTTGACGTCAACAATGTCTGAACAATGCTTTTCGAAGGGGAAGACCTACTACCACTTCCAGCTGTGGAAAACACGATTAACTTAAATGTGGGTGATTAGCGCAAATATATATTTTGTTATAAAGAAGCTCAGCTGTAATCTGAGACGCAGTTCAGAATTGTATATGTTAGCCAAGCAAGATTATGTAAAAAGAAATTATAGCCAAGTCGGGATTGCTGGGTGGAATATGGATAAGAACTCCTTTAGTGCATATTTTACAGCATAGCCCCGAAGTAACATTATTCTGGACAGCAATCACTATGTTTTATCGGAGATATAATTGAGAAAGCAGCTGGTAAATGTATCACAAAACAAAGAATGTCTTGGATCAGATTATCTGAATGAAAACTTGAAAGAAAATGCAAAGGCTATTAAAGTACTTTAGTTGGCAGGAAAATGTACACTCACTATGTGGAAATTTGTTATAACTCCTTTGTATGAGAACCACATCATGAAGCTTGTGCTACAAAACAAATATTAACATTTCAGAATAAGTACAATTGGTTCCGTGCAATTTTTCATGGCCTTATTAATTTATATGAATTGTTAAGAGACCATGACTTATGTGACTGAAAATTGTGTTTAAAACTAATTGCTCCAGGTATGGTTTGGTTTTTTGTTTGGTTTTTCTCATAAGTTAATGGGAGATGAACACAACAACAGGAATTTTAATTAACAAACTAATCGTATATGTACTTTTAAGAAATATATTTGGGCCCTGTGACTTCATGTTGATAATTATATAAACAATCCTTCAAAACTGTATTTCAGAAATGTATAATTATGCAACGCAAATAAAGCAGAAGATGGAGTGAGTCATCATACCAAAGTTAATCCAGTATTCTTTTGGGTTTTGTGGCCTTTTTCTGCGTATTCATTGTCATTACTTGGCTTGCATCTGTCAAAGCTGAAGTATGTGGACTCATGTGTAGGTACAGCTTTTTTTATGGATCAAAGACATATTGTGGATGGAAACTGATTGGTCATTTAGTCTAGCCCTTAGTCTCAAGCGTTCCTGCCCGGCATACCTTATTTATCCTTTCCTTGAAAACTACCATGGGAGAAGATTCTTCAGTCCTCTTACTTTGTCACTGTGCTGAGCAGCTTAGAGGAGCAAATGAGGGCATAGGATTACGCCTTGAGAGATGGAACCCAGAAAAGCGATGTCAGGAAGCTCATACGTTCCAAGAGAAATATCTCAACCAGCAGCAGATGATGGGTCAACTCATGTCAGTATAATACAGGGGGCCTTTTTGGCCTTGAGGAGGCCACATGTGGTGTCAGTTGGGGGGGGGGGTTAGGGCCTTCACATGCATGTGAGCAACATACTCATTTATACACACACACACACACACACACACACACACACAAAACTAGGAACCAAGCCTTCTGAATGATAGTTTCTGGAATTTCCTCTGGGAAGCAGGCCCTTTGAATTCTGGTTCCTAGAGTTTTCTCCTGGAAACGGACCCTCTGAGTGCTGATTCCTAGAGTGTCCTCAGCAGTGGTGATAACAAATTATTGGTAACTTTGGCTGTGGGGGTTATGAGGGCTTGCAAACCACACCTTGGGGGCCATTCGGGGCCTGTGGGGCATGGGTTGTGCACCCCTGATATAATAGATGGCTGTCTGTTCCATCATCAGAAGCTCTACATTCCCCAGGGTCCATTTAGGCTCCAGGTCCTCCATCAGTTCCATGATGCTCATGTTCCTACATTTGGGGTTTCTAAAAATCCTTAAGTTCCTGACTAATGCCTTCTGGTGGCCATCTGTCCAAAAGGATGTCAAGCATTACGTCCAGAAAGCAAAAAACAAACAAACAATTGGGATAAGCAAACTGGTGAAGATAAATAATATCCAAAACGTCTGATAATGTTGCTTTATCTATACAGTCATGCCTTGGATTGAGAGCATAATTATCGTTCCGGAAACGTGCTTGTAATCCAAAACACTCTTATTTCAAAACGAAATTCCCCCAAAAAAATTTGTACAGAGATTTTTAATTTAAGCCATACTACAGTACTTGTATTGCAAGACGTTGCTTGTATATCAAGTCAATTTTTAAAAAATAAATATTTAAAAATTTGCTTGTCTTGCAAAACGCTCTCAAACCAAGTTACTTGCAATCCAAGGTATTACTGCACAGGCTACAAACATACAGTCTTTAGGCAACAGTCAGAGAATAAAATCAAGTTGTGCCATAATATCCTGCAGTACCAGAAATAACCAACACTAGAAATGACCAAACATGTTTCGACTTTAGGTCTTCTTCAGTGGTCTAGTATGTAAAAGGTACATGAAAATATATATACAAAAAGACTTATATATACGCACACATATTTCAGTCCAAACTTCTCATAGCTATTGATAATGTAGAACACTGCACTTCAGTGTCTCCACCTGCAATTATAAAAACATTTTTTTAAAAAAAACTTGCTTCCTAAATATATAATAAAACATACAGATATATTATATGGAAGAGAGAGAAAAAAACCCACACTGAAGAAGACCTAAGGTTGAAACGAACGAATCAGGGGAAGGGAATATTGTCCCCATTGCAAAGGCAACAGGAACATGTTTCCTTTTCCCCAACACCATTTCACAAAGTGGTGCAAAAAGAAAAGAAGAAAAACTGGAAAGGCAGGAGTATTTTATGGGAGCAGCAAAAAAAAATGTGCACAATTTTGACTCAGCAACAGCATTAGGCAGGACAAATTTGCAACCAGAGGAGGAGGAGGACAACTTTGGTAGGAACTTTTTTGAGCAATGAATATTTTATTGGTATTATTTTTGTTTTGATTTTGTTCAAACTGTCCAAGCGACGGTGCTGCTAGACTGAACTGGCTGCATTACAGGTTATGTGCTTTCGGGAAAGTGATTTATTATTATCTTTTCAATAACTAATTCTGACTTACTGGCAAGCGGCTGCAACTCTTCAATAAATTGCATTAGCTTTTGCTCATGGACCTAAATAGCAGTTTGGTATCAAGAGAATATTGTCTTCTAAAAATAATTTGTTTATCCTACAGCCACCAGCAAATCACCTATTATTGCTTCAAGGAAAGACCAAACATAATTCATTCCGTTCCAGGTTTTAAAGATGCTCTTTCAATCAAAGCATGGAGTTTCAGGGTGAGGTTGTTCAGGGGTTATTTAAAAAGACAGTGTCACTAGAAATGTTTCTGATTTTTTATAGAAAACCAAGTACATGTATACAGAATTTATTTATTTATTACATTTATACCCTGCCTTTCCTTCAAGGAGCTCAAGGTGGTGTACTTGATTTTCCTCCTCTTCTTCATTTTACCCTCACAACACCCCTCTAAGGTAGGTTAGGTTGAGAGTCAGTGACTGGCCAAAAATCACTCAGTGACCTTCATGGCCGAGTAGGGACTAGAACCCGGATCTCCTGAGTGCCAATCCAACACCTTAACCACTACACCACACTGGCTCTTCTTATCAGCAGCTTATCAGCAGCTTCACATATAGGTGGAATTTTAGAAAGCAATTGAAGGCAGATTTGTAGGGTAGAGAGCAAATATAGTGGTTTCAACAGCAGGATAGATCAGTATTCTGTAGCATGATCCAAATGAATGTAGTCATGCTCACTGTTTAGTCTCAAGGGGTTGGATCCAGAACCATTGTTCCACCAGCAGGCACTGCTTCTGCACTGGGACTTCCCCACCCTCTCCTCTTTCCTGCAGCCCTCATGTGCGTGCCCTCCAAATCTGCTCCAGAGCACTGGGGGATCCCATAGAGCAGATTAGGGTCTCCGTGGGCAAACTGATGGCGCGTGAGTGACAGCAGAGCCCCATGTGTGCGAGATGGGAGATTATTAATCCTGTTCGTGTGTAGAGGCCCATTTATCCACACACAGAAATCTAGATCTTTCTCCCCCTCTCTCTGCGCAGCGTGCAGCGTTTCGGTTGCAATCAGCCAGCCAGCTTTCCAGCCTGTAATCCGACTCCAGCAGCCAGCTCCCCCGTTTGCAGATAGCAAGGAAAAAACTCTGTAACTCCACAGGTCTATTCTACCTGTTTATTTACTTAGCAAAGTAATATTCTACAGAGTATACATTTCCTAGTTACAGTCCATGTGCAGAGTACAATGCATAGCAAGCATTTATTCCAGTGGAGCAAGTTGAGCTTTACCCCACCTCAGCAAAGACGCTACATTGTTGCATAAGTCCAGCAAGCAATAGTCAGAAGGAAAGAGTGAAGAGCGAGAACAGTCCTGCTCCTCTCTAAAATGGCTTCAGACAGAAAAACAAGTTAGCACGTCATTCAGAACATACAAACCATGTGACCAGCTCATATTGTTCTCACACTTTAGTAACCCCTGCGAAAATACGAGATTCTAGAGAGACATAATAAACCTGTTTACCCGCCATTCTGTCCCTTCCATGTGTAAACAATGTGCTCCAGCTTGTGAATGTGATACACATGGGCCTCACTCAAATTATACCTGGCCACATGTATGGACTTGGTTTTCCTCACAGGGTTGTTGTGAGGATAAAATGTAGAGGAGGAGGAGGAGGATTATGTAAGCCGCCTTGGGTTCCTTGAAGGAAAAAAGGCGGGGTATAAATATAATAAATAGTAAATAGGGAGCCGGTAACAACTGAGTATGACTGAACACAGATGAGAAACCATTATAGGGCTTAGCATGTAACCTTACTTCTCTGTTACCATTGCATCTGTCGAATGCCAACCAGCAGAGCTTTTTTGAGTGGAAAAAAGGCCTTTTCAATATAAGGGTCAGCTTGTAAAGCCCTTAAAGGCCCATTGTGACCAGTTCGCATTGCATTTTGAAGATAAAATCGCTTCATTTGCATCGAACTGGATGCCATGATTTTGACAAAGTCAAAGGTGGATGCAGTCAGGACACCATCTGGTCCTGTTGTTTTGGATAGCAATTATTTAGATCTATTCCACCCTTGTTATAGGAGATAGACAGCTTTGGTCACCCTTGTGGATGACTTATGCTTATGAATGGAAAAAGGGATTGCAACCCTGCTGATTTTTCTGGACCTCTCAGGCTCAGCAGCCTTCAGTACCATTTATCATGGTATCCTTCTGGGCTGCCTTACCAGAATGGGCATGCCAACCATCAATTAATTTATTTATATGATTTATTTGATAAATATGTATGCCCCCCCTTCAAGATAAATATTCTCAACTTTATTTGTATTATTTCTTTGAGAGAGAGATAGCTCCCTTCAAGATAAATATTCTCAACATAAAAATCAGCTCTCAAATATCAAGTGTATTGACATCAAATATCTTTAAGGTGTCAAATGCAGATCCCCAATATTCAAAGAATATCCAGAGAATATTTGAGCAGCTGGAAAACATGTAGAAAAAGTTGGGTAATAAAACCAGCAGAAGGAACTGTGGTGGTGGTGGTGGGGATTAATTTTGACTCTATAACTAGTACAAAAACCTCTGCTCTCTCTCTCAGCAATGAGGAACATTGGCCAGGATCCACAGAGTAAGACTGCTCTAGTGGGAGCCATGGTGTTATTCACTGTAAATACAGAATTACTTTTACAGCCAGAACCGCTCACCACCACTGCATTAGCACTGAAGAAGTTAATAAAGTTGGGAGACAGCTTTGTTCCTTACAGCACACATTTTAGGTGAGCTTTCTCCTCCTTCCCAGAAATTCCACTATTGCTGGCACAGGCAAGAGGCCTTGGAACTGCTGGAGAATAATTTTAATGAGAGAGGGAGGGAGGGAGAGAAATGACCATCTAGCTGTTGGCTTCTCCCCTGACCTTTAACTTGTTGGACCAGTCTCCACTAGCCTTTGGGATCCAAACATCCTCTCAAATCATACCTCGCTGACAGAAGCAACACATTTTAGGATTTTTTCTCTATGCATTATTAAATTCCAAAAAGAGCTTTGGTGCTTTGAAATATGTTCTCATTAACCGTAATTAAATCTTAAAATACTCTTCCAAGCCTGCTTCAGAGACGAGTCTTCATCAGGTTCCCCCCCAACCCCATTAAAGTTCTACTCTTCATAAATTGCCTTTTGCACAAAAAAGTTTCCAAACTAAAACCTTCCCGAAAATGTCTATTATACTTCATGGATATGCATTACAGATTTGTTGTATGTCATGTGGCAGCCCTGGTTTCATATTAATTAACTAGTACATAATTCCATAATCAGGATCTTTTCAGTTAACAAACAAACAAGCCAAAGGGAAAACATAATCTTTTCAAACAAATTAGCAATGTAATTCCAAAAAAGCAATGCATCATTTTCCCCCCTTGGCTTTGCTAGTTATCACAAATACTGATCAAGAAGAGTTTTTGAAGTGATGGATGTTTTAATGCCAAACTACACGTTCTTTTAAGCACGTTTTTTTTAAAACATCATGTAGTGGTGCTGCTCCTTTTCTTTTTAAGGAAAGGCAGGTGTACACACACACACACACACACACACACACACACCACCACCACCACCACCACCAGGTCTAGATTGGGAGCACGGCATACAGTTGCCAGTTTCCCTCCTCAAATCATGCCCTATGGCAAGAGCAGAGAACCTCAGGCTAAGGGGTGAAATCCCTAGATGGCCCTGCCACCTTCCTCTGGCACCATCACCTTTCTCCTGATTGGTGGTTTCCCAGGCTTATGTGCCATCCCCACCCACCCCCTCGCCGCTGCCCATTCTAAGATGTTGAAATGCCTCTCCTAAGGCTTAGGTACTGGCACTAAGAGCATTAAGCTAAAATATGCTGGTATTTTTGGTCCCAGGAACGGTGCAGGGCTGTTTGGCGCCCTAGGCCAAATTATATTTAGCGCCCCCCCTCTCGTGCCGGGGGGGCTCCGGAGCAAAGCAGCCCTACTCTGCAACCCCCCCCGCGCCGCCGCCACCCCACCACCACCTACCTTCCCCCCGCCCCCGCTGCTGGCTGCTGCTGCTGCCGCTGCCGCCTCCTCCTCCGACGCAACGGGACCCCCACACTTCTTTTTTTTTGCCGGGGAAACCAGGGCAACAGGGCTGTTTAAGCCCTGTTGCCCTGGTTCCTCCTCCCGCCAAAACAACGCCGGCGGGGATCCAGAAACGACGGGAAGGTAGGTAGGTGGCTGGCGGGCAGGCGGGCGCGCGCGGGGGGGGAGGTGCAGCGGCGGTGGCGGCGGCGGCTGGCAGGCGGGCGGGGAGGCGCGGCGGAGGCGGCAGGCGGGGCAGGAGCGCACCGGAGGCGAGGAAGGGGCGCAGAAACGCTGCGCCCTGTTCCGCCACGCGCCCTAGGCAGCCGCCTGGGTCTGCCTAGCGGTAGCGCCGGCCCTGTTTGGTCCTGCACCTTTTTGCCTTTAGCCGTGCCCACTACTGGAATATGGTCCCCGAGAGCTTCTCCAAAATGGAATTTTTGACCTCAGGCTGAAAGGTTCAACACCCCTGCCCTATAGAGTGCATTTTTGGCTGGAAACCAGCATGTGTAGCTTGGCCCTTAGAATGCGCTGAATTTGGGCAACTTATTTTGTCATATTTTAAATGGTTTTGATTTTCGGAGGAAAGGTATTTAACATTTTCTTCTAACTGCAGCATCTAAAGGTACCTAAGACTGGGCACCAAGAATCCTTTTAATATGCTGGTAGCTTCCCGAGGCACGGTACGAGCCTCAAATGCCTCTAGACTGGGGTTGAATAATTCAAAGCATTGCAAGAAGGGCAATTTAAAATGTTGGGTTGTAGGAAGGTGACAGGACAATGGTGAGATGATAGCTGTGAGTGTGATGTGCATGTTTTCTGCTTGTACATCATGCCACTTCAAGTTATGGTGATGTTAGAAGGGCGAATCTAGTGTGAGTCTAGTTAAGGTCCAATCCTATGCAAGTTTAGACAGAAAAAGGGCCTACAACAACTCCCAGCATGGCTGGGGCATGCTAGAAGTTGTAGGCCTTTTTTCTTTCTAAACTTGCATAGGATTGCACTCTTAGTGAGTCTAGTTACAAGGGTGAGTCTAGTGCGTTAGCAGGGTGAGTCTAGTGTTAGTCTAGTTAGTGTGAGTCTATGCCCAAAACTCTCACGCCCTCCCTCTATCAGTAGCTTCGAACAACTTTTAAGAGCGAAGGCCACAAGTGGCAAGTTGCAGCGGAATGAAATTCTAAGCCACAGAAGCACAGTGGGCTTGCCCCAAACCGTTCCTATCTTTATGGCGCAACCACCACAATCCCACCCTTACCCTAATGTTCTAGGAAACATGGCCACTCTGTAACAGCAGCTTCAGCGCCTGCATTTGGACAGAGTTTGTAATCATGCGGACATTTTCATGCAGCTGCATTTGGTGGAGCTTCTATCTTCTCACTGAAACAGTGAACCCAAATGAACCGGGAAAACAGGGGGAGCTTATCAGCCACTGGGTAGGGTACTTGCTGTATGGGTCTGCTTTAGGTACATCTGGATATATACTGTTGCCCAGTTGTAAGCACCGCTAGACAGCAAATCAGTCATTGTATCAGACTGTTGAATTTAGAAGCCAGTCCTACTTCAGTTCCATATCGTGTGGCAGAATGGAAGTTTTATGGAAGGCCTCCTGCCAATCACTGGTATGGACATTGGACAAGGCAGTGACAGATCTACCAATAGGCCTATATTATAGCATTGTATAGGGCTCTGCTGGATTTCCTTCTTCTTCCTTTTTTTTCACAACAAACAATGCCGTTCCAATGTGGCACAAAGTTTTCTCTGAAAGAGTTCTCCTAGGGGGGGAAAAAGATGGCTTTCACTGTGAAATGTTGATCTCCTTTTCTCTTGGCAAAGTGCTCTGCCAAGAGAAAAGGAGATCAACATTTCACAGTGAAAGCCATCTCTTCCCTGCCCCCCCCCCTTAGAAGAGCTCTTTCAGAGAAAACTTTGTGCCACTTTGGAATAGGATTGTTTCCTGTGAAAAAGGAAACCCGTGAAAAGTGCTTTGCCGAGAGAGGGGAGGGGTCTCATGGATTCATCACGTCGTCGTAGCTTGCCTCCTTGAAACTGTCCATTGACATTTTAAAGCATCCCCCGCCCTGCCTTGTTTGTGTGCACCCTGCAAAAGATTGATGAAAGAGAAGGTCACTTTTTTTGCATGGGGCAAAGGGTTGCACAAAAAGCCCCCCACCCCATTTTGTCTCCAATAGACCTACGTCCCCAGCCAGGGCCGGTGCTACCACTAGGCCAACTAGGCAGCCGCCTAGGGCGCAGGGCTAAAGAGGGCGCCAGAAACACCTTGGAAAAAAATACAGCGCTCTCAAGTGGGAAGGGGGGCGCTAAATATCTGATCTTGCCTAGGGCACCAAACTGCCTTGCACCGGTCCTGTCCCCAGCTGCAACTAGAACAAAGTAAGGCCAGCGTAGTCCCTGGACCTCATTTTCCTCTTAGGAATGGCTTGGGTAAGTGGACTGCTCTGCCCCAATCACTGCACTGCAGCAGTTACAATGACCCATACAAGTCATTGGTTATTACGGTGCTGCTACAGTGGCTGCATAGCAATTGGTGCGGTTAGTGTGATGGGTTAGTGTGAAAAAAGGCCTACAATAGTGTGATGGGCATCTGATGTGACCATCATGAGAGTGAATGATAATCCAAAAGAGGCATGGGAAGGGAAGCCATGGAGGGTAGCATTGCTTTGATCATGCTTGCTTATGTTTGTAAGCTCTCTTTGAAAAGCTCCATGAAAAGGCATCATTAGAAGGAATTCTTTGGCTGCAGAAGAATATATGTGATCTTGCCCATAGAAATATACACAGGGAACCATGGGTAGTAGTACATTTCATCTGTGGTTAGGAGGAGATTATCGTGACTGCCACATGACAGCTCACTGTTGGTACTTAATTCTACGAGTATGTTTATTTTATGCTTGCCAAAGGGTAAGTCAGAGAATTACATCAGCCCAATTGGATACATGACAAGGCACTGCAAGAATTTTATCACATTGTGTAATGTATTTGTATATCTGGGCAAAAGTAAATAAAGGAAGTAAAAGGGAGGGGGGGAAATGCAGATAGGTTAGTGCTAAATAAGGATACCCTAGAAGAGAGGGAGACATATCAGAAGGAATCAAGGATCAAAGCCCAGAGATAACATTTTAAAAAGAGACGTGTGTTGTTGTTTTTTTTGGTGGCATACCCAACAAATACTAGCCTGAGTCTGTTCCCAAGAAAAATAATTGCAGTGGCTACAACCTTGCTCCTGAAAGGAAGTATAGCTTTTAGAGAGGGATAAATGAATCGGACTATTTCCAGTCATGTCAGTTTCAACTTTCACATTTATTTAATCTTAAATCCATTCCATCCAATTTCTGTATCATTGTGTGTGTGTGTGTGTGTGTGTAATGCATGAAAATTCACATTAATTTTTGTACTCTGTGTACACAACTTTCATTCATATATGCAGTTTTGCTGACCATATTTGAGCTGAGAGAACCACACTGCAGCATTCAGAGAAGTGTGCAGCTTGAAGGATACCTGTGTTCCAATCCGCATATTAGTTCAGGCAGTGTGCATTAGGTTGGTTTGCTTAAAAACTTGGACCAAACAAAATTCTCCTCCTTCCCTACGAAAGTTTCAGATGCTGACCCAGTCCCACATTTGTTGGGCTGTTTCCAGAAGATTAGCTGTCAAGACTAATTTATTGGGGCATGAGCTTTTAGAGGTAATAGCCTGCTTCATCAGATGCATCAACATGCAGCAACATGGCATCAGATGCCATGTTGCGCAGAGCACTGCCAGAAGTGGGTTCTTAAGAACTTGCTCCCTGTAAAGCTGGGTTGCAGAACCTCAGGCCTGGGGGACAAATCTGGCCCACCCAGGGGACAAACCCAGCCCACTGAGCTTCCCCAGTTGGCCACGCCCTCTTCATCTGGCCCCACCCCCTTTCCCTGACAACCAATCATTTGGTGCATTCCTGGCTTCAGTGCATTCCCCCCACGCTCCACCACCATTCTAAACAGTTGAAACACTTTTCCTACGGCTTAGTTATTGGCAGTAAGAGCTTGAAGCTAAAGTATGCTGGTGTGTTTAGCGTTTGGGGGGCCTGCCCCGTTTGCCTTCAATCTCACCCACCACTGGAATGTGGACCCTGGGAGCATATCTCCAAAACGGAATTTGGTTCTCGGGAGGAAAGAGGTTCAGTACCCCTTCAGTAAAGAGTAACTGTGCCATTTGGTTTTTATTTTGCTTGCTTCCTTGTTTTTGCTATGCTAGTATATGGAGGTACTTCCCGCCCCACCCAACAACAAGAAAAAAAAGATGTGGCATCCTTCCTTCACATATGTGCCATGCTGGATGTGACGGGGAGCACTGTTCAGACAACCAGGAAGGCCACAGGGCATGCACTCAGCTCCCTCAATTAGGAATGAATGGGTTTTGTTAAATCCATTCCGCCTGTGTTTCATGGTTTGTCAGGTGTCTTTCGTTCCGTCATCCACTCATTGACAGAATCAGATATATATTTTTTACCAGAATTTCATTCTGCTTGCTCGAATTTGCATTAGCGTTAATACACTCTTGCACAAATGCGCTAATCCACATTAGTCAATGCAAATTACCGCATTTGCACAAGTGCACAACTGTGCATTAGCACTAGTGCACTTTAGTGCATACCCCCCCCCAAAAGTGAAAAACCAATCCACAAGTCTGCAGAACCCCCGTGACTCAGAAAAAGCCGGTCTGCTGAGGAATCCACAGGTTGGATTCATAGAAATCCAAATTCATTTGAATCCGTTTTGGATTTCTCTGACATCCCTACCCATGGGAGGGAGTTGGTACCAGCTCAGTTTCCAAATGGAAAACAAAAAGAACAACACACTAGTGGCAATCCAGGCTCTGCAAGCTTGCTAGCTACCAAGTACTCATTTGGGCTCAGAAGAGCACACTGGTGACAAGGGGCGCCCAAAACTGTTTCCAAATCAGCTTCCCACACAAGCCCCAAAGTGACTAGATTTTGCCTGATTTGAGACTTATGTGGAACATAGTTAGAAGTTTATGCAGGCCTGTGGCTCACGCTGGCTCAGCTTGTCTGAGTGTGGAAAGCTAAGCAGGGTCAGGCCTGGTTATTACTTGGATGGGAGACCCCTCCTCTAGTTTCCTGCGTTGAGCAGGGGGTTGGACTCGATGGCCTTGTAGGCCCCTTCCGACTCTATGATCTATGAAATCTATGATTGCACTGATTAGTCTGGTATAAGTAGATGCATTTTATCTGAGAAGATCCACTCTTGCCTAGAGTTGTGCAGGAGCCCACAGTAGAACCCTAAATCCAAAACACATTTACTTAGGAAGCAAGCGCCTTGGAAATCAATTCAATCTGGACGCTCCATTGAAACTGATGGGACTTGTCTGTCAGCAAATTTGTTTAGCATTATCAGAGTGCAACTTTCAAACACTGGCCTGTGAAAAATGTCATTGTCAAATGAGAAATCTTCTCCATGTTGCTGTGTACAAATGTATGATCCAATAGGCCCGATATACATTATGCAGAGCGGGGGTGGGCTGTCGAAAACCAGACTCTCCATAGCTGAGGCAGATTTCTCAATATAATCTTTTATTGCAGTCATTCCAGTAATTAGCTATAAGCCTTTACAGTCCCAGTAAAGATCCACAGTCAACAGATCACAAGGGATTTGCCACGCAAGGATCCGATCACGAGCATTGCAACAAAAGACCCAACTACTATCCCTGGGTTCAACACACAGAACAAGCCCCAACGAGTTCACAGTTCCAGGGGAAGCAGGAAGCCTTCCAGGTGACCAATGCATTGCTTCCATCAAAGTCTTCTGCAGGTTGCTCTGGCTTAAATACAGGCGAGTGGCTGCTAAAGATCACTATCAGACATTGATTCCAGCAAGGAAACCTGGCTCTCAGGTGGTTGCTGCATCTCACCGGACACCTCTGTCCCACCCTCCTTATGGTGCACCAAAGGAGACACCTCTGAAACACCGTCTCCTGCAGAGACCTCCTGCTGCTGCCCTGCTCCCATGGAAGACGCCCCTTGGTTGAGAAACAGGGGCCTCCATCAAGGTCAGGTCTCCTGGCTGTGGAAGATAGGCCATATCAGTGCCCTGTGCCTCAGCCACTCCCGGCTCATCAGCCAGTGGGAGGCCTGGTAGAACTGAGTTCTCACACATCTGGCTCCCCATGGCTGGGCCTGACTCTACAGCTTCCCCCTCTTACTCAGAATCGGTGTCACAGGCTATAGCTCCCCCCAGACTGGGGCAAGGTCCCACATAGGCAACCTTTTTTTTCCATTGAGGACTGCATTCCCTCATGGGTAATCTGTTGGGGGCAGCATGTCAGCAGTGGCAGGGCCAAAGCCAAATAGGGTGGCCAAGTGCACTACTTTGCAGTCCTCTGTTTGAAGGTCTGTCCAGTCCAAGTCTGGTTTAAAGGTTAAAAAAAACACATAAGAACGGAGAGCCGCAGGCACCTTGGAGTTGCCGCCCATCAACACTTCGCACCTGGACAGCAGACAGAACAACAAGCACCCAGGTCACCTGTTCACAGTCTTCCCCATTATGGTGAGTACGGTGATTTTAATATCCACTCTAAGCCTGCCTCTGGAGCCCCAGCTCAGGACTTCATCATGGCCCCCATGACATCCATGGGGCTGCCTCGGTTTGTCATCAGCCCAACACATGAAGCAGGGCATACCCTTGACTTGGTCTTTGCTCCAGGCTGTGAGATGAGTAGTCTGGAAATGGGGTGGTGGTGTAATTTTATTTATTTTTATTTATTATATTTATACCCCGCCTTTTCCCCGCAAGGAACCCAAGGCGGCTTGCATAATCCTCCTCCTCCTCTCCATTTGATCCTCACAACAACCCTGTGAGGTAGGTTAGGCTGAGAGTCAGTGACTGGCCCAAAGTCACCCAGTGAGCTTCATGGCCGAGCGGGCACTAGAACCCGGATCTCCCGAGTCCCAGTCCAACACTCTCACCACTACGCCACACTGGGGTTCAAGTAACCCCATTGTCATGGTCAGACCATTTCCTGGTGAGTTGGAACTCACAGCATGACTTCCCTCCTGCAGTGGTGGGGGGCCCATTGAGATGGTCCACGTCCACCCCAGGAGACTGATGGAATCCAATGGATTTCTGGATGCTCTTGGGGATTTTCTAGTGGATAGAGCTGGCGGTCCAGCCAAGGCCCTAGTCTCGCTGTGGAATGGTGAGATGTGGAGAGCCATCGACTCAATCGCTCCCAGGTGCCCTCTCTGGCTCTGTAGAACCCTCTCTGCTCCTTGGTATACTGGGGAGCTGTGGTCGATGAAATAGGCTGGATGTCGGCTACAGTACAAGTGGTGTAAGACTCGAAGCGAAGACGACGAAGCACGCTTGAGAGCACATAATCATGCCTACTGTGCTGCAGTGCAGGCAGCAAAGAAGCATTCCTCGAGCTTCCACTGCTGTCAGTGGCTCTTTCGTGTGGTCTGTGTGGCTCTTTCATGTGGTCGTGTGGGCTGTTAACGCTCTCCCCAGTGAATGGGGCCCTGGCCCCTTCAAAGTCCTGCTGTGACCTTTTTGCATCGCACTTTGAGGACAAAATTACTTGTCTCTGCAGTGAGCTTGATGCTGTTGTTAGCGCAACTCCAGTTGAGGTATACTATCTGATGCTACCATCTGCTCGATTTTGTGGGATCCATTTCAGTTGCTGTGGCCTGATGATGTGGACAAGGTGCTTGCAGCAATGTGACCGACCATGTGACCTCTTGATCCTTGCCCCTCCTGGTTTATAAAAACTAGCCGGGGGGGGGTTGGCTGGGTGGGTCCAAGGAGTGGTAAACGCATCTCTACGTGAAGGGGTGGTTCCTGCTGTCCTTAAGGAGGCAGTAGTGCAACCACTCCTGAAATTCCCACTCTGGACCCAACAGTATTTGATAACTATTGCCCAGTTGCAAATACCCCTTTTTGGGTCTAGATAATCAGTATCCTCTAAGAGTGCCTGCGAAGCAACTGCAGGCACTCTTAGAGGATACTGATTATCTAGACCCATTCCAGTCTGGGTTTCCTGGTTATGGGACTGAATCAGCCTTGGTCGCCCTGATGGATGACCTTTCTCGAGTGAAGGATAGTGGGAGTGCGACCCTGTTAATTCTACTCGATCTCTCAGCAGCCTTTGATACCATCGACCATGGCATGCTCCTGTATCAACTCCGTGGGTTGGGCATTGGAGGCAATGTTATAGTCGTTTCAGTCCTACCTGTGGGGTTGATTTCAGAGAGTAACATTGGGTGACTATTCCTCAGACCCTTGGCAATTGTGTTATGGAGTTCCACAGGGTACCATCTTATCCCTAGTGTTGTTTAACATCTATATGAAGCTGCTGAGAGCAGTCATTAGGGGATTTGGAGCCATCAGTATGCTGATGACACACAGCTCTATCCCTGTGACAACTGAATCAGGAGAGGCTGTGCAAGTCCTGGATCACTGCGTGAACTCAGTGATGGGCTGGATGAGGGCCAATAAACTGAGGCTGAATCCTGGCAAGATGGAAGCCCTGTGGCTGAGTGGATCCCGAGTCCGGAAGATAGGCTCTTTGTCTGTTCTGGATGGGGTTGCACTCCCTTTGAAAGATCAGGTTCGTAGTCTGGGGGTACTCCTGGATTACTGCAATGCGCTCTATGTGGGGCTGCCCTTAAGGCTACTCCAGAAGCTGGAGCTAGTGCAGAATGCAGCAGCTCACCTTTTGTTGGGAGCTGCCCCTTTTCAGCATGCAACTCCTTTGCTGAAGGAACTGCACTGGCTACCTATTTGCTACCGGGTCAGGTTTAAGGTTCTGGTACCTGTGTAGAAAGCCCAAAACAACTTGGGACCAGGTTACCTGAGAGAGAGCCTCCTCCCATACCAACCTGCCCGGTCGTTGAGGTCATCAGATGGCATGCGCCTGGTGGTTCCTCATGGACCTTTAGCACAACTGGAGTCCACCAGGAGAAGAGCCTTCAGTGTGGCGGCTCCATTTCTATGGAACTCCCTGCCTTTGGAGGTCAGACAGGCTCTGACATTGAGTTGCTTTCAGCGCCTGCTGAAGATCTCCTTGTTCCAGGAAGCCTTCTCTGCTGTCCAACCAACCACCACTGTAATTGTTACTTTGTTTTCAATGTGTTGTTTTTGTTTCTTTTATCTGTTTTGTTTTTATCTTTTTATTGTTCACCACTCCGGAATCTAGTCGGATATGGAGCGGTATACAAATACTGTAAATAAATAAATGAATGAATAATGGTTGGATTGTATTTCTATTTTAAAAGATTCCTCGTCTAAGTAGTAGTTCCACTGAATCCTTTAAAAATAATTTTTAACTGCTGGTTTTATTTTTAAGTATATGTTTAATGCTATGTTTTAAAATAATACGTCTCCATGCTTTAGCTGCTCGGTTATTTATCATTTTTAAATCACCCTGATTTATTGTGGCTGCTTTTGAAACAATTCTTTTAATGTGCTTTTATCATCGGTTTTATTGTATTTGCTTTTATTATGTATGTTGCCTTCAGCTATAAGGTGACTCATAAATTGATTGATGGAATGAATGGATGGATTATAAATTACACTAATTATTTCTAAATTTGCATCTATAAAAATAAATCAGGATATGCACATTTTATGCAACTCTGTGTCCTCTTTTGTGGTGATGCTGCGTAAGTGGCCACCCTACCGCCAAAAGTCGGGGTGTCACTCCTTTTCTGCTAGCTACAGTGTTCTCCAACCTTGGGTCCCCAGATGTTTTTGGCCTACAACTCCCAGCATGCCCCACAAAATCATCTGGGGACTACTCTCTGTTCTCTGTTCTCTCTCGTTCTGCCACCTCCTTTTCTCTCTCCCCCTCTCCCTTCCCATGTGGCAGGCAGCCAGAGAAGGGAGGGACAGCTTGCTCTTGCCAGAGGTCTGAACTGATTGCTTTTGAAATTATGCTGAGGACCTCATGAAATTAGTAGAGAAAACCTAAACGTCTGGATTAATGTTAAGAAGCCCTTCAGCTTGTGGGAAGTTCTTGTTAAAGGCTGGTTTGCTAGAAATCCTGAAAAGCAGCTGCATATTACAGTAGAGACCCTGGAAAGGGCAGCAACACAAAAGAAGTTTCATTGCAATTGGTGCCTCTCACATGGCCAGGGAATAGCTGCTTTCCAAAAGTAGGATTATTTCATTTTATAAAGCCTAATGTATAATTTCTTCCTACTAGAAAGGCTGGCTACAGACAATGGGTTTATTGTTTGTATTCCCACCATGTAAATGCTTGTGGGACTACATCGATTTCCTGTTCATTCTTACTGTACACTGTAAGGTATGCTGAAAATGCCTCATTCCTCAAGTAAGTTATATAGACAGTATGGGTTATTTGTGAATGGTTTTCTAGTAAACAGTGAAAATAAAATAAGAAACCTATTCCATGGCAACATCTGTTTTTGCTCCTATCCAGGAATGAGATCTGGAACAACCCAGTGGAATAATTTTATCAGCTGATATAGATCAACATAGCTCAGTTACGGTTAATAGGGTATTGGTGATTGATACCAGCTGAATATCTGGCTGTGTGGCATTGAATCACTCACCATAATTTCTGTACTGCCAAAATATGTGCCAGTCCCAGGGAATTTCCCTCCATATAACGGAGGCTGTTTTCATGTGCACATGGGCACCCTGGGTGCTATGGGACCTTCAGCATGGGAGGTGGGTGGGTAATCAGGGGTAATTAGATAAATGTGACATATCCCCAGAGTGTCCGAAGGTTCATTTGTAATGAATGGAAGCCAGTTGGCCTGAGTTGGTTCCAAATCAACCAGAGGGAAGACAGTTCATAACACTGCGTCTCCTCCTGTTATGATTCCTAATCAATTCCAGCTCATCGTGTAGACAAATAAGTTGTTGCAAGAAGTCAGCATACTGTGAGACAAAGTAATGCAGTTGCCTGAGGGGACGGGTTCTCGGCACTGCTGAGGATGGCAGGTTTTGTCTGGTGGGGAATATGTTGGGTGGCCATGTGTCCTCTTTTGCACAGGCCCTCTGTTTGAAGGGCTGCCAGAGGCCTGTCCTCTATTTTAAAGGCATCCTCTATTTGAAGGGCTGCCCAGTCCATAAAGAGAAAGAACCCTCAGAAGGAAGAGCTCAGGGGCCTTGACGTTGCCCACCAACAGCACCCGGACAGCAGGTTGAGCAAGGCACAAGGACACCTGGTCACAGACTTCCACACGCTGGTGAGATGTACTGCATTTCTATTTAACGTTTGATAATTATTTCTAAATTTGCATCTATACATATACATTAGCCTATGCAATGATACAGGCCTGTGGCTCACGCTGGCTCAGCTTGTCTGAGTGTGGAAAGCTAAGCAGGGTCAGGCCAGGTTATTACTTGGATGGGAGACCCCTCCTCTAGTTTCCAGCAATGAGCAGGGGGTTGGACTCGATAGCCTTGTAGGCTCCTTCCAACTCTATGATCTATGAAATCTATTAAATTTTATGCAAACCAGTGTCCACTGTCCTCTTTTTTGGTGATGCGTTTCCTCTTTTGGGGCAATTCATACGCGGCCGTCCTGCATGTAGGGGAAGAGCACTGACAAGGCTGTGCCTACACACTTCCCTGTATGTGAATGGTCACTCAGCAAGCAGGATTAGCCTGATCCAGGTTGCCACAATCCATGCCCAGAAGTGTGAAAGGAAAGCCTTGTCCTTTGTGGCTCTTGTGGGACTTCCAGCTAGCACTGATGAAGTCTGGTGTTCTGTTCATAACAGTTCCAGGGCAGCACAGGAACATAAGAACTGCTTTGCTGGATCAGAGACCTAGTACAGAGCTTGTTTCCAAGGCAAGGGCAGCCCGCCTGATGCTTGGGTGCTTACAAGCAGAGTATAGAGGGGGTGGCCTTTCCCAGCATCTGACTGAGACAGAGTGCAATAAGACAAGGTATTATTCAGAAATGGTGTCTTTGGGTGTGGTGCTTCTGCAGTCCATCCTTCTACCCCAGGGGTGGGCAACTTGTGACCATCCAGATCAGACGTTTGGGCGCACAACTCCCATTAACCCCTCACCATTGGCTATGCTGATTGGAGTTGTGGGCCAAAACATCTAGGGGCCACGAACTGCCCAGCTCTGTTCTACCCGTTCCCCTGACAGCTGTAAGAAGAAGCAGGGTTCAAATTTGCTACCTAGTCAGGGAAGGAGGAGACTGGGGGCGGAAACAGACCATAGCAGCGGGGCAGGGACTGCTGTTCCTAAATAATGCCTCACTGGCCTAGAGCAATTCAGGAAACAGGTCTTATCTTTGAGCCAGGTACAGGCAGGGATGGGGACTCGGACTCGAGGACTCGACTCGTGAGTCGGACTGAGTCCCCCCTCTGACTCGACTCGGACTCGAGTCCCAATATTTTTAATGGGACTCGAGACTCGACTCGGGACTCGAGACCAAGGACTCTTCAACATCCCTGGGCTGTGCCAGAAGGAGTGGAGAGGAGCGCGATCGCCGGCGAAGAACGCATGGAAGCGAGGTGTGCCGCTGCTCGGCCACTGTGGACGGCTACCAGGAGTGCAGCCCCAACAGTGTGTCAATATTTATTTTGAGGGATGTGTTGCGTACTTGGGAGAGGCAGAAGAAGGACCTGAGATTACTCTGTGTGGCTGCTCTGAGTGTGTTTCTGGTTCCAGCAAGTTCATCACCAGTGGAGCGGGTGTTCAGTGAGGGTGGAATTGTGATGAGATCTCACCGTTCCAGAATGGGGGCCAAACATTTAGAAAAAATCATGTTCCTCAAATGCAACATGGATAAGTTTTAGGAAGTACAGCAAGTTTATTTTTTAAAATCATTTTTCTAAAATGCAACCTTTCAGACATTTTGGGTTTGGCTGCCTCTGCCTGCCTGTCTGGGGTTCCCAGCTCCTCTGCCTGCCTGGTCTCTTCTTGACCAGTTCAACAGTTGAATTGTCCAAGACAAATGCCTCTGCCTGCCTGCTTTGGGGTTCCCTGCCTCCTCTGCCTGCCTGGTTATTTTGGGCTTTTCTGCCTAGTCTGTTCTTGCCAAAATCAGTTGCAGAGTTTTGAGATAAAAAGGCACACTTGTGCCTAGAATTTATTTAAACCACACATCTGAAGTAGCCTTATTTTGTTGGGAAAAAACCCCATTGATTTTAATAGGGACTCGTGGAGTCAGCTTTGGGAGTGACTCGTGACTCGTGACTCGTGAGTCACCATTTTGGACCAAGGACTCGGACTCGAGACTCGGGTCCAAAGACTCGTGACTCGACTCGTGACTCGAGACCAAGGACTCTTCAACATCCCTGGGTACAGGCAGCCCCTCCCCCTATGCTCTCATCACTAGAAGATCTCACCTTCTCCCAGCCACGCATGGATTTTATCTCTGTAGCACCCCTGATAGAAATACCCATCGGGATTTTAAACTAAGGCCAGTGGTGCTCAGGAAATCTGTGCCTATAACAAGAATTGAACCCAGGTCTGCTGACGACTGAGTTAGTTATCCATCCTATCTACCTTTGATGATCTCCATGAACATTTGAAGTACCGCTTCAGTGCTTTTATCATTTCTTAAATTAGGCCTCAAAGCTGAGTTGCATTTGATATATAGCAGCTGGAGCCTAGGGTCACAACAAAAGGGGATCTTTGTTTTATGCTGAAGTTATGTTTTAAATATTTTCATTTGCTCTAAATGGATTAAGAATCCAAGAGTACATTCCATGGCTGAATTGTGGGGTGGGGGCTGGGGGAGTGTTGAGTCCCTTGGTGTTATTGTTTAACCAGCTTTCATATTATTTTAAAGGATTTATAGACTGCTCCTGATTCACAAGGCCTTCCCGTAAATGAACATTCCACTGTTGCTTCAGGGGGTTAAGGTGCCAGCCTGGGAAAAATATGGAAAAATGAAAAAGGAGTTAAAATAGGATATATTTGTTCTCCTCCCATCTGCTAAAATACAGAATTGTGGCAGGAAATAAGGTTTTGCAATGTTATATGAGCCAAGGTTTTCACAGTAAAATATGTAGTCTCCAGGCTCTGCACAAACCTAGAATCAGCCAACTAAAAATGGGAAAGACATTATGCAACCAGCCATACAGACAAAATGCAAACCATGCAATGTCCAGGCGTTCTTACAGAAGGGAGTCTGTGACCCTGCCCTTTGTAAGACCAGGGTATGGTCTGTTCCCTTGGGTGTTAAACAAGAAAATAGTCCATGCAATATTTTAGCCAAAGCGTTCTAGAATGTCCTCCTTTCTCTGTTCTCTGTGTGTTTCAGATCTTTCAGATCTGTGAACAAGAAGTAACTCATTAAAACTTACTGCACCACAAGAGCTAATTTTTTACAAAATTAAATACAAATGCAATATGTCTGTGGTATTCACATGTTGTGGACTATAGCCCAGCAGTTCCAATACTGAAGTCCTCTTTTGTGGAAAATGACCAGAATTACGGTTTTAGCCATTCTTGTGTGTTGAGTTTCTCTACTACGAGGTCATCTTTTGGAAGTACTTTATTTATCCAGATGATGCCCCTCTGCACAATTATTTATAGTGTGTTCCTTTTCATTCTGTTGTTGTTGTTTTTTTTAAAAAAAAAAAATCAGAGGCAGAAGCCACAAGGAGGAAGCTTCTGATTAAAGTGACATGTGGGGACCTTGGCTAAATGGGGTTTTACTTCTGAATAAACATTATAGCAGGATCTTGGCCATGGGGACTGACATTGCTGGATAATATAGTACTATAAAGTCCCGTATGGAACCACTGTTTTAATTCTGCTTTCAGCCAACTGCAGAAAAGCAATGTTCAGTAGTACTAAAGTGTAGAAGTACACAATGTATGATTAGTGGTGACTATTTGTAGTCACTCTTTGCTGCGCTGACAAAAGGGAATGGGATCCCGTTAAGCAGTCCTTTTGAATCAGGGCTGGGCAACGTGTGTCTCTCCAGCTGTTTTGGCCTACAACTCCCATCATCCCTCACCATTGGCCATGCTGGCTAGGGCTGATGGGAGTTGCAAGCCAAAACATCTGGAAGGCCACATAGGGGTGGCCACTAATGAATCACCAGGAAAGAGGAAACGCATCACCAAAAACAAAAACGACAAAAGAGGGTGCAATCTGCATAACATTTGCATATTTATTTTTATTTTATTTTTAAAATTTATATTTATACCCCACCTTTTTTCCTGCAAGGAACCCAAGGCAGCTTACATTATCCTCATCCTCCTCTCCATTTTATCCTCACAACAACCCTGTGAGGTAGGTTAGGCTGAGAGTCAGTGACTGGCCCAAAGTCACCCAGTGTGTTTCATGGCCAAGCGGGGACTAGAACCCAGATCTCCCAAGTCCCAGTCCAACACCCTAATCACTACGCCACACTGTTGATTTTTATATATAGATGCAAATTTAGAAACAATTATTATAATTTAAATATAAATCCCCATCTTTCCCATCTCACTGTAGTGTGGAAGACTGTGACCAGGTGTCCGGTCCGGTGTGCCTTGCTTGGTCCGCTGTCCAGGTTCTGTTGATGGGCCCACTTCAGGACCCAGCTTTTCCTTCTGAGGGTTCTTGCTCTCGGTGCCATTAAAATGGAGGACAGTCCTCTGGCATCTCTTCAAATGGAGGACTGTCGTCCGTAAAAGAGGACACATCATGCCCACCCCTGTTTTAAAACACATTCACGGTGTTTCATGTGCCGAACTAAAGCTCTTGGATCCCTGGTGCAAGAGAGGTGTGGTGGGGCAATTATGCTGACTAAACTCTTAATACTAGGGGAGTAGCCACAGCCAAAGGCAACATAATAGCCTCCCCTTGGGGGCTTGAGCTTAATTTTCTGTGCAAATCAGACACACGGCAAACTAGGTTTTAAAATAGCAGTGATAATGAAGCGTGAAAGTGCAGCGGCGGCAATGTATTTAATAGAAGCGGGATCAGCATGCCTGCTCTCTGGCTGCTCCGAATGGCATATTCCTGTAGTACATAATCAGGATCTAATTGTGAAACGCCCTCTTCCAATTACTTTGCTTGCTCTCAGAGTGTGGGGGCAGTGGGGTGGGAGGATAGGGTTTTCTTCTTTTAAGGCACTTCGCAGTCAGTTATGCCCTCTAAGCAAGGCCATATTGATCGGTCCTCTAACACTTTAGCAGGGTATTGCCAATACCAGCTACCGGTACTTTGTCGAAGGAAGCCAGAAGCTTCCTTCTCCCATCCACGCCTTCGAGAGAAAATTCAAAGCATTGATAGGTCTGTCAATGTGCTCCACAGTCCCTATGGAGCATTAAAATGGGAAAATTCGGCTTGCAAACAAGTTAATTTCCCCATTTTAGCACTACTGAGTGCTATGAAGTGGTTTGCTACCAAATTTTGGCAGCAAACTGGTGTTTTTGTTTTTGTTTTTTTTAAAAAAAAAAAACCCTCCCAGTTGGCCCATGGAAGGGGGCTCTGGGGGGCACTAAGAAAATTCAGGGTAAGAAATTGAGGGTGGGAAATCTCATTGTGGATCTATAGTGGGCAAGTTAATTCCCCACCAGCCCCACGGTTACTCAAGTGAGCCAATCCACATGCTTTGATTGAAGCCAAAAAGTGAGCACCGGAGGGAGACTCTGCAACTGCGGGTGCTGTTGAAGCCAGTGACTGGGTTCGTATGACACGACAAGCAACTATCGTTTATTATCATTGGTTGCTTGTGGTGTCATGCGAACCCAGTCGTTGGTAGCAACCGTTGCTTCTTATCATAGTTGGCAACCGCATTAAGAACCAAAGGTTTGTTGTAGGGTTTGTTTGACAAACAATGGATTGTCATTGACAATACACACATAGCCCCTTCCTTACTTGAATGTGGGGCTTCCAGCCACTCCCCCGATATATATATATATGGATCATTTCTCCTTAAAAATATTTTGAAAATATTGATGAGGGAGAGCGTACAATTCTTTTGTAAATGAGTGTAAAGTTAGAATACAGACCACATGACCATAACATATAGCAGTGATGGCGAACCTTTTTGAGCCCGAGTGTCCAAACTGCAACACAAAACCAACTTATTTATTTCAAAGTGCCTTAAATTTGGCAGGAAGGAGGAGGGGGCACTAGCTAATCACGCCCCGCTCTGTCTCAGGGCATGGCTCTTCACCGGGCGCGCAAAGATTCGGGCGCGTGCGAGATCACCTGATCTCACCCCATCCCTGGTCTAACCCCTCCCTCATGGTGCTATCTGAAGGAGGGCGCTCCTTCAGTTAGGAGGGCTGGGTGCCTGAGCAGTCCGCTTCTGGGGGTGGAGATGTTGGAGTGTGCCTGCCTGTGGAGACCAGCGAGGAATGAGTGGAGAGGAGTTACTATGGAAACCCGACGCTGAATGCAGAAGGGGACGGTCTTTTAGCGATCTGGCGACCAATGGCTCGAGTGCCCACAGAGAGGTCCCTGCGTGCCAGCTGTGGCACACGTGCCATAGGTTCGCCATCACTGACATATAGGATGCAGCAGTAGACTTTTAAAAAATTGTCCTGTATGCATGGATCTTCTTGCATCAATGAGCTGTTTTTATCCCTTAGCCTATATTTATAGGACTTCGGGAATAATTGACAAGGTTTCACATGGAATCAGCGCATTTGAATATTGCGGGGAATGCCAGCAGGAGGGTGCAGTTGCACTTATGTCCTGCTTGTGAGCTTCCCATGGGCATCTGGTTGGCCCTTGTGAAAATAGAATGCTGGACTAAATAGGCCTTTGGTCTGATGCAGCAGGACTCTTTTTATGTTCTTATATGAATACCACCAGACAAACCTGTTGTGTATCATCTGATTTGTGCAGCAGTGACTGGGGGCTCTGTCCTGATCCTTTACACAACTGACTTCAGAAGATGCTTGTTTTCAGTTGCAGGAACTCTATGAACTGGAAAATCATTGTGGCTTATTTATGTGCCTGCGGTGAGTTCTGTACCATGTAGATGTACTTGTTCAACAAGTTAGGAAACAAAACTATGATTGTTCAGAATCTGATGAGGAGATTAGCTGTCCTAATCACCAAGGGTGAGCTGCAAAAATAGTCAATCAACGATTAAGCCACACTTCCTCGTGACATTGGACTGGTTCATATGATCACCACAGCCCACATGGCTTATTTGTTTATTTAAGCCACGGTGGGTTGCAAGCAACACATGCTGGTGTGCATTATGGATATTCAGCCCCCAGCAGGGGGTTGCCACCGTTTGTTATGTCACCTGAACCCAGTCAGCAGGGGTTGTTCGATGGTTAAAACAACCAAGTTGCAAACCTTGTAGAGCAGCCTTTTCTTGCCCTGCCTTTTGGCCTCTTCACTGTCCAACTGCCTGAGCCAAGACAAAAGCTGGCCTAAAACCAATGTCCGCTTACCAATAGTGGAGTGTATGGGCACTGTGCTGTGTGCATATGTAACAGGGACTCATCCCTTTCCAGTTTTAGAGTCAGGGAATAGATCACTGCAAAGGGACCGCCAAGGTCAGGCAACATCATTGTATTGTGTCTGTTCATTGTATCATGCAAATGCGTAACTCTTTTCTCTTTCGAGGCCATCCCAGGCAACAAAAAGAACAAGCAGGATTGACTTTAAGTGTAAAACCGGTGTTAGAAGAGATCCATGACTATGCTGTGATACCTTGCTTGTGCTCATTACTCTAGTGCAGGACTCTCCAACCTTGGGTCCCCAGATGTTGCTGGACTACAGCTCCCAGAATCCCTTGCCATTAGCCATACTGGCTGGGTATGTTGGGAGCTGTAGGCCAGCAACATCTGGGGACCCAAGGTTAGAGAGCCCTGCTCTAGTGGAAAAATTGTAAACTTGGTGCCATGGATAGAGAAGGGGGGGCAACTGATCATGGGTTTCTCCTTTCCCCCCAATATTTGGGAAGGCTTCTACTCCAGGAACACCCAGCTTCTAATAACTATTTTTTTTTAAGGGAGAAGTTGGCTATTTAAAACATGAATGCAGTGGATATTGAAATGTGGCTTGTTGGTTGGCTGAAGCTCTCTACCTTCCCATACTCAGGCCTATCTAACGAGAACACCCAGCTCCTTACCTGCAACTTTTGCCAAACCACAGTTTACACAGCTACTGCTGCTGCCATCACACTAATGCACTTGGATAAGAAATGTGCAGCACTACAGCAATCATTTCAATTAGAGAAACTGTGTGATGAATGGAGGAGGAGAAAGGAACAAGGTGGGTGGGAAAACTCCCAATGGATCACCCTTTCAGCTTGATAGATAAGTTATACAGCAGGTAGCATTGATCCTCTGTAAGTGTATTTTTGAAGGAAGTATCAGTGCAGCTAAGGGGGGTGGGGTGGGGTGGGGAGAACCAGTATAGCTAGTCGGGGTGATGTCACAAACATCGTCCAATAGGTGCTAACTAATTGTTTGAGATGGAGGCATGGACGGGCAAGCAAACTTTATGTGAAATAATGTTAAAGATTCGTACATTGAACACATCTCCATGACTTTTGAATTAGAGGCTGTTACACATAACGAGAAACTAGAAATCCTCTACGTATGCTGACACGGTGGGACACCATACACATGCACATCCTCCCTCCATGCAGAGGACGTAGAATGTGACATGGAGTGTCCACCCACATAAGCACATGGAATGTGATCCTTCCCCCTCAGACAAAGATGCAAGAAGGTGATTGTGTGAAGGCCAAAGTAGACATGGTGCTAAACTTGCAAGCACATCAGAATATAAATAAATAAATAAATAAATAATAGGGGGGGTGTAGGGGGCAGGGAGGAGCTTTTCATCACAATGAAACTCCCTCCCTAGTGACCTTCGCCATGCCCCCTCCGTGATGAGCTTCCGCCGTGCATTAAAAACATGGCTGTTCAGGCGGGAATATGGGGTGGGTTAGGTTTTTAATGAGAATTTTTTATATTGTTTTAATTATTATATTTTATTGTGTTTTACTGTATTTTAATTGTACATCGCCCAGGGTGGCCGGGTGACCGGCCAGATGGGCGATTGATAAATATAATAATAAATAAATAAATAAAAATGCTCACAATCAGGGCTTTTTTTCTGGTGGAACTCACCGGAACTGAGTTCCAGCACCTTTTCTTCTATTAATTGCATTACAATTTAATCGCCATCTACTCCCGAGGAAATGTAATCCAAGAGTTCCGGTACCCTTTTCTCCAGAAAAAAAAGCACTGCTCACAATTAATATCAGTGCGCAGGAGAGAGGAGGTTTAACCCTTTCCTCCCCTGCCTGCCCCCCCCCCACCTCAAAATCTCCACACACCTTCTATTAGTCCTGTAGTGGGTGGAGCTCCCTTTGGTACCAATGGAGGCTTCATTCCCAGAGCTAACAGCAGGGATGTTTGTGGGGAAGAGTTAAAGTGCTGCTGCCCACGTACTACAGTCCTGGCAAAATTCACCTGCTGCATCCAATGATGATGATGATGATGATGATGATGATGATGATGATGATGATGATAATAATAATAATAATAATAATAATAATAATAATAATAATAATAGATGTGATCTAGTTTGGTCCTAAATCAGCCAAATGGTGGGAAATGGGAAGACCGCCATGTAATTTGTGATTTGTGGGTGGGATACACTTGTGACAAATAAAAGGCAGATTTCTGATTTATTCATGTATTAATAGCCAAATAAACTGGTGCTGACTTGCACAAGACACTTTTTTCCACTCACAAAAATAATCTGCAGCCTGCAGGCAAGAAGAGAAATAATCTCCATGTCACGTGTGAAGCCATCCTTAAGTCAGCTGTAGGTAAAAGATTTAAAAGATACTGCAGCACTTACCAAATTGCCACACTGCCTTTATAAATGAGAGCGGCTCCATTGAAGACAGAAACAATGTAGTTATTTTTAGCAGAGTTGGGCAGATTAGCAGAACACCTGCATTTGAAGGAATCCTGCAGATCTGGTAGCATAATATTGGGAAGTGGAGTATCGAAACCATGAGGAATGTGAAGGTCAGATGCTCATAAATGTGGAGTCTGCAATTTATGGCAGATTCATTCTAAGAGCTTTTGCTCTAGTACTGCTTAAAGGTTAGAAGCAGAAGAGTGAGGACCAAACTAGACATTACATCAAGGGTTCAATCCTATCCATGTTTAGACAGGAAAAGTCTTACAATTCCCAGAATTGGCTGGGGGAAAGCTTACATAGATTACATAGATTCATAGAGTTGGAAGGGGCCTACAAGGCCATCGAGTCCAGCCCCCTCCTCAATGCAGGAAACTAGAGGAGGGGTCTCCCATCCAAGTAATAACCAGGCCTGACCCTGCTTAGCTTTCCACGCTCAGACAAGCTGAGTCAGCGTAAGCCACAGAATGCTGGGAGTTGAGGACTTTTTTTTCTGCCTAAACATGTATAGGATTGCATCCTAAGTGTGCGGTTGCATTTAACATGTCTGGATTTTTTTCCCCCTAAATAAAAGCCACAGGAGAGCTTGACAGGATGGGGACCGTGGTGTGTGGGGAAGGAAGGGTTAAGTCTTCTCTCCCTGCCAAGTTCCGATGAAAATTAACCCAAAGGCTTCCATTAGCCCCAGCAGGCAAGCTTCTACTGACACCAATGGCAGCTTCCCTCAAAGAGCTAAGAGCAGCTTCGGGAGTGAGAGGCCATTTTCATTGGAACCTCGGGGGAAAGGATTCCACCACCACCACCACCACCACCCTTGTGCTGTGGACCCTATCTTGATCAGGGGAGCTCCACTGTTATTTAAATTTTAAAAACTAGGCACATCAATTGCAATCACACATTTCACGTCACATGAAGTTTGGCCCTTAGGGAAGGGAGCAGGGGGAAAGAAAAGTTATAAAAACAGCTCAGGGCACAATCCTGTGTGGATTGACACCCGACTGCTGGTGGAAGCCACCGAGCTCAAAAGCTTCCTGCCAGGCTCTTGCTGGAAGAGCAGGAGGAGCAATGGAGACGTTTTAGCCTCTCTATCCTCTTTTGCAGTATTTGACACTAGATGGGCTTCTGAGCCTGTCTAGCTGAGTTGTGCTGCCATGGCAGGGGCAGGGCCTAAAAGACCGTGACACATCTGGTGGATCCGTGGCCTCTCCCCCTGCTCACCTAGCGGCATGCCCCCAACCCTCCCTCTTCTCTTTTCCAATGTCCAACATCAGGAAAGGGAGCTGCTGGGAGCTTTCCTTGGCAGTTGAGAGAGGCTCGGGGGGGGGGGGGGAATCCCCACTTACATCCCCGCCCCCCAAGATCATCATACCTCTGTGACAGGCTCTGTCTATGGCCTCATAAGGGGAAATCCCTCAGATGCCATCTAGGGGCCACAGGATTGCACTGTTAAGCTTAGAAATATTTATCCTGAAACACTCAGGCCCTGATCCAGCTGTAGCTATGGCACATGTAACCACTGTGGGTCCAGATGGCCCCTGCCATAATATCTACAGGTGCATCTGGTCACTTCAAATAGGACTTGGGTGAGCACTGCGATGCATATTGCATGGCCAAGGGACTGGATCCAGGCAAAATGAATTGCAGTTTGTTCCCGTTGAAATCAACAGGACAAGTAAAGTCATGACCAACTTGTTCCATTAATATCAAAGTAACCCAGGCTTAACTCATTTTGTCTGGATCTAACCCAATACGTGCAAAGGAGTGCTTATGTCCATGGATCTCTTGTCAGACTGCAGTCTAGCAAGTAAAACAAATGCGGTGGGGTTTCAGGGCATCTCTCACTTTTGTAAATCTCCCTGACCATTCTCGGTCCGATTCTATGCAGAGGTAGGTGTGCCGAAGCCCACTGGGATCCGTCTGCCTGTTAAAAAATAACAAACGGATGTGCCCAGTTCAGGTCAGGACTACTGACAAAATCAGAATAAATCAAAAGAATAATACAACACTTTTCCCGTATTTTATTTAAACTTTTGTTAAATCATTTTCAGATTTGAAAAATTCTGTGTGTCAATTTTTTTTGGGGGGAGGGGAGAAATGCTTTGTGGCTTTTCTATAAATATGTCATAGCTAACAGAGTATTAGTGTAGCAGTTAGAGTGTTGGACTAGGACTCGGGAGATCCGGGTTCTAGTCCCCACTCAGCCATGAAGCTCACTGGGTGACTTTGGGCCAGTCATGGACTCTCAGCCTAACCTACCTCACAGGGTTGTTGTGAGGATAAGATGGAGAGGAGGAGGAGGCTTATGTAAGCTGCCTTGGGTTCCTTGCAGCATAAAAGGCGGGATATAAATTTAATAAATAAATAAATAAATACTTAATTCCTTCCTTCACCTGTGCAAACAATTTTTTTATGTCTTAGAAGAATTCTAAGTCTCTTGTATTAAAAAAAAAACAAAATAAGGGCCACTCAACACATTACAATATCCTTTTGTGGTAGGCACTTCCATGCAACAGGTCAAAACATGCGATTATTGTACAAATGTGGGGTGGGGGTATGTGTGTTCTGTATAGATATATTGGTGTCCGCTGCTACAAGGCTCAAAAAAGATGCTGAGTGGATCAGGCATCGAATCCTGGCTCCCTTCTCCACCAGAGTTGCTGCCTGGAGGAGGCAACTTACAGGTAGGGATGGAAAATTCTGCCCATTTCATTTTCTCCCGCATACGGATTTTTTAAATCTCATGTTGTTACCATCCTGAATATGATTTATTTATTTTTTTGGTGGATTTCTGTAAATTCTTACCAAAAACACACTGAAACAAAATTCTCACCCATCTGGACAGGCCAAATTCAATAGGTATAGCTATTCCCATGGAGAGGACCATGGTGTATCTGCCTGCCAAGCAGCTGTTAAAGATAAGGAGCCTTGTCGGGGGGGCGGGGGAGAGGTGGAAACCCCAATTCAGCATTAATATAGTTGAGTACACAGGGATTCAATCCCACAGTTTTAAGAGCTAAGCATTCAACGCCCTGGGCTTGGATAGACAAATCTGCCAGTTGTGGTTTCTCCTGCATTCAATTTTTAATTTCAAATTCTTTGTCCTGAATATGAAGAAATCTGCAAATTCTAGTAAGTTCTCATTAAAAAAAAAATGAAGTAAAATTGAATCTTCACCCATCCCTACATACAGGCCATTCCAGCCATGAATTTGACATAGCCGCCCATAATCCTCCTGGCCTGAGACGTCAGATGAGATGGAGGGCCAATGAGGTGTCGCGGGTGGAACTGGAAAGACTCACAGACCTGCTGATTTCCTTCAGTCCAGGCTACATGTCACTGCAGGAAGTTACCTGGTCCTGTCTCTGCATTTGTAGCCTGCTTTACTCCAAGGTACCTGTCCAACCTCAGCTGAGTGCCTGACAGCTGGGAAGCCATCTTTGGTCATGACTATATAACGTAGTTATGATATTTAACTGAAATATCTGATCCTCACAGGTTGCAATCTACATATAGGTTTTATGCCAATTCCTAAGGAAATGCCTTTAGTTTTGCAATGTGCTAACAGCAGCCCTAACCCTTTGAATGGGCATGTGCTTTCTCTTGCTCTGCAGCTGTCAGTAATGCCATTAGGAACTCCTTCAAGCAGCCCGTTATATTATCCACACTCACTGGTCTTGGACATCTATCAGAATCATGAGGGATTGTCAGCATTCCTTTCTGACTGACAAGAGAGTTTGCATTTTGGACGTTCAATGGGACACATACACTTCCATCTGTTGCAGAGTCACCAGTAATTCTGGTCTATCTATATAATCATGATTACCATCTAAATGTCACATACGCCTGTCTTTCTTGCTGTACCTGGCTAGTTACCATAAGAAAGCTGAGCGTGGCCCTGCACAAGGATATCACATAACTTTGTGAAAATTGTTCAGTTGTTTTATTCCTTGCTACCGTTATCTCTCCCATGCCTGCTCTCCTCTTTGTTGTTACTGTTAGCTACCCATGCCTCTCTTCCATTCCTTTCTTTGTCTTTCCCTGAAGTTGAAATTCAGATGTATTTATATGAGTTGCATTTCCAAATGATGCATAACCATTTAAAATCACTATAATAGAATACATAACGCTGCGAGACTAAAACAGTACAGAGAAAAGCCAATTTTCTGCTCATTGAGCATGGGGTACGACAACAACTTAGCAGTGGCAAATGAGGCAAATGCCTCAGGAAATAAAGGCAGCTTTAATTGTCTCTGAAAGGCTTAGAGAGAATGTAAGCTCCCAGAGACAGGGGCTTGTGTTTTCTCACGAAACTCCATAAAGTACATTGGTGTCGTTATATAAGAAATAAAAAAAAATACTGAATTTGCTACTAAGCGGTCTCAACTTTTCAAGTAGATTCTCTGAATATATCCATTAATTCACTACTTACTCTTTCAAACAAACCTAGCTTGCATTTTTTTAAAAAAAAATATTAGGCTTTATTTATTAGTGCATGAGCAGCAACATGTTAGCTTTGTTCCTTGCTTCGCCATGCCGAATTCCTACCCTACACCAGTTTGCTATCAGTCGAAATCTTTCCATTGTCTTCAATAAGCCCGGGATGTGCCTACAGTTGTGAAAGCAGCTGCACTTTTTTTCTGATCATAAAAGTAAGTAACCCAACAACAACAAAACGCCACTCTCTCTCTGGTAGGAGTGCTTCTGGGAGGTGAATGCGCAACGTGTGGGAAAACAGAGGAAGCAAACTCGCACGTACTGTATGTGTTAGGATTTGATTGTCCGTAGGAATAGTTTAGCAGCAGTGACACAAATCTTACTTTATAATTGGCAAATGTTCTTTTGCCTCCCGGTGATGGAAATTATGAAAGGTCATCTTTTCTTTGCTCTCAGATTTAAAGAGACAATGTCTTAGTCTTCCATTTACAATGCGAGTGGAAAATTGAACCACCTGCCCAAGACACCAGGAGCCTGGTGAATGGCTGAGAACACTGGCAACTGTGTCTTTATTCTGGGAGCTTTTCTTCTGCCTACAAGAAGTAATCTGGGATTGCTATGAAATGAATAAATTCAGTTGGGAAGTCATAAGGATGCACACCTCAAGGTTTCCTACTCCATGCAGAGCTGGCAAATAGCAAAAGATTCTTTCGCTTGGCATCTCTGCAAACGCACTATTATAAGAAGAGCTTTGCGCTCAAACACCTTGAGACAATGATGACACCAGGGGACACCGCCGCTCACAGTGGTAAGCAGCAGAAACGCCAGCCTCCAGCCGCGCCTCCTTCAATTGGAAACACGGCAGGAATGGGGCATAAATGCTTGGCAAGCGCACACAAAAGGCCCAGGAGCAGAGCAGAGGTCAGCAGAAGGGCTCGTTTCACAAATGTTCCTACGCTGGAAGAACAAGGAGTGCTGCGCAGCAGACATCCTTTTCAGAAGGGAGGAATAAGGGGAACTTTTAAAAGTAGGTTCTCTTTGGCGACGTAAAGAAAGGAAAACAGAGGAGACGGCAGTACAAAAATCTTGCTTCTGAATTAGGATGGCTTTCAAATTAGGGTTTTCAAAGTTGCTGGGGGGAGTCGAAGGCATCAATATGTTGAAAGCATTCCAGATATCCCCCCCCCCCACCGCTGTTCACTCACTGATATTTGGCGTAAATTATCTGCTGCCTTTTGGGGGTTTTTGAGTTATTTGTTTGCATATATTATTGAGTTATGGGTTTGATTTTGTTCTTCATCACATTGTGAGCCACCTCATTGTGGTGGGATAGAAATGCTTTTAATAAATAGGGCTTCTCTACACGAGGCAGTTATTGTGTGCTCTCGTGAATGATTCCTCATCCACGGTAGTTTGCGGGTGCTTTAGACGACCTCGCCATCTGCCAGGGCATCTCCCGTGCTTTCTGAGCATTTCCGTGGCTTTCTTTAGAACAAGGATAATGAGCTATTAAAGGGATAGCACGCCATAAAATGCCACAAAATGGTCGTGTATTTTTGCAATTCTGCTATACCGCAGCACCACCTTGTGGTTGTGTAATGGAACATATAGAAAGGGAAAGAAAAACCCCAGGGGGGGGGGAACAGGTGTAAAGGAGTCAATCTTAATCCCACAAAGAATCTGGAAGCAGATTACATACCTCCAGCGAAGGAGAAGCCCCCACCTCCGGAGGCAACCTGCTCCACTGCTGAACAGCTCTCACTGTTAGGAAGTTTCTCCTAATGTTTAGCTGAAATCTGCTTCTCTGCTGCAACCTCCATCCCTTGGTTCTGGTCCTGCTCTCCGGAGCAACAGAGAACAGGCCTGCTCCATCTTCCACATGACAGCCTTTCAGAGACTTGAATAGTGCTATCCTGTGTCCCCTTACTCTTCTTTTATCCAGGCTAAACATTACCCAGCTCTTTCAACTGCTGCTCATGGGCAGGGCTTTTTTTCTGGTGGAACTCACCGGAACTGAGTTCCAGCACCTTTTCTTCTATTAATTGCATTACAATTTAATCGCCATCTACTCCCGAGGAAATGTAATCCAAGAGTTCCGGTACCTTTTTCTCCAGAAAAAAAGCACTGCTCATGGGACTTGGTTTCCAGACCCCTCATCATCCTGGATGCTCTTCCCTGGATGTGTTCCAATGTGTCAATGTCCTTCGTAAAATGGGGTGCCCAGAACTGGACACAGTACTCCTAAATGCAAGACTTTACATTTATCTCTGTTGAATCTCATCTTGTTAGTCTGTGTGGCGGGGACCATGCTTCTGACAGGGGAGGTGCACTTTCTTTTTCTATGCGTCAGCACTGTCCACTTCCACACTAATGCACAGTCTTTGGCTCAATTGAAATGGGAGCCATACTAGTCTGCTGGGACATACTATTCTGTGGTGCATGGGGATGTATGAAACAGTCTAATATCTGGTCCATGTCAGTTTTGCATGTATTCAGTCATATGTCCTTTCCATCAATTTTCTGCATCATTGTTGTACACTGCCCAGAGAGCTTTGGCTATTGGGCAGTATAGAAAATGAATGAATGAATGAATGAATGAATATTCTGATTCTTTTTAAACAAAACAAAACCTGCATGCAATTGCACATTTATTTTGGTATGCAACTTTCCCTAACATCTGCATTTTGTATGCATCTTTCTCTAATATATGCATTTCTGTACATATCTTTGCATAATGCATGCAGTTTTGTTCCCCAATATATGCATTTTGTATGCCATTTTTGAGCCAAGAACTGAATCGCAAAATTCAGAGAAGTGCAGAATCCAAAGGATAACTGTGTTCTGATCTGGATACTGAGGTCAGTCCACTTAAACATACAAACCTGACAAAATTATCCAGCATCTCTAGTGGTGCAAAGCAAAACAAAAAAGATGACCCTTTCTTCTGTATAGCTTGATAACTGAAGGCCTGGATGGCGGTCACCTTCCCCCACTTAATTTGTATATTTGTAAATAAACAAAATATTACAAAATCATCCTAAATCTCCAGGGCTTTTCCATGACAAGGATACCAACCCTGTAACAACTGCCCCTGGAACTTCCTGCTGCTCGGAGAAGTGTGAAAACAGGAAGTGTGAGTGAATCACTTGCACATCCTGTTCTCTCTGCAAGCAATAATGTCCAAAGACAGGTGGCAAAAATGCAAGCCCAGCATTTTAGTACCATCATGAAATGCTCCAGGTAAATGTTGCGTAGTGGCATTTTCAGTTCAGAGCTAGATTACTATATATACATTTGGGTACGAGTCAGTATAGGGCAGGGCTCTCTCCAACCTTGGGTCCCCAGATGTTGCTGGCCTACAGCTCCCTGCATACCCAGCCAGCATGGCTAATGGCAAGGGATTCTGGGAGCTGTAGTCCAGCAATATCTGGGGACCCAAGGTTGGAGAGCCCTGGTATAGGGCAATAGGTGCAGAGAGGGTGACAAGATGATCCGGAAATTCATTGTGTTATGCTCTCACGGGTTCAAACTAGCTATATAGAAGTGACTGTTCTGTGAGTGATTACAGTCTAGGGCAGCCTTCTCCAACCTGGCGCCCTCCCAATGTGTTGGACTACAACTCCCATCGCCTCCAGTCAGCATGGCAGCTATGATGTTTGTGGATGACGGGACTTGCAGTCCAGCAGGTTTAGAAGGCGCCAGCTTGGGAAGGCTGGTCCGGACAAATATAGCTTTGTTCCCACCATTTTGTGAATTCAGTTAGCAAAGATGCTGTGGATTCTCTGACATTCTCTCTCTCCAACTCAGTAAGTGTTGCAGTGAAAGTGTCTGAGCGTTGCACTCTTATTTGTCTATGTTCTCAGTAACTTATAACTGCCAGCCTATGGAACCACATATCTCTGCTATAGCATGGTTTCTGTGGCTCATAAGTCATCCCAGTCTGAGTGATTTTGGAGCCTGTGGTTTCTTCTCCTGTTGAGTTCCAGTCATGTAACGTGGGAGTATGGGAAAGTCTAAGCCTTGCCTGACTTTGTTTTATGGTTCTGGCTAGAGATCATATATGTCTGCTCCATGCTTATCTGCTTTTCCTATATAAATTTGTTCAAACAGCCATCATCTGTTTTCCTCCCTGTTTTTATTTCTGAACATATTTACTACCAAGTAAGCTTCACAGATTTCATTCGAATTTACTTTCAACTACATATTGTTGGGATTGCACACACACACACACCAACACACACACACACACACACCTCCAAATGTTGTTTTTCTGTCCATCCTTTTCTATCAACAGCACACAGCCCCTTCTCACTGTAGGCCCTGTGTGAAGATTTCCCCTCCTTTCACAGAACCTGCAGTGCTTGTGTCGACTTTTTACTGCTGACCAGTTATCCAGAATGTTTGTGAACATTCCATGTTGCTGCTGCACTTTCGGCAATAGCTGTGCAGGTGGGTACCCAACAGTTTTAGCTCACAATAGCATTTAGATAAATTATAGAAAGTGTGGAGTCTCTTGTCACTGCAGAGTTTTGAAAATAGGTTTGGCAAGCATCTGTCAGATACGGTACAGATTAAACAGATACAAGGCAGGGGTAGTTGAAACACTGACTGCACTCAGCTGGAACATGGCAAACCCCCCTGCCTCAGGAGCTTCCCTGCCTCAATTGCAGCACTGGAGTCATGACTGCTTTGCTCGGCCCACGCCCACCCCCATCCCAGGACTTGGGGGAGGAGGCATTCTTGAGTTCACTCTTGCAGAGTTTTCCATTGACAGGAAAAATACAAGTATTTTATGCTATTGGTTGTAGATTACAGTGATCTTGGTCTCAAGCTAATTGAGAATGGGAAGTAAAGGAGCATGGGTACTATTTAACAGTACCTTTCTTCCCCCCTCCCATCATCATCATCATCATCATCATCATCATGTGGACTAATTGGTTATGTATACCTAATTTTCACCACAAATGTACTTACCGGTACTTGACTACAAGAATATCGGGGGGGGGGGGTGTTACTCTAGTAACAGATCTAAAGACATGGCTAATAAGAATGCAATACTTGGGAACTAGATTTGTTGAACACCCTAACAAAATTTAGAAATGTTCAGTTGCAGGCGTGACTCCATTTCCTTTCACCTTTCTTCTGTGAGTGGTCCAAATTCGGAGCAAGTCATGAAAATGTGGTGGAAGAGAGAATGAGGCTTCTGCTTTGTATCACATCTGATACCAGTCACCATAAGAAATGGTACATGTTGAATAATCTGAGTTGTTGTTGGGAGGAGAAGTACCAGGCTTAAGGCCCAAAGAAACAAGTTTGTTCACCTTTTCTCTCTCTAGCTCTAGTATGGAGAGATCACATAAAGTAAAATACGTGTACCTATTTTTAACATCCCACAACGTTGAAAGGCATGTAAGAAGAAAACAATGGCTCTGTTCTCTTCCCTCATTTACCAAAAAGTGTGAAAACGGTAACTGTGCTGAAAAGTTACTGTTCTCCCCCCCCCCTGGAAAAAGGACTTGATAGCTGATATGTTACTGCTTGTGAACATTTGGCTCCGAGCACAAACAAGTCCAAGCCTTAACCAATCAAAGATCAATCTGATGAGTCAAATCTTTCTTCTCCTTTCCCCTGCAGCCAGGAGCTTAAATGTAAGCCACCAATGCTGTTGCTGATCCTTAAGTGTTGAGGAGATAAGACTGTAGACACCAGCACTGTATCTTCTGCCTTAAGGGCTTGCCTTTGAAAGCTTGGAGGCATTAAAAACACATCAGTGGTCTGTGGTGTTCTCTGACATTTAATCTATATACCCACTTATGTTTGGCCCTATGCAATGAAAGTTGATAAATGAAAACATGCTTTTAAACAACCATAATAAATTGGAGTGGGTCGAGTTAGCTAGATACTTTCAAAATACTACATTGCAGACTGTTGAAAGCTACTCTTTTTTGTAGCTGCCTCCCTGCTTCTCTCATAAGAGTGTATTAGCATGTTCCATGTCATTACTACTTCTCCATACGCTTTGTTTGGAAATGCCCAGAACTGGTATAAGATTTCACCCAAAATCAATGTGATGTGTTATGCGTTTGTTAAATCTCCAGAATCGACAAGGCAGCTAACAACTAGATGTCAGTCTTGGTATCAGGCTGGATGTCAAAAAATTCAAGAGCTCAACGAAGGGCTGATTCATACCATACCCAAGCAGGATGAGGTGATGTCGGCAAGGGAAATAACCACATCGGTTAAGGCCTCCCCTATGACCACATGTCACTGGAATGGCATGGGAGACATGATACTGTGGCTCCCACGCCTCTCGGGTATCTCATGAATCAGGCCAAAATCTGAACCAAGTAAGGTTCTCCTAACTCAGATCTGTACACTAGGTGACCTATCGCACTATCGAGAGCCAGTGTGGCATAGTGGTGAGAGTGTTGGACTGGGACTCGGGAGATCCGGGTTCTAGTCCCTGCTCTGCCATGAAACTCACTGGGTGACTTTGGGCCAGTCACTGCCTCTCAGCCTAACCTACCTCACAGGGTTGTTGTGAGGATAAAATGGAGAGGAGGAGGAAGAGGATTATGTAAGCCGCCTTGAGTTCCTTGCAGGAAAAAATGGTGGGGTATAAATAGACAGGCCTGTGGCTCACGCTGGCTCAGCTTGTCTGAGCGTGGAAAGCTAAGCAGGGTCAAGCCTGGTGATTACTTGGATGGGAGACCCCTCCTCTAGTTTCCAGCAATGAGCAGGGGGTTGGACTCAATAGCCTTGTAGGCTCCTTCCAACTCTATGATCTATGAAATGTAATAAATAATAAATAAATAAATAAATAAATAAATGCAGGACATCAGCCATCTATTGTAAAGCAAGTTGCCAGATGATTGACAATCAGGGAAGGGCCATTGCTCAGTGGCAGAGCACCTTCATTGCATGCAGAGGGTCTCTGGTTCAATCCCTGGCATCTCCAGGTAGGGCAGGAAGAAGCTCCTGGCTGAAACCCTGGAGAGCGGCTGCCAGTCAGTGTCAACAGCACTGAGCTACATGGACCAATGGTCTGATTCAGTTTAAGTCAGCTTCCTATGTTACTAAACTCCCTGTTTTTTCAGTACCAGGCAAGTAGCAAAACCAGATGATTTACTGAGCCCCCTGATGGGCTGAATTCAGTTTGGTGGTATCCTGATGGGGGCAGACGGCTTGCCTTTCCACACTCCAGCCTCTCATTGCCAGTGAGCCTGACCAGATCAGCCATAGCCAGAAGCATCCAGGATTGACATCACTGGCATGTGCTGGAAGGCTGGAAGGAACCTGATGGAAGGGCCTGGTGCCCCAGAGTTGGAGAACGGAAGGTGAAAGAGAAACAAAGTGCAATCTTGGGTCCAGCCTCCAAGGGACAAGGAGGATGGCTAAGAGGGGAGAGGGTTAGGCTGTGATCGGGCTGCTTGGTTGTCTGACTGGCTACCCACCCCAGTCTCAGCACACAAACTGTAGCAGACCGCCTCAGGAGAAGGGTGTTATGAAGCAGTGCGAGACCTTGGCCATATGGGGTGGGTGGGTCCTCCTTTTTATCTCTTTGGGCTGTGCCATTGTGCCAAGGCAAAACATAAACCCTAAATAAAACCATTTTAAAAGAGTTGCAATTGATTTACCTAGTCAACTGAATCAACAAAGGGCTCGTGAAGGCTGCCAGGCAATCCCCAGTTACAGCACCATACAAAAACAGGAGCTGATCATCTTTCTGTCTGGCTGAATCAATGGTGCTCTCCTGGAGCCTGTAGATCATCACCGATTGAATAGACATGTTGAGCGAGTGAAAAGCTGGGCAGACCTAATGTGCCATGACTGAGTACCAAGAGATGCAACAACATGTCAGGCTGTGACCAACCCCCCGTTACTTTTCAGGAAACACGCACCAAGTTAAATGATCAAAGGGGAGGAGATGATGTTTCCAATTGACACAATTACACTAGGTTGGTTGCCAGCACCACTGGCTGCCCAAACAGCGCACTACAAGCCCCACACCTCGAATACTCATTCCAGACATCACAGGACTCAGGTACATTGGACCAAGTTCAGAGAAGGGCAACAAAGATGATGAGGGGACTAGAAACTAAGTCCTACGAGGAAAGAGTGAAGGAACTGGGTCTGTTTAGCCTGGAGAGGAGAATGCTGAGGGGGGGATACGACAGCACTTTTCAAGTACCTAAAGGGTTGTCACACAGAAGAGAGCTGCAACCTGTTCTCTGTCATCCAAGACTGTAGGACACGAAATAACGGGCTTAAGTTACAGGAAGGCAGATTTTGGTTGAACATCAGAACTTCCTAATGGTCAGAGCAGTCAGACCATGGGACCAACTGCCTAGAGAGGTGGACCTCTTTCACTGGAGGTCTTCAACCAGATACTGGGCAGCCGTCTCTCAGGGATGCTTTAAACTAGACTCCTGGACTGAGCAGGGGGTTGGACTCAATGGTCTAAATGGCCCCTTCCAACTCTGTGATTCGATGAATAGGATCAAATAATTTTATTGGTTTAGTGGCCAGTGTCTCAGTGAAATTTTGACCCCTCGCTCCAAAGCCCCTCGCTACGGGACCCCTCACTCCAAAGCCCACACCCTCAATGTGTACTTTGCTCTCACCAAGTGCCCCCTTGTATGGGTCACTTCAGACTTGAAGCTGTCTTTTTAAGTTCTGTTTGCCGATTATATGTCTTAGGTCTTATATGTAGCTGTTCACCCACATTTGTTTTTATTAAGAGCAGTTTGTTTTATTTGATTACTTGAAGCAGGGTGCCCCTCCGTTAATTCACTTCTTACTTTCCTGTCACCAGTCAGACTCTGGAGAATTAGAACTTTGAATAAAAAGGTTGATTTATTGTTCTGACAAAGTCTCTAAACTGATACTCAACTCAGGAACAGATAACTTGGAATTTTCAACAGTTACATTCAAACTTGTTCTTTGCTTAGATTCAGGTTAAAGGCAGGCAGATGTTATACAGTGCTCTTTGTATCAATTTGGCTTGGTTACTTGAAAGTTACAGTATCAGACCAGGGAACTTAACTGTCCCTCACACTAGTCCAGAGTTTCTCCTTCTTCCTCAGACAGAAGGTCCTTCACTCCCTAAGTGGAGACTCCTGTGAATTGTTCTACACTAACACCTTCACGTTTGCTTTCTCACAACTTATTACTAGATTTCTTGTCTGAACTCTTCTCTTCAGTACCACCTTTCCCTACCTACTCTACTAACCTTCCACTCCAACCCACTCTCTTCCCCAACTGACAACCAACCCCCTTAACTGTCAACTCCCTGGGGTTCTATGCTCTCGGCTTCAACCAATCAGAGCCTCTGGAATGTTCAGGTTGGCCCCTCCCTGGGCTTCTGCCTGTCACTCCGCCACAGTCTTCAACCAGATACTGGGCAGCCGTCTCTCAAGGATGCTTTAAACTAGACTCCTGGACTGAGCAGGGGGTTGGACTCAATGGTCTAAATGGCCCCTTCCAACTCTGTGATTCGATGAATAGGATAGAATAATTGTATTGGTTTAGTGGCCAGTGTCTCAGTGAAATTTTGCTACCATACATATGCGTCATCCAATATTTTCTTCTTCTTTCTGTCTCTTGTTTTTCATGTGCAATGCTGGGTTGGATTAATTAATTAATGCATTCTTGAAAACATATGCCATTAACTAAGCCAGGATTATAAATAGTTAGCCAGTCACTTGGACTGTCCTGGTTGCACAGGGGTCAAGGCCAGCAAGGTTAAAAAAAAAAAAAGAAGAACAGGATCAGGCAAGGGAGATACAAAGTCACAAGGTAATCTAGGGCTACACAGCAAGAAGATCAAGGATCAGAGCTAGTGTAAAGACATTGTTCCATTAGTTCTTTCTACTGAGGCCTATAAGCTGGAGCTGAGCCCTACCCAGGACTCTGCTGCAGAACATCAGAAGCTCCTGGAAGGGCCCTGGTTACAAGGAGCCTTCCCCTGCAACCGAGCACTTCTCACAGAGACAGCTCTGGCCTGTCTCTTGAGGTGATGGTGCTCTCAGGGGCTAGGTGGTCACTCAGCCTCCATCTCAGAGGTAGAACTCCCCTCCTCTTGTGGGGATGGACCTGTTGACATCTCCTAAGGAGCCAGGCTGCTCCTGGTCCATCTCCTGGCATCGGCTGCTGCTCTCTGTGGTTTGCCTTTGGGAGCTTTAACTCTTCCTCTGAAGAGGATTCCTCCAGTGAGGGCAGGACACCAGGGACCATGACACTGACCAAGTAAGAAACTCCTTCAGGTGACCGAGGCAGGGAATTGTTGCAAAGTTGTGGTTGTTCTGATTTTAGGCCACAAATGGGTTCAAAGGCAGTGCCAACAAATGAGCAAGTAAAAATGTTTCTGGCAAATAGCTTTTGTGAGCTGACTTGCTTGGCTGAAATAAGCAGACATAAGTTTTGTTTACAACAAGGCAGAAATTATTTTCTCCAAGAAAAGATCCCATGTTGTCATTTATTGCCACTTTGATTTGTGTCAGATGCTTGCAAGAGGCACGAATGAAGCCCTCTACAATTACAACAGCATCCCTCACACTTAAGAAACTAATGCATCCCATATGTTGTACCCTGTGAGAATTTCTTGCACATGCTACAATGCAAAAGGAAAAAAGAAAAAGAAAACCAAACCAAAAAAACAAGCTAATTGGATCCTAGACTACTTGTACGCCTGACATAACTTCATCGACATAGTGATATAGATGGATGGGAACAAAATGTGTGGCCTGTATTGTATACAACGACTACCGTTGTGCAGGAAAGCAGTGCACGCTTGTGCGCAGAACAATATTTTCAAACAAGGGCAGATTCACGCAAATGATTTTCTCCTCTTCTACAAGGTAATATTGGAATGACCTCACGGTGAGGTTTACATGGAAATTAGTTTTCTTAAGGAGCGCAACATCTATTTGTGATGGCTTCAAAGTTATTTATTTATTTATTTCTGGCTGATCTGGGACAGAGATGGGCAGAGGGTAGATCTGGATCAGCTAGTAGATCTCTGAGTGATTTGCAGTAGCTCAGCAAGGATTTATGGCTCCCAATTATTTATTTATTTGTTTTAGATTTCTATCCCGCCTTTCCTCCAAGGAGCCCAAGGCAGCATACATAATCCTCCACCTCTCCATTTTATCCTCACAAGAAGCCTGTGAACTTAGGCTAGGTTGAGAGTCAGTGATTGGCCTAAAGCCACCCAGTGAGCTTCATGGCTGAGCTGGGACTAGATTCCTGCTCTCCTGAGGCCCAGCCCAACACTCTAACCACTATACCACACTACAGTACTAAGACAAATCCAATACTCAAAGCAATTCACGCAGCAGCAGCAGCAGCAGCAGCAGCAGCAGCAGCAGCAGCAACAAAAATCTTTCCCCTGCCCCTAAAATTAGGCTGTTAGAAATCTCTGATCTGTAGTAACTCAGTAGATTTAAACTTGTATATGCAGGTTTTATCCCAGACATGGCTCATGTGGTTCTGTAGGCAATCGACTCCATCCTTTGCATCTGGTTCCGCCTGCCTCCCTCTATCACTGACTGTTTTGCACCTGGCTCCAGTTGGTGAGCTTCAGGCTTCTAGTAAAACAACCCAAGTAGATCCTGTGAGCCTGAAGTCTGCCCATGCCTGATCCAGGACATCAGATGACCAGGATATCTGACTGTATCTCAAACCACAGAGCCATTTACTGTTGCTGCTGTTGCTGTCATCCCAAACAGCCAGGATCATCTTCATTGACTTCACTTCTCTGTGTGCAAAGGCTCCAGGGAACATTTAGTGCTACAGAAGGAAAGCTATAGAACTGGGTTGTATACCTAGTTCTAGACTCACTAGAACTAGGAACATTTCCAGGTTTAAATACAGTACTAAATGCAGACTAGGTGCTCTACATGGATGCATCGTACATTAGTGAGCATCTTTTTAAGTTCTGAATTTGCAGCACTTAACGAATTTGGTATTTTCCTTTAAGTCAGTCAGCACGGTGTTGCGCTTACCCTGGAAAGTGATGACCAAGGTTCTGTTCCTATCTCTGCTCCCAAATGAATGTGCAGTCTGAATTCCTCCTCCCTATATGTTCTATTCTGCTACAGCCTTCAAATCAGAGTCTCGTTCTGGTGATCCCTTCAGTCCACCAACATTGATTCTGTCACTGTGAACCACTGAGTTCTTATCCATCTAGTCCAGAGGTGTTGAACCTCTTTCAGTCCAAGGGCCACATTCCATTTCAAAGAAGCTCTCGGGGGCCACATTCCAGTGGTGAGTGAAGTCAAAGGCAAAGGGGCAGGGCCAAGGGCAAAAGGGGTGGGGCCAAAAATACAAAAACCACCAGCACATTGTAGCTTAAAGCTCTTACTGCCAGTAACTAAGCCTCAGAAGCATTGCAACCTTTCAGAATGGTGGTGGGGGGGGGATGGCACAAAAGCCTGGAAACCAAATGATCAGTGATTGGGGTAAAGGGAGTGGGGCCAAGGGAAGGGGTGGGGCCTTCTGGGGAACCTCAGAGGGCCAGATTTGGCCCTGGGCTTGAGGTTCCCTTCCCCACCCTGGCTTAAAGCTTTTACCTTGAAATACCTGAATACCTCAGGAGAGGCATTTCAATCTCTTAGGGGGGGGGGGGACTGTGGAATAGCCGGGAAACCACCAAATGATTGACAGTTGGGGGAAAGGGGGTGTGGCCAGGAAAACAGGGCATGGACACCTGGGAAACCCTGTACAGCCAGAATTGGCCCGCGGGCCTGAGGTTCAACACCCCTGATCTAGTCCCTGTTGGTCAGCATAGCAAACAGGCTGCTAGTGAGGTAGCTCTAGACCGAGTCCTCCCAGCACAGGGAGACTGAGGTGTACAGAGAGGCCATCAAATGCCAATCTCTGTGTGTGCTGCTTGAACCCTCAGTAAGGTGACTTTGACAAGTGCTTCCCACGCCCTAGGAGGTTGTTGCTTCAGTTCAAAACAGATAATATCAGTCTCTCTAGGCAGTGATGACTGAAATGCAGACTGTATGAGGAAGGAATCTATGACCGAGTTCCTTCTTAGTGTGAGAAGCAGGAAGTCGCCTGCAGCACTTATTGACATTCCGACAAAGCGGCATTCTCAGCGAACAGAGTCTGAAGAATGCTATTTTCAAGGTAACGCAAAAACTACATTTCTCTTGCTGACATTCAACATCACACTTTTTGGCATCACGTTTTTCTTTATACAGCTGCTTTATATATAGTGATCTTTTTTGTCTGCCTCGTAGCAGAGAACCAAACGGGCGAAACGATCATTACATTTTTTCCAAGCTGGGAAACCTGAAACACCTGACTCATTTGCCCTAGGTCAGGCAAGGAGTCAGCGAGCAATACAGCTGTCTCCACCACGGGTTCCCTACCTCTTTCCGTTGCTTGATTTTAAGTGCCCCTCGTTTCCTTTTCTCACAAGCTTTGACACAGACCCACAACTGGGAAAGCTGCATATTTCCCAGAAAAATCCTATACATGTTTGCTCAGAAGTAAACACACACACACACACACACACACGCCCTGAGCGCAACGGGGCCTACTCCCAGGGAAGTGGGTATAGGATTGCAGCCTTAACTAGCCATCTCCTTTTTCCTGGAACAGCTTTTGGTTTTGTGCCTTCACAACAAGGACGTGTGCATAATTAGCAGTGGGCAGTGCACACGTCCACCTCCAGGGCCCTGGCTGGGAACGCCTGTCCTCTTCCTCCATGAACGATCAAAGGATAAGGGAGAGACACACAGCTGGGATTTTCCTTCTGGCACACAGGCATATTTCTTTGTGCTGCGACTCACGACTGCTTAAAAGTTTAGCAAGGGTGATTTCCGCTTTTTTTAAGTAAAAAAAAAAATTAAAGGAAAGGAAGCTTACGAAGGAATCCTAGCCACTTTGGAAATTGCACTATTGACTCAAATGGAAACATTATTTTCTCGGAATTCATAAAGAACCAATAGCTGACTCTCAGCCTAACCTACCTCAGAGGGTTGTTGTGAGGATAAAATGGAGAGGAGGAGGATTATGTAAGCTGCTTTGGGTTCCTTGCAGGAAAAAAGGTGGGGTATAAATGAATGAATGAATGATCTGGCAGTCACCAGTAAAAGATCACTATAACAGACACTCGTGGCTAATCCGTATTACCGGAGCTGTGTGCACAGGCATCCCCAGAGGGGTCGCATCCACATTCACACCTCCTTCTTCTTTACTCTCTCTTTTTTAACGGAAGACTGCACCTTACTCTTTTGTGGGCTTCATCCCAGCACCCACCACCGACCAACAGCCCTGCGTCCAGCCCAGAAGACTTCCATGTGGGTAACACTGACCCTTGGGTCACATTTGGGAATCACTCCTTTGGGCAAACTACACTTTTGTTTTTCTGTGCCTTAAAATTAGGTCGTTTCTCCCTCCCCGCCCCCCCATACATGAGACTTCAGTCCGCTAAACATTTGAAAAGTTGGCTTCTCAAACCGGCATTGGCCAGCATCTGCATTAGATTCTCTCCCCCCCAGTCCCCGAAAGTACAACAGAGGCTCAATTGTGTTTCATTGTGCCACATATGGGAAATGCCCTTAGAGAGGCCTTCCCCAAGCTGGAGCCCTCCTGATGTTTTGGACTATAGTTCCCATCGTCCCTGGCCATGACGGCTGGTGCTGATGGGAGTTGTAGTCCAAAAAATATGGAGGGTGTCAGGCTGGGGAAGGCTGCCTTAGAGTCACACTGAGACGCTATAAATGGGTTCACAATTTTGGGCTATGAGTCCATGCATTTTAGACAACCAAAATTTGTGGCGGCCACCACAGACCTTGCCCCTCCCCTTAGTCGAAGGAGGGCCAACCCTGCCATTGTGCTGAGCTTCAGGGGCACTCAGAAATGATTAGACTTCCTGCCGCCTTCCAGCTATAAAGTTATGGATTGCTCAGTCTCTTCCTAGTCACGCTCAGTGCTTTCTGCTGCCCTGGTTGGCTCTTCGCCAGGGGTCCCCAACCTATTTGGACCCATGGGCACATTTCAGAATTTGAGAAACTGTGGACACTACCACAAAATGGCTCCCACAGAGAATGTGGCTAGTCACATAATGGCTGCCGTGGGAGCCTGGCTAGTCAAAAGTGGTGGCGGCGAGAGAAATAGCGAGGCTAGAGGGAGGGAGGAGGAAATAGCAAGGCAAAGGGGTCAAGGGAAGAGAAAGAGCAAGGCTAGAAGCTAGAAAGGGAGAGAAAGAAGACTAACATTATCCAAGGTTTTTATTTGAAACAATTTTTTTGAAGGGGGCAGGGAGTGGAGAGCTTTGTGGGTGCCATTGGGAGGTCCCTGCGGGCACCTTGTCGGAGTTCCTCCTGACTCCTCCCCTTGTGGTGGCTCTTGTTGTTTATTGAAGTGCCAGATGGTCCACACCTATGCAGTACCTCACAACTATTTCTTGGTCTGGATTTCTAGTACATGCATATTTCATTCTTTCCTTCATTACATTCAATGAATATTTTCAGCTGGCACATTCTAGAATGTGGACCATAAACAGCATTAGCATTTGTGTGGATTCTGCATTCAGTACTAGGCTCAGTAGAGTAGATTTTCAAAATGTCCCATTTATGTCCTTTCATCATTTACCCATTCATTCAAGCTTCTCTGGAGTCTCCTCAGTTATAGAACCTCTCCTTCTGGGCTTGAATGTTAAAGTGGCACACAAAAATACTGTCTAGCAATATTTGTTCTTGCAGGAAAATACCCACTAGCTACACAGCAGCTGTTTTTTGTTTTGTTTTTGTTTTAGCTCTGGCCATGCACTGCAAAAATGCCATATTTTATTGTCATAGCTCATATATCCTTCTCCCCCAAAATAGCACACTTGATTTTATTTTTTATTTTTATTTTTAAAGCTAGCTAACAGCTTTATACTTATCATTTAGGCATCTACTTGGCATCAAACCAAGCATCAAGCATGTTTGGAAAGCAAATTCTTCCCACTAGTCATTTGATAAATATTTCAAGGTTGCAGGCAGTGGAGGGGTGTGGATATGCCAGTTCCTCGTGTCCTCAGCAACAAGAGCAGCCACTTACTGATGACAGCACTGGGCTATGCTGGTTGCAGGAGTTATTGACTGGGTTCAGACAACACAATAACCCACACTCAAGGGTTGAGCATGGGTTGAGTGTGAGTTATCATTGAACCGTGGGTTGTTGTTGAAACATGGCTTATCATGTTGTCTGAACCCAGCCAAGATAATAAACCATGGTGAACAACCCACAGTTCACAACCCAACAACAAACCATGGGTTCTCTTCATGGGTTGTTCATGGTTAACAAGCCATGGCTTGTTAGCACAGCTGGGTTCAAGCAACATGATAACCCACAATTCAATGACAACCCACAGTTCAACAACAATTTACACTCAACCCATTCTCAACCCTTGAGTGTGGGTAATCATGTTGTTTAGACCCAGCCACTATAAACTAGCTTCATTTGCTTGTCCATTGATTGTAGCCAATGGTGTTATTCCACTGATGGAAGCAGTTCCATCAACAGAACCAAGAGGAGAAGAAAACAGAAACCATCCCCAGATCATAGCTTTATATAGAGATGGATAGCCACCCAGACTGCCCACTTAAGAACATAAAAAGAGCCGTGCTGGATCAGACCAAGGATCCATCTAGTCCAGCATTCTGTTCACACAGTGGCCAACCAGCTGCACTCAGGAAACCTACAAGCAGGACATGAGGGCAATGGCGCCCTCCTGCCATGTTCCCCAGCAACTGGTGTACATAGGCATACTGCCTCTGATACTGGAGGAAGCATATAGCCAATCAGGATTAGTAGCCATTGATAGCCTTCTTCTCCAGGAATTTGTCTAATCCCCTTTTAAAGCCCTCGAAATTGGTGGCCAACACTACATCTTGTGGAAATGAATTCCATAGTTTAACTATGCTCTGTGTGAAGAAGTGGTTGGACTCGATGGCCTTGTAGGCCCCTTCCAACTCTATGATCTATGAATCTATGAAAAAGTACTTCCTTTTATCTCTCCTGAAGCTCCCACCAATCAGCTTCATGGGATGACCCCAGGTTCTAGTATTATGAGAGAGGGAGAAAAATGTCTCCCTGTCCACTTTCTCCACACCATGCATAATTTTGTACACCTCTATCATGTCTCCCCTTACTCACCTTTTTTCCAAGTTAAACAATCCCAGCTGTTGTAACCTTTCCTCATAGGAGAGTTGCTCCAGCCCCTTGATCATTCATTTTAGTTGCCCTTTTCTGCACTTTTTTCCAACTCTATAATATCCTTTTTAGGTGCAGTGACCAAAACTGTACACAGTATTCTAAGTGTGGTCATACCATAGATCAATATAAAGGCAGTATGATCTTGGCAGTTTTATTTTCAATTCCTTTCCTAATTATGCCTAACATGCCGTTTGCCTTTTTCACAGCAGCCCACAGACTGGGTCAACATTTTCATCGAGCTGTCCACCACAACCCCATGATCTCTTTCTTGGTCAGTCACCACTAGCTCAGATCCCATGAGATTATACTCAAAGTTGGGATTTTTTTTGCCCTGACGTGCATTACTTTACACTTGCTTACATCCAACCACATTTGCCATTTTGATGCCCATTCTCTCCGTTTGGAGAGATCCTTTTGGAGCTCCTCACAATCCCTTTTTGTTTTCACCACCCTAAATAATTTGGTGTCATCAGCAAACTTGACCACTTCACTGCTCACTCCTAATTCCAGATCATTTATGAATAAGTTGAAAAGCATTGGTCCCAATACAGATCCCTGTGGCACACCACTGTTTACGTCCCTCCATTGGGAGAATTTACCATTTATTCCTACTCTGTCTCTGCTTTCTGTTCTTTAACCAGTTACTGATCCATAAGAGGACCTCCCCTCTTATTCCATGACTGCTAAATTTGCTCAGGAATCTTTGGTGAGGGACATTGTCAAAAGCCTTTTGGAAGTTGAAGTAAACAATGCCTACCAGATCACCCTTGTCCACATGTTTATTGACACTCTCAGAGAACTCTAAAAAGTTAGTGAGACAGGACTTGCATCTGCGGAAGCCATGCTGATTATTTCTCAGCAGGGCTTGCCCTTCTATATGCTTACTAATTTTGTCTTTAATAGCACTTTCAACCAATTTACCCAGAACAGTCATTAAGCTAGCTGGCCTGTAATTTCCCAGATCCCCCCTGGATCCCTTTTTAAGAATTGGTACTACATTAGCTATTCTCCGTCCTATGGTACAGAGGCTGATCTTAGGGACATGTTACATATTTTTGTTTGAAGATCAGTAATTTCATTACTGATGAATTTCATTACGGTAGGGTGGATACCATGTGGGCCCAGTGGTTTATTAACTTTCATTTTGTCAATATGGCTGAGAACTTCATCTTTTGTCACCATTATTTGCCTCAGTTCCTCAGACTCCCTTCCTGAAAACATCTGTTCAGGCACAGGTATCTGTCCTGTATCTTCTGCAGTGAAGACAGATGAAAAGAATTCATTTAGCTTCTCCACAATCTCCTTATCCTCCTTTAGGACTCCTTTAATTCCATTATCATCCAATGGTCCAACTGCCTCCCTAGCTGGTTTCCTGCTTCTGATATATTTAAAGAATTCTTTATTGCTGGCCTTTATGTTGTTAGTGATATATGCTCCTCAAAATGCTTTTTTGCATCTCTTATTGTCTGCTTGCATCTCCTCTGTGCAAACTCGTGCTCCCTTTTGTTTTCCTCACTTAGGCAAGACTTCCATTTTCTGAAGGAAGACTTCTTATCTCGAATAGCTTCCTTGACACTGCTCATTAACCATGCTGGTGACCTCTTGGACTTGGTGCTACCTTTCCTAACCTGTGGTATACATTCTATCTATCTGAACTTCTGTTATTGTTGTTTTGAGTAATTTCCAAGCATTTTGAAGGGATTTAAGCCTCTCAACTCCCCCTTTCAACTTCCTTTTTACCAGTTCTCATATTTTAGAGAAGTTTCCTCTTTTGAAGTCAAATGTGACTATATTGGATTTCTTTGGCAATCTTCCATTTAAATATATATTAAATCTGATAGCACTGTGGTCACTGTTTCCTGTGACCAATGTCACTGTGGTAATTGGTTCAACAACAGTTATATCTTGTATTAGGTCCTGGGCAACACCATTTAGGATTAAAGCCAGGGTTGCCTCCCTTCTGGTCAGTTTCATAACCAACTGTTCTGGGGCACAGTCATTTGGGACATTGAGAAATTTAACCCCTTTGTCGTGGCTGGAACATGCACTTATCCAGTCAGTGTGGGAGTAATTGAAGTCCCCCATTATTACAACACTTCCTCATTTGGAGGCCTCCCTGATTTTGTTTTCCATCTCAAGATCACCCTGAGTGCTCTGGTCTGGGGAACGACAGCATGTTCCTAGAACTAAATTAGTTTTGGAGCCAGGTAGTGTCACCCACAGTGCTTCTGTGGGAGAGTCTGTCCCTTTTAGGTTTTTGAGTCTGCTTAACATTACGCCCTCTTTGATGTAGACGTAGGGATGTGGCGAAAATCCACAGGGGGGTGGAAATGGGGGCGAACTCGCCCCGTTCGACCCCCGAGCCCCACGTAATGTTCCTTTCCCTGGCTCAGCTCACATCCTTGCGAAATGAGCCAGGGAAAGGAAGTTCCTGGTCCCCGGTGCTACTCTTCCGGGTCCCCGGCGCTATGTATTTTGTGTAGACAACAGGGGAAACCACCTTAAAGCGGCTGTGATTTGTGTAAGCGGTGCTTTAAGGTGGTTTTCCCTGTTTTCTATGTAAAATACGTAGCACTGGGGACCCGGAAGAGTAGCGCTGGGGACCCGGAAGTACTGCGAGTGGCTCGGCGACCGCATCAGCTGGCGGTCGCAGAGCAGCACTGAAGCGATCGCGACGGGGGAGATCGCTGGGCATCCAGCGCTTGGACAAGCAGGTAAGTCCACATCCCTAAGTAGAGCAACACCTCCTCCTATGCCCTTCCCGGTCCTTCCTATACAGTTTATATCCAGAGATGACTGCATCCCACTGATTCTCTCCATTCTACCAGGTTTCCATAATGCCTGCTGTATCTAGGTCCACCTTTAAAACCAGGCACTCCAACTCTCCTATTTTGGCTCGGAGGCTTCTAGCATTTGCATAGAAACACCTACAGCCATGCCTTGGATTGAGAGCATAATTCGTTCCGGAAACGTGCTTGTAATCCAAAACACTCTTATATCAAAACGAAATCCCCCCAAAAAAATTTGTACAGAGATTTTTAATTTAAGCCGTACTACAGTACTTGTATTGCAAGACGTTGCTTGTATATCAAGTAAAAAAAAAATTAAATAAATATTTAAAAATTTGCTTGTCTTGCAAAACGCTCTCAAACCAAGTTACTTGCAATCCAAGGTATTACTGTATATACTTAGGAATAACACTCAGATTAGTATATCAGTGAGTTAGTGCTGCCCAATGTATGTGCAGCTCTTGAAACTCCTCTCATCCTGTTGTGATGATCTGACACTGACAGTATATTTCTTACTTCCTGTGATTAAAACCTTTTAGTACAGATTATTTGAGGATTTAAAGGATTTTATTTTATTTTATGTTGCTGAAATGTCAAGAGTGGCATTTGTAGCCGAGAGACTCTTACATTGTTTACCCAGCTGCATTTCCCCCCTTCCTTATAATTGTTCTAGGCCCACCTGTATCATGGATGACCTTTTTAAACATCTGTGGTCACCAGCTACTCTTAGAGGAGACGTGAAATCAAATCATTTTAAGGGTCACCATCCCGTTTTCCATGCTGTCTTTGATATCTATGGACAGTACACACACAGCCTTTCAAAAATAAAGAATGCAGAATGCAAAAGCCTGGCAGTGTCTCGTCTCTCATATCCCTTCGCTGGCCATTTGTTTTCAGGTGGTGTCAAACGTGCTGACATTTTAGGCTACAGGTTGCTGCCGCGGGAGGGGAGGGAGTGTAAGCCCTTAGGGACATCTCTGGGTGCAAACATACCAAAGACACATGAGTCACACCGTACATTTCCCCCCAGTAGGGCAAGCCCAGCTTCCTCGTATATTCAGAGCACAAATGACACACGTACTAATCAGCTAATCAAATGCTGGTTCAGTCATTCCCCTTATTCCCCGATTAATAAATATAATAAATAAAATAAATAAATTATGCTTCTTTCCAACCCTCATTGACCAAGGATATCCCAGGGATGACACCCATAGAGATCAAAAGTCCCAGAGAAGCTAATGGCGAGAACCTCTATATATGGTACTAGTGGGCTATGTAAAGGGTTATACTATTTTCGGTTTCCTTCATTTATCCTTGCAATGTATTTGCTGGAATGTTCACGTTATGACATGATGATATCATGCTTGCAGATATGTATTTATATTCTCCCTCATACTGCTTTAATCTTTAAAAAAAAAGAAGAAGAAGAGATACTTAGTGGGGACAAATAACCTCTGCCATGAATGGAGTGTAGCATGTACGAACATGCGTAACATTTGCCTTGGCATACGGTTGAACCGCTCTTCAAGATGGTTGATTTGTGGCACTGTGAGATTGGGATGCAAAAGGTCAAACTGGAGTAATTGCATATAATTTATATGTCTGTATCTCTGAACTTCATTCCAACCAGGTCCCAACCACCCCACCTGCCTTTCTTCCTAAGTTGGGGCAAAAGTGCATCTTGCAACCCTGGGTTGACCTTTATTTCACTTCTGCCTTCCAATCTAAAGCAAGGGTGGCACAATTTGCGCCCATCCAGATGTTCTCTGACTGCAACCTCCATCATCCCTTACCACTGGCTATGCTGGCTAGGGCTGACGGGAAGGCCACCCATTGCCCACTCCTGTTTGAAAGCATGCTATGCCATTGCATCAGTTTCAAAACAGGCAAGTTACTGTACATGTTCAATCAAGTTTTGTGTTCAGGATCTTCAGCTGTAGTTAGCGATAAAGTGATGTTCCTTGGATTCCAGGCTGAATCTTCTACCGGGTGGGCAGTGAGAAGGACCTTTGCTTTCTAACCCAAACCTACAGTGCCTGGTGCCACTGTTGGATTTTCTGGTCCAATGTAAGAAGTGACTGATCTACCTATTCTAACAGGTAGGCAGGTATTTGAAGTTAGAAACAATGTTTTCTTTTTATTTCTTTAACTGTGATTCTATGTTATCTGTGGTTTGTTAATAAACCTAACTGTTTGGATAATTACACTGGTGTGTTTTGATCTGTGGGTGCCAGGAGGACAAGACAAGACAAGGAGTAAGGATTCTCTAAAAAGCCCTGGGAACATTAGGGCAGGGGTGGGCAAAATGCAACCCTCCCGATGTTTTGGCCTATAGCTCCCATTCCTAAATTGACTATGCTGGCTAGGGCTGATGGGAGTTGTAGGCCAAAACAGCTGGAGGGCCACAGGTTGCCCACAACTGCACTGCAGAATGGCAGAGAGAGTTCCATCATGGCTTGACCCTTAAACTGGTGTCCTTATTCAGTGCGGACCTCCTTTGGCAACTTAGCCCTTGTGAAAATCATGATGTCTTAGCTGTAACAGTTCATATTGGGGCAGCTTCAAGATAATGAGTGACATAGTCTATGACTACTACCCATGCCCACTTATCAGTGGGACCAATACCATTAGTACCTGTCCATAAAATGGGGTGTTAAAAACAAGGGAAGATATAAAAGTCTCCTTGAGCCCACCCCCATGACAGGCTTGTCCATTGACATTCTGGGCAAGAACATCAAAACGAGTGGATCCGTTCTGGAATACCTGGCCAATAAAACCTCTGGGAGATAAAGGCCCAGGTCCTCACCAGTGCTTGATGAGCAGCATAGAGATGTCATGTACTGGCCTTAAGACTGTAGGCCTAAAATCCTGGGGAACCAAGACCTGAGGGATTACCTCTCCTGCCCCAAGGCCTTTGATTTTCCTACAGACTCAGCTATGTTAGATTCTGAAATAAGGCCCCTTCGGCCCAGGATTATTTCCCTTTCTGGACTTCTGGTTGAGTCTGCTCAAATATGTAGGCGCACAGGATATTTTCCTGGCATTCCAAATTCCAGAGAGCTTTGGCTGTTGGGCGGTATATAAATAATAATAATAATAATAATAATAATAATAATAATAATTATTATTATTATTATTATTATTATTATTATTATTATTATTATTATTATTATATATTTCTTACCCACCTCTCCTTCTAGATCGAGGCGGGGAACAGCAGAAAATATAAAATGCATAAACTAATCAAACACAGCACATACTATTAAAACATCTTAAAACATCTTAAAACATCTTAAAGGCATCCTAAAATTCCGCTGGATAGGCCTGCCGGAAGAGATCAGTCTTTATGGCTTTTTTAAATTCCAAGAGATTGGTAAGTTGATGAATCTCCTCCGGCAGGCCATTCCATAATCTGGGAGCAGCAGAAGAGAAGGTCCTCTGAGTAATACTTGTCAGCCTAGTTTTGGCTGACTGAAGTAGATTCTTCCCTTCCCAGAGGACCTGAGTGTGCAGGACGGATTGTACGGGAGAAGGCGATCCCGTAGGTAGCCTGGACCCAAACCATGTAGGGCTTTAAAGGTAATAGCCAACCGTTTATACTTCGCCCGGAAACTGATTGGCAGCCAGTGGAGTGTTTTTAAAACTGGTGTTATGTGGGCACCCCTAGGTGTACCAGTAACCAGTCTGGCTGCCATATTTTGCACTAGTTGAAGTTTCCAGACTAGGTATAAAGGTAGCCCTATGTACAGCACATTGCAGAAGTCGAGCTTCGAAGTTACCAGTGCGTGCACTACCGTCTTTAGGTCTTCCGACTCTAGGAAGGGGCGCAGCTGGCGTATCAGCCGAAGCTGATCATAGGCACTCCTAGCCGTCGCATCTATCTGGGATGTCATTTGGAGCGACGGATCCAGGAGCATCCCCAAGCTGCGAACACAGTGTTTCAGGAGGAGTGCAACCCCATCCAGGACTGGTTGACATACCTCCAAACCCAGGTTGTGGCCTTTGACAGCAAGCACCTCCATTGTTATTATTATTATTAATAATAATAACAACAACAACAACAGGACCTCTGAGATCCTCTAGATCTTGGGTAGGGATCCAGATTGAAGCTGGATCAACTGCACTGGCAGAAGTAGATTTTCCTGCCGCCTCCTCATGGCATCTTCTCCAGTCCCCTGAAAATGCTACGCAGAAAGTCAGGAGGCCCTGCTGAATGGGGTGAGGTGTGGAGGGAGGGGGATCCCCAAAAATCGGGCAGAGGGACCTTCCGCGAGCAGAGCCTTTCCTCTCGCAGAAGATCCCTTCCTCACATGGAAGGCAAATCCTGGATCCAAACCCTGGTACTGCATGCAAAGTATATGCGCTACCACTGAATTGTCAGTACTGCATGGGAGCAGTGGCAATGCCACAGAAGCCTGAGGAGCAAGATGCGCTATGCACAGTAATTTACCGTAACATGCATAGTTCTCCAGGATTATTTTTAGTAACCAATTGCACAGTGTACACCCAGCCCTTATTGCTCTATAAATAAATGTATATGGATCCATATGTATGCACCCATATGTGCATGCATTTATATACACATGCCAGCAGCTCTTTGAATTGCTTAATAGCTTCTGTCAACCTCTGCAAAAGAGCATGTACATCAGCATGAAAAATCGGGCTCCAGCTCAGGTTTCAAATGCTTTCATTAACATCTGTCAGATTTTGGGAGACACAACATATCCTTTTGGAGGCATATTTTCCCCATAAACCTGAAACAATAACAGAGCTTCCTGCAGACATTGATTTATCTCTGGATTCCCCTTAAGCTCAGACTGTGATTAAGATCGTGACTGCACTGCGTTGAGCAATTTTATGAAAGCACACAGGAGGCTCCAGTGTGGCAGCCATGGATTACAGTTACAGATGCTTCAGTGGCGCAAACGTTAGCCATGCACAGCTTCTCACTTCCATAGTGATCTCTTCTCTATGCCACAGCAATTATTACCGGAGGTCTCCAGAAGCACCAGGGGAACTGTTCCTAGAGTTTGTATGCCCACTAATGGGCATTGGGGGAAAAAACCCAGTGAATGCAATAGGGGATTGGGGAATAAAATCAAAACAATGGTGGTGGTGGTGGTGGTGGTGGTACTGAAATAGCCAAGGCTGCATGTATTCCACAATATAAACAGTAGTGTTATGTGCAAAATATTGTAGAGCGTCATAATGGATTTCATGTTATTTTAAAGGATGCTCCTAGCCCTTAAAGCTGCAGATCTAGGCTTGAAAGTGTATGGGGCGGGGAATGCCTTTTGAAATCTGAGAGAAGTCAGAAGGGCTCAGTCAGCAGGCTTCTCCAGTGAGCAGAGTTTTCAGTGCCCAGTATTTCTCTTTGCTCCTCTCCATGACCAGCGAAAGAATGAATTGTGCAAGCAAAGACCAGTGTGTGTAGCCCATTTTTATCATTTTTTAAACAAGTTGCCAAATGAAGCTTAATCTGGGCACATAATCTGGGATCTGTGCACAGCCTCAGAATTTCCTTTGCTCTGTTCTCTTGGCTGCACCAGAATGCCTAAGCTGTATGCCTATTCCTGGTATGACTCTGTTTGCCATGCCTTTCTTGGTTAAGCTAACAGTCCAGAACGTTGAGCCAATGTCTCTTCGTGGGAGCTGATTGTTGATAGATGGTCCCGAGACCAGGGATGGGGACTCGGACTCCAGGACTCGACTCGTGAGTCGGACTGAGTCCCCCCCCCCTCTGACTCGACTCAGACTCGAGTCCCAATATTTTTAAGGGCCAAGGACTCGTGTTCCAAAATCGTGTTCCTCAAATGCAACATGGATAGGTTTTAGGAAGTACAGCAAGTTTATTTTTTAAAATCATTTCCCTAAAATGCAACCTTTCAGACATTTTGGGTTTGGCTGCCTCTGCCTGCCTGTTTGGGGTTCCCTGCCTCCTCTGCCTGCCTGGTCCCTTCTTAACCAGTTCCACAGTTTGAATTGTCCAAGACAAAGGCCTCTGCCTGCCTGCTTTGGGGTTCCCTGCCTCCTCTGCCTGCCTGGTTATTTTCGGTTTGTCTGCCTGGTCTGTTCTTGCCAAAATCAGTTGCAGAGTTTTGAAATAAAAAGGCACACTTGTGCCTAGAATTTATTTAAGCCACACATCTGAAATAGCCTTATTTTGTTGGGAACAAAACCCCATTGATTTTAATAGGGACTCGTGGAGTCAGCTTTGGGAGTGACTCGGGACTCGGGACTTGTGAGTCACCATTTTGGACCAAGGACTCGGACTCGGGACTCGGGTCTAACTCGACTCGTGACTCGAGACAAAGGACTCTTCGACATCCCTGCCCGATACCTGGAGTCATCTCTTGAGTGTTTTGAAGGACAAAGTCACCAGAGTTTGGAGAATGTGAGGGGAGGAGCAGGTGCATGTGTGTATCACAGAGGGGTGGGTGGGAAACAGCGGTTTGCAACTTGAGAACCAATGGAGTCAGCGTCAGAGGGAAAGAGAGGGAGAAATGTAGCTTAGTGGAAGGGTGGGGTGCAGGGTATCTTTCTCTGGGGATCCGATGGGAGTGACAGATCTTCTGCCTTGAACGGAACCTGCTGTTTGCCGCCACTTATGCTCTTTGCATATTTTTAAATAAATCAAACAGCACAAAAACACTATAAGGGTGCTTCCTGATGAGATTTTATTTATCATGTATTTTATTATTTCTCATTTATATTATCCCACCATTTTTCCTCTGGTAAGGAACTGCAGGCAGCTTACATGGTCCTCCTCCTGTCTGCTTTATTCTCACAACAACCCTGTGAGGTAGGTTAGACTGAGAGTCAGTGACCTGGTTCACACGATCATTTCCAGCCACGGTGGCTTACACAACAAGCCACCATGGTTTGTGGCATGTGCCAGGCACCTGCAGGCTCCGATTCCATAACCCAGCCCGCACTCATAGGTTGTCATGTTGTCCGAACCTAGCAAAGGTGGGTTGTTGGCCTGGTTGACAAACCACCCAGAATCCATGGGCTGTTTTAGGGTGGCTGGTTTGTTAACCATGCCAACAAGCTACTCTCACTGGGTTTGGATGACATGACAAGCTATGAACGGGGTTGGGTTATGGAATGGGTGCCTGCAGGTGCCCAGTCCATGCTGCAAACCACAGTGACTTATTTATGCCACCATGGCTGGAAATGATTGTGCAAATCCGCCCAGTGACTGGCCCAAAGTCACCCAGTGCATTCCATGGCCAAGTGAGGACTAGAACCGAGATCTCCCAAGTCCTGGACCAACACTAACCACTGCACCACACTGGCTAAAAGGAACTTTTACTGTGCAATCGCCATGCTTTATTCACAGAATTTTATGGGGGCCCAGAGGATGACATCTTATAAACCTCCCATATTTTCCTGTTTCTTCCCCTGTCTTTTTTTCTTACCAGAAAGAAATCCATTAAGGAGGGAAAAGATGGAAAAGCCGCACATTGCCTTTTCATCAGTAGCACTTTCAGCCAGGACTTCCAGTGGGGAATTATGGCGGATTGAAGCTCCACGAAGGAGTGGAGATACGACACAGCTTGTAAAGCCAGCTAGGAGTCATTCCAGCCAGCAAAATCACCCTGGATCAAAGGGAGATCGAGAGATAACCAGCTAAATCCCAAGGGTTAATTTCTTGTAAGTGCCTGCCGAAGTTCTCAGCAGACAGCTTGCGGGGGCTGACCTGGGACTTCATAGATTTCATAGATCATAAAGTTGGAAGGAGCCTACAAGGCTATCGAGTCCAACCGCCCTGCTCAATGCAGGAAACTAGAGGACGGGTCTCCCATCCAAGTAATAACCAGGCCTGACCCTGCTTAGCTTTCCACACTCAGACAAGCTGAGCCAGCGTGAGCCACAGGCCTGGAAATTACAACCTGCTTGCAGCCACTGTTCAAAGCCTTTTACAAGGACACTAAATCCTCATATCCCCATTTCTTGACTGATTTATGGATTATAATTATTTTGAACAAGGGAGGTTTTCTCTACAGTGAAGTTGACTTTCCTTATAGTGAGCTAATACTTTTTTCTTGAAATGAGTGAAAAGTGAGTGAGAGAGAGAAAAATAAATAAATAGATACTGGGTGGATTTAAGGGCATAAGACTTCATGCAACAACAAAAAACACAACATTTTAAAAGTTATACAATGTAAAAGAGGTTTTCTAATTTGTTTATTTTAATAATTTCTGTGTTGATGAATGTGTTTAAGAGAGAAAACCATTACAAGGGATCTGCTCCTCATGGGATTCTTTTGTTTGTTTATTTGTTTGTTTATGTTATCAGTCTGCTGGTGCCTGGAAGACTTATAACAACAGATAAAGTGAAGTACAGTCTGTGATTTACGTACAGAAAAAATAGTTACAACTGATTTGCTCCAGAAACTATTTGAAGATTTTGGAAACAAAATGCATCTTTTTGAGAAAAGAATGGAGGAGAGGCTTGCTAAATTAAAAATAAATGTGGAAATGATGGCAGAGGATACAAAGTTGGACAGTTTTATAAAGCAAACATCTGGAGAGGTGGAACAGATTAATGAAAAGGTTGAAATCATAAAGCAAAAAGCTCAAGTGTCAAATAGAGAGTTTGATATGGAAAACCTTTTGGACTGGGAGGAGATAGAAAAGGACATGGTTTACAGAATAAATTCTGCATGTCTTGGAAAGAAAACAATGGATCAAATTCTGCAGCAATATTTTTTTTACTGGAATAGAGCTGGAGGACATAGATATGGCTGTTTTGAAGGAGATGTGTGCCCCCTTTATTCTAAAGCTGAAACAGAAAAGGATGATTTTTGACAGAGGAAGAGCAAGCAAAATACTTTAACAAGAGGAATAGTTACTGAGGAGAGGGAGTTGGCAGAGAGGGCTAAATTTATGATACTAATTAAAGAAAAGACAATATATATGCTTATTGTAGAATTGAAACCTCTAATTGGTTTTTTGCTGGCATTAGAAAATGACTGATATGATTGTTTTGAAGATGTGAAAAGATGATTGTCTTTAGAGGTAGAATAAGTGAATGAATGCAACAAGGTTATATGTTTTATATGTTAATGACTTCTTTTTACCTATAAATTTTAGAAAGGCTTAAAGTAGATGAAATGCTTTAATATGCTTTAAAATGTATAAATATCTGGTTAGGTTTGAATGTATATTAAGCTCCAGTTTTATAGAGAATGTTTATAAGATGTTGACCTGGTGCTGAATGGGGTACATCTACCCCTGAAGGACCAGGTCCGCAGCTTGGGGGTCATTCTAGACTCCCAGCTGTCCATGGAGGCTCAGGTGGCAGCTGTGAGCCGGGCGGCGCTGTATCAACTCCATCTGATACGGCAGCTGCGCCCCTACCTTCCTAATCACCTGCTCCCATCAGTGGTTCATGCCTTGGTCTCCTCTCGCCTAGACTACTGTAATGCGCTCTACATGGGGTTACCCTTGAAGACGGTCCGGAAGCTTCAGCTGGTACAGAACGCGGCGGCTCGCCTGATTAAGGGCAGCCGCCGGCGTGATCACATCACGCCAGTGCTTAATGAGTTGCACTGGCTACCAGTTGCTTGCCGAGCCGAATTCAAGGTGTTGGTTTTGACCTTTAAAACCCTACACGGCTCCGGCCCAGCTTATCTCAAGGAGCGCCTCCAGCAACATCAAGTAGGCCGCTCAACAAGGTCTGCCACGGACAGCCTTCTCCTTATCCCATCAGCCAGAGCAGCCAGGCTGGTGGGGACTAGGAAGAGGGCCTTCTCTGTGGCGGCCCCCACATTATGGAACTCCCTCCCTAGTGACCTTCGCCATGCCCCCTCCGTGATGAGCTTCGCCGTGCATTAAAAACATGGCTGTTCAGGCGGGAATATGGGGTGGGTTAGGTTTTTAATGAGAATTTTTATATTGTTTTAATTATTATATTTTATTGTGTTTTATTGTATTTTAATTGTACATCGCCCAGGGTGGCCGGGTGACCGGCCAGATGGGCGATTGATAAATATAATAAATAAATAAATAAATAAGATGATGTATAGTTTGATATATGTTACTGGGGAAATTGGTAAAACTGTATAAATGCACTTTGGGTGCCTGTGGGAAATCTGAATAATAAGAAGCTATGTTGTATTTTGATTGAAATTAGAGTCTTCTCTTTTGTGACTAATGGACATTCAGTTGGAAAGTAGTCATGGAATTCTATTAATGTATTTGAGTGAAAATGCCCAATATTTTTTTTAATGGAAGAACGGTCTGTGAAGATGTGGGACTGCAGAGATGGCTAAACTCTCTTTACTATTTTAGAGAAAAATTAACATTCATGATGATGGCTGAGCGGAAACCTCTAATAGATCTTCTGTAGAAATCAGAAAAAAATGATTGGTGTATTTGTGGGTTGGATGAATAAGAATAATAATTTGGGACAATAGAAAAAAAGTGGTTTCTTTTTGTAATAATGGAGTAAGAGAAAGTATTGGTACTTACTATATTTGTTGTAGAGAAAATCGGAAGTCCATTTTAGATTGTAGTTTTTGTTAATTACTGTATTGTTTTTGTAGTGTTTGTTTTGTTGTTTGTTTTTTTATCTTTAACAAAATTTAAAGTTGAAACAAAAATTAGTCGCGCTCTCAGAGCCCTCCATCTGAAGCACCCTACGTCTGCCGCCCTCTCTTTCAAACCCCCAAGTAGTGCTACGCCTGGAACTTCTGGCTGCTCAGGAAGTACATAATAACAGAAAAGAAGTGACACGTTTTCATGACGACTTAGTTATTATGTCAAAGCTTCATCAACTCACTTCTGAGGTCATGATTGCTATACTTCTTTCTCTCGGCAGAAGAGAAAGATTGGTTCTCGGCAGATTTCCATGTCACGTGGAGTGGCAATGTCAGACAATGGAACAATTGTGTCATACCAAATTTTAGATTAAACCATCCATTCTTAGACACCAGAGATGGGGAATGTGTGGCCCTCCAGATGTTGTAGGACTACAACTCCCATCATCCCTCACCATTGACTATGCTAGCTAGGGCTGATGGGAGTTGCAGTCCAACAACATCTGGAGGGCAATACCTTCCTCATGCCTGTTATACACTGTTCATTTGAAGTCCCACCCACCCCAAATACTATTATGAAATGAATCTTGCTCTGCTGCTTAGGGATTATAGTCCCAGACACTTGGCAGTAAACTGCCCTTCATATTTTACATTGTGAGATGAAGCTTGCTTATTGTGCAGCTGTGCCCCAATCTGCCTGTGGGCAGAGGCTTTCACTTTTCCCGTTTATCCTCCTGGACCACCTGGAGGGGTTGGGCGTGGGAGGCACGGTATTGCAGTGGTTCCGGTCCTTCCTCTCTGGATGGTACCAGAGGGTAGTTCTTGAGGAGGAGGCTATGGACCCTCGGCCGCTCACTTGTGGGGTGCTGCAGGGTTCCATCCTCTCCCCAATGTTATTTAACGTCTACCCGAAGTCGCTGGGAGCTATCATCAGGAGGTTTGGGGTGCGCTGTCATCAATATGCGGATGACACGCAGCTCTACCTCTCCTTCAAGTCCTCACCAAGGCTGGCTGCTGAAACCCTGTTCAAGTGCCTGGAGGCAGTGGGTGGCTGGATGGGAAGGAACATGCTGAAACTGAACCCCGACAAGACCGAGGTACTTCTGGTGGGAGACAAGGGGAGGTTAGGGGATGTTGACCTGGTGCTGAATGGGGTACATCTTCCCCTGAAGGACCAGGTCCACAGCTTGGGAGTCATTCTAGACTCCCAGCTGTCCATGGATGCTCAGGTGTCAGCTGTGAGCCGGGTGGCGCTGTATCAGCTCCATCTGATGCGGCAGTTGCGCCCCTACCTTCCTAATCATCTGCTCCCTTCAGTGGTTCTTGCCTTGGTCTCCTCTCGCCTAGACTAATGTAATGCGCTCTACGTGGGGTTACCCTGGAAGACGGTTCGGAAGTTGCAGCTGGTACAGAATGCAGCAGCTCGCCTGGTTAAAGGCTGCCGCCGGCGTGATCACATCACTCCAGTGCTCAAAGAGTTGCACTGGCTACCAGTTGTTTGCCAAGCCGAATTCAAGGTGTTGGCATTGACCTTTAAAACCCTGTACGGCTCCAGTCCAGTTTATCTCAAGGAGCGCCTCCAGCAACATGAAGTAGGCCGCTCAACAAGATCTTCCACAGATGGCCTTCTCCCTGTCCCATCAGCCAGAGAAACCAGGCTGGTGGGGACTAGGAGGGGGGCCTTTTCTGTGGCAGCCCCCAATTTATGGAACTCTCTCCCCAGTGACCTCCGCCATCGCCATGCCCCTTCCTTGATTAGCTTCTGCCAGGCATTAAAAATGTGGCTTTTCAGGCAGGAATATGGAGTGGGCTAGGATTTTTAGTTTTGTACTGTTTTTAATTGTGTTTTATACTGTGTGTGTGTGTGTGTGTGTGTGTTCCCCCCCCCCTTGTATTTTATTGGACTGTACATCGCTCAGAGTGGCCAGATGTCTGGCCAGATGGGCAATTCATAAATATAATAAATAAATAAATAACACCATTTCTACTTGTTGAGAGTTTCTCCCAAGGTAACATTTTCCTCCACAGGAGTGCTTTTGGTCAGATACCCATGAAGGGAAACAAAATAAAAATGTTAACACCAGATTTAGTCAAGCATGGGCATTTTTCAGGAACTATATGTGATCAGAAACCCACAGCAAAGTCTGAAGTAGAATAAATTGTGTATATTTGCATGCATTTAGTAAACTTCCATGATTCTGAAAGTAATATTTGCTTGCTCATAGAACTGGCTTTTATTTTATTTTCCTTTTTTTTTTTTTTTTTTTTTTTTTTGCCAGGGGGTAGGAGAGCATGCAAATATTACCTTCAGAATAATGCAGATTTACTAAATGTACGAAAACAAGTTTTGCTTTTGTGGGAGGGAAGGGGGGTAGAACAAGCTAGATACACATTTTCAACTGTCCCTCTAGTACCATGAGTGCTAGAATCTTGCCTATCTTTAAACAATGAAAATTGCTCTTTCCAGGAAACATACTCTTGGGCCAGAGTCTACATTCTGTGTTGCATAGCAGAGACATGGGAAATACACCCTTGAGTACTTTCCTTCTACACGTATATTTGCATTTAATTGAGTTCATAATTAATTTTCTTCATATAAGCAGTTCTTTGATATTTTAACCTCTTTTATTTCATGAATACTCTTACCCACTAATTCCATTGGCAAACTAAAATGTTATGTTCGAGGTTTTGCAAGAACGTGGGTTCTTCTCTCTCTCTCTCTCTCTCTATATATATATATATATACGTATATATATATATATATATAGAGAGAGAGAGAGAGAGAGAGAGAGAATGAAAGGCAATGTATAAATATTCCATAATTATTACTTCTCCTGTATAAATGGCTGTGCGCCCTTGGCTGTGGAGATAACGCCATTGAGTGGTGCTACCATCACGGACTGCCCACTGTTTTGGCTCCCTGGCTGCCAGGGATGTTGAAGAGTCCTTGGTCTCGAGTCACGAGTCGAGTCACGAGTCTTTGGACCCGAGTCTCGAGTCCGAGTCCGAGTCCTTGGTCCAAAATGGTGACTCACGAGTCACGAGTCACGAGTCCCTCCCAAAGCTGACTCCACGAGTCCCTATTAAAATCAATGCATTTTTCCCCCAACAAAATAAGGCTATTTCAGATGTGTGGCTTAAATAAATTCTAGGCACAAGTGTGCCTTTTTATTTCAAAACTCTGCAACTGATTTTGGCAAGAACAGACCAGGCAGAAAAACCCAAAATAACCACGCAGGCAGAGGAGGCAGGGAACCCCAAAGCAGGCAGGCAGAGGCCTTTGTCTTGGACAATTCAACTGTTGAACTGGTCAAGAAGAGACCAGGCAGGCAGAGGAGGCTGGGAACCCCAGACAGGCAGGCAGAGGCAGCCAAACCCAAAATGTCTGAAAGGTTGCATTTTAGAAAAATGATTTTAAAAAATAAACTTGCTGTACTTCCTAAAACTTATCCATGTTGCATTTGAGGAACATGATTTTTTCTAAATGTTTGGCCCCCATTCTGGAACGGTGAGATCTCATCACAATTCCACCCTCACTGTACACCCGCTCCACTGGTGATGAACTTGCTGGAACCAGAAACACACTCAGAGCAGCCACACAGAGTAATCTCAGGTCCTTCTTCTGCCTCTCCCAAGTACGCAACACATCAATCAAAATAAATCTTGACACACTGTTGGGGCTGCACTCCTGGTAGCCGTCCATAGTGGCCGAGCAGCGGCACACCTCGCTTCCATGCACTCTTCGCCGGCAATCACACTCCTCTCCACTCCTTCTGGCACAGCCCAGGGATGTTGAAGAGTCCTTGGTCTCGAGTCCCGAGTCGAGTCTCGAGTCCCATTAAAAATATTGGGACTCGAGTCCGAGTCGAGTCAGAGGGGGGACTCAGTCCGACTCACGAGTCGAGTCCTCGAGTCCGAGTCCCCATCCCTGCTGGCTGCATGCACCTGTGGGTTCAGCCCCAGGGCCTGCCTTGATGCTTCCAGTGGAGATAAGCCCTTCTCACATACCTTGAACTTCACTTGGCACTAATTAAAGCCTCCTGTTGTTCCAACCCATCTTCCGTGCTCACTGACTCGCAGGGGAGTCTTGCTGTTTTTATAAAATTCTTTAGTGAGCATTAACTTCCCATATTAGAGCTCTGACTGTAACTAAAGAAGAGTGTCAAATGAGAAGAGGTCTCAGTTTGACGCATTTCCTTTCCATTTTATTACTCTCTGGGACTGAACGGAAGTCTCCCAGTCTCCATGGGAGCCATTCATAAATGATCATCCATTTTCCATGGAATTTGGCTTGTGCAGTTGCTCGGGAGGAGAGAGATACAAGATTCCACCAAAAAAAACACCCTGCATTCATATTTTCTTGCTTCTACTGCACAGCGGTTCTTTCTTCTACATCTTTCACTGAGGTGCAGTGTCTCTTGATTACTTCATCACACCCATCTAATCTGTTTTATCCTTGACTCCAATTCAGTTTTTCAATTCAATTCAGTGGAGTTTTTCAGAAACCCTCTTGGCTTCCCAAAATGAGGGATTTGGAAGGAACGACCTAATTGAGCCACCAATACAGCTTGTGGCTAACCCCAAAGTGCCCTCATATACAATCCAAGCCACAGGGTTGTGACAAATGTCTCATAATGGTATAAAAAACTGCCTTTCTGGATCAGACCAAAGGTCCAGCTAGTTCAGCATTCATCTTTGCAACAATGACCAGCCAGATACAAGAGGTAAGTTGCAGATACAATTGGTGTAGCCCTCCTCTGTTGCTTGTCCCCAGCATCCAGAGACTCCATTTATAGCTATGAAGGTTAAAAGCCCAAGTTACTAGTCTTTTTCAAAATCGATAATGATTTTGATTATGATGGAAAACTTAATCATTCTTGATCTGATGATCCTCCACAGAGAGACCATCCACGTGCTTATGTATTTCAATGTGATATATCCATATACTGTATTCACTATATTTTCATTTTAAAAATCACATTAAAATAGTTTTAAAAAATAGTTACATAAAATATTTAAAATCACATTAAATATAAAAGCACAATAATTTCAACAAAAATGCAGCACTGTGATAAAGAGTGACACTGGAGGCAAGCGGGGCAGCACCCCAGGTTGAGGGCAGGGATGACCCACCCTCTTGGCTTCTCTGGAGGAGGAGGACTTCTCTGGAAGCCAACATAGGTCTTCTGGAAGAACGTTAGCACTCCAAGTGGCACCTGCAGTCCCTTCCACAGCCTCAAGTGGGATGGACAGACAGAATCGTGTGTGTTTTTCTCTTTCTTTTTGACACATGGAACTTTCTTAAAACAAGACCTCTCTGATTTATTAGGCCCCATGCATCGCCCAGAATGAAGTATCATAGTACACAATGCATGGCTGCAGACACTCCAGCTTTTGAGTTGGTAATTATGTGTGGTCTGTGTGGCATGAGATGATGGAGCAAACTCTTTTTCCTGAAGCACTACACATGGGTTCTTATGTTCTTTTCCTGATGCCCTAGCAGCTGCTGCAATGCCTTGCCTTCTTACATGGCAGGGAAAGCTCCAGCCACGTGGGAGAACACCACGTGGCAGCTCTTCTTCTCCCCAGCAGCAAGGGCTAAATGTCCCCTCCACAAACCTGGGGTCCACACTTCAGAAGTCACGCTGCTCCGTTCAGATTTCAACCATCGGTCCCCCTAAAGTCTGCCGCCTGAATCGGATTCTTTTTACCATGGTGTATTGCAGGGCCGGCTCTGCTCCACAGCATCAGAAACTCTCTCCAGAAACCAAGGTAATGTTGGCAGGGGGAGAAATGACAGAAAGGGGTCTTCCCACATGACTCAGAATACGTGGCTCACGCTGGCTCAGCCTGTCTGAGCGTGGAAAGCTAAGCAGGGTCTGGCCTGGTTATGACTTGGATGGGAGACCCCCTCCTCTAGTTTCCTGCATTGAGCAGGGGGTTGGACTCGATGGCCTTGTAGTAGGCTCCTTCCAACTCTATGATCTATGAAATCTATGCATCTCACATTCCCCTGGTGGTGCAGCAGCATAGCGTTCCACAGCTCAGTAGCAGAGCACAGACTTTGCAAACTGCATGTAGAAAGGCTCATGTTCCATGCCAAGTATCTCCAGTTCAAAGACTCTCAGCTAACAGGTGTTGAGAAAGTTCTCTGCATGAGACCTATGCAGGGATGTTGAAGAGTCCTTGGTCTCGAGTCACGAGTCGAGTCACGAGTCTTTGGACCCGAGTCTCGAGTCCGAGTCCGAGTCCTTGGTCCAAAATGGTGACTCACGAGTCACGAGTCCTGAGTCACTCCCAAAACTGACTCCACGAGTCCCTACTAAAATCAATGGGGTTTCCCCCCAACAAAATAAGGCTACTTCAGATGTGTGGCTTAAATAAATTCTAGGCACAAGTGTGCCTTTTTATTTCAAAACTCTGCAACTGATTTTGGCAAGAACAGACCAGGCAGACAAACCCAAAATAACCAGACAGGCAGAGGAGGCAGGGAACCCCAAAGCAGGCAGGCAGAGGCCTTTGTCTTGGACAATTCAATCTGTTGAACTGGTCAAGAAGAGACCAGGCGGGCAGAGGAGGCAGGGAACCCCAAACAGGCAGGCAGAGGCAGCCAAACCCAAAATGTCTGACCCTAACCCAAACCCCCCACAACAACACATCAATCAAAATAAATCTCAACACATCGTTGGGGCTGCGCTACAGGTAGCTGTCCATAGTAGCTGAGCAGCGGCGCGCCTCGCCTCCATGCGCTCTTCACCGGTGATCGCGCTCCTTCTGGCACAGCCAGAAGACTCGTCAACAGCCCAGGGATGCTGACGAGTCCTTGGTCTCGAGTCCCGAGTCGAGTCTCGAGTCCCATTAAAAATATTGGGACTCGAGTCCGAGTCGAGTCAGAGGGGGGACTCAGTCCGACTCACGAGTCGAGTCCTCGAGTCCGAGTCCCCATCCCTGGACCTATGCCGCCAGCCAGAGTGGACAGCACTGGATGAGATGGACCAATGGTCTGCTTTACGGTAGCCACGTGTCCTACTTTTCAGGGGACAGTCCTCCATTTGAAGCCACCCTCTATTTGAACGGCTGTCCAGTCCAAAGTCCAGAGTATAGATAAAGAACCATCAGAAGAGAGAGCAGGGGCCTTGAAGTTGCCCATCAACAGTCAGCACCCAGACAGCAGACTGAGCAAAGCACACCGGTCACCTGGTGGCAGTCTTCCCCGCTATGGTGGGAGATGCATTGCATTTCTAGTTAAATTACAGCAATTATTTCTAAATGCGCATCTATATGTCTACATTAGTATGTGCACATTTTATTCAGATCTGTGTGCCCTTCCTTGAGGACACATTTCCTCTTTCCTGGCAAGACGTTAAGTGGCCACCCGAGTCTGGGCTAGATAGACCAATGGTCTGACTTAGTATAATGTTGGGGGAAAGGGGAATTTGGTATACAGTAGCAGAGGCATACAGACGCTTTCCCCACTGTCCTACTCAAAACTGCAAGGCGGCTGCTCACCGACGTGTGGTCTGAACCAAAAAGGCTACTTAGAATTAAAACAATCCAGACTAGTTAGATCAAACAAAAAACAGCAGGGCTATTGTACTCACAACAACATCCGGTATTCTTGCATGTGTGATCGCCCACGCAGGTACAACTTAAAGTTCGTTAGAGTCTGTTGGGAATCAGCATGGCTAGAAGAGAGTCAGCCAGGCACGTGTTGCTTCGTTGAGGTCCAGAGGAAAGAGAGAAACTTCCTCTAACGAAGATTTCCCAGGTGTGGAAGGAAGTGGGCGTGGTTAGGCAGGTTAGTTCCCATTAACCCATTCCACCCCTAGTGACCCTATGCATGCAAGGTTACCCATATATCTAACATATAAGGCCACCACTTCAACGTTCAGGAAGGAGCAGCTAGGGACATGCGCGGAGTTCAATTGGGGGGTAGAAGTCCTGCAAACTTGCCAGGCCCAACCCCCCGAGCTCTGCTCGCCCTACCTTTTCCCTGGCTCAACTCACGTTCTCACAAGGCGAGCCAGGGAAGCAAGTGACTTCCAGTTCCTGGCACTACGTTGTTTACAGAGAAAATGGTGTAAGGTATGTTAAAACCGGCTGCGATTTGCGTAATTTGCACAAATCTCAGCCGTTTTTAACATATTTTACACTATTTTCTACGTAAACAACATAGCGCTGGGGACCCGGAAGTCCAGAGAGCGCCTCAGCTGGTGCTCATGCTCGGCTCATGCGCCATAAGTCGAGTGCTGGGCAGATCGCCCACCCCTAGGAGCAGCCCTAGAGCAGTTTCCATGCCATAAGGGTGACTAAGAACCCACCCGAAGTAGAATCTACAAGAGGAGTAGAATCTACAGTAATGCCAAGAGCCAACCCTAAAGCTAGTCAGCAGTTTGTCTCATTAAGGCTAAATTGATGTTTAGGCTGATGGACTTAATTGGGAGCAACAAAGCGGTTGAAAAGAATTAGTGAACTCAAGCTTCCAGTCGCTCCTCGAGAAAGAAAACAATTAGCACAAATATATCTTACTGGCTGGGCTGCCACTCCTGTTCATTGTGTTTCTGAATATATTTATCAATTCAGTGGTGCATCCTTACCATGAAAAGTAGCCTCACTGCATGGCTCCATCAAGACCACAGGACAGCTTTCAATTTTTAAAACCTACAACAATTTAGCAAACATGCAGCAACAGTGAAATAAGACTAACAGTAGAAGAGCAAGCAAAATCAGTACAAAATCAACCAGATCAATATCAGAATCAAATGATTTTTAAATAGAATGCATACATCCATTCTGAAAGAAAAGTATTCACTGCCCCCATTCTGTATTAATCAAAATTATATATATTTTTACACTCGAAATGGGGTGTTATAATTCACACCAGTGAATCCCTAAAGCACATTAGCTAAACAGAAATTGTATGATCAGACAAGTAGAAAACTAGGGGTACACATAAAAACATAAGAAGAGCTCTGCTGGATCAGACCAAAGGTCCATCTAGTCCAGCATTCTGTTCACACAGTGGCCAACCAGCTGTCCACAAGAAACCCACAAGCAGGACATGAGTGCAACAGCACCCTCCTGCCCATGTTCCCCAGCATGCTGCCTCCGATACAGGAGATAGGATATAGCTATCAGGACTAGTAGTCATTGATAGCCTTCTCCTCCATAAATTTGTCTAATCCCCTTTTAAAGCCATCTAAATTGGTGGCCATCAATACATCTTGTGAAGAGAATTCCATAGTTTAACTCATCATCATCATCATCATCATCATCATCATCATCATCATCATCAGGCGATCACTTGTGACCGAGTAAGATTGTCTTCCAGGATAAAAGGAGGAAATTCTAAAGAAGATTGTGTAGTGGATTGGATTGGATTGGATTGGGTTGGTTGGGTTGGGAGACGCCTGTGCGTGAAACTGTTTTCTGTGGGGAGATCGGTGCACAACGAATCACCACACAAACTTGACAGAGGACGGCAATGATCCAATGGCACGGTTACCCTGACGATTGGAAAACCATTCTCTGCTGCAGCCTTCATCCGCCTTCACAGCCGTTGTAATTTAGGTTTAAATTATCTTCCGCCTGTTCTGCCGTTGAGGACTTTTTGTTTTGGATCGTTCTTTGTCTGGTTCCTCTCCCCGGACCTTACCGCCATGGGTGACCCTACTGGGAGTATATAGCTCCCGACGGCATTGCTCACAGGGTTCATTGGAACACGCAAGCCCACTCACCACTTAACTATATGTGGTGTGAAGAAGTACTTCCTTTTATCTGTCACCTTTTATCTGAGCCCTTTGCTGGACCTTTGGCTCCTACTCTGGACCACTTAATAGAGCCCCTACGGTACTTTGAAAGCAAAGCAACCTTGTTGGGTGGATGCACAGCGTACATTTTTAATTGTAGATTCACATTTTCCTGCTCCAGTGCCCACCCCCGCTACTCCCAAGTAACTTGATTTAATAAATCAATGTATGGTCTGCTTTTCCATACAAATGCCCAAGGCAGCTAACAAAATCAATTCACAGATATAAATGGAAACTGAAAGGGGGGGGGGGGACACCACCTAATATATATACACTATAATGCTAAAATATGTGACATCAAATTTTTAAAAAATGCATAATTCAAATCAGTTTAAATCATCAATTTTTAAAAACTGCCTGAATAATTTTTTTTAAAGGCCCTCCACTCTGGTTTCTGATTTTGAATTTGAACATGATTGTGACATGCCAGGCATCCTTATAAAGGTCTTTGTTATAGAACTGTGCATCCCATTTGGCTATTTGAATCCACTGTGGTTCACCTTGTCAACTGCGTACAAGAACATTGTTTATGTATTGTCTTGTTTTCAATATTTTATTTATTTATTTGTTTATTTATTATATTTATACCCCCACCTTTTTTCCTGCAAGGAACCCAAGGCAGCTTACATAATCCTCCTCTTCTCCATTTTATCATCACAACAACCCTGTGAGGTGGGTTAGGCTGGGAGTCAGTGACTGGTCCAACGTCACCCAGCGAGCTTCACGGCTGAGCGGGGACTAGAACCTGGATCTCCCGAGTCCCAGTCCAGCACTCTCACCACTACGCTACATTGGCTCTCATCTGTCCATGTCAAGGGAGTCTTTTCAAGTTTCCCCACCCACAGATCATCATCCCTGAGTCTCATATAGGAAACCAGCTCCAAAGTACGTCCTGCCACATGTGTTGGGCCAGATATTAACTGAGACAAGCCCATGAAGTCCTCTGCTGTTCCCAAAAAGATGTCTGCCGCATGAATATTAAACTCCCCCAAGACTACCAGCCATGAGGTCCTCAATACCACCAACACTAACAGGAAGCAGCAAGAGCAACATATAGTGAATGTAGATATATGTGCATAACCAATATTCAGATTGGGGGAGTTCTTCTGTACATAATGATTATAGCTGTGTGACATTTATTAATCTTCCTAATTAGTGAGATTTTTTGTGGGAAATGTCTTATTTATTATAATTATTATAATTATTAATTATGAGAGTCATTAGAGCAGTCTGTAATTCCCTGCTGGTTAAATGTATTTTCTCTTTGAATGCTAAAATATGTATAAAATGGAAGTAGCTAATAACAGCTGCAAAGTTGTTTTTGAAGCCACATCGAGACATCCCTGAGAAGCGAAGGCCAATTGTAGCGCCATGATGGGCATATGTGTGATAAACAAAAGGCCCATTATTACAGACCACACGGAGGTGCACGTGATGACTCACTGGCCGTAGTCATGCATTCTCCCACACACAATTAACAATGTGAGAGGAAGAGGGGGTTCCCCTGCTTCCCCAAGAACCCAGCCTCTGCTGTCCACATGCTGGGGGCACATCTGTGCACATCTGTAGAAGGGAGCCTGCTCTACACATGTTGGCTTCCCCATGATTAAGAACCCTGATTGTGCGTACAGTCTATGTATGCAGAACAGGCTTCCCTCAACATCCGTGCCCTCCGACACGTGGAGAGCAGAGCATACAGTGGCCATGTGTCCTCTTTTACAGAGGACAATCCTCTATTTTAAGGATTGCCAGAGGACTGTCCTTTGTCCTGAAGGCATCCTCTATTTGAAAGGCTGTCCAATCAAAGCCCGGCATAAAGACGAAAGAACCCTCGGAAGGAAGAGCAGGGCCTTGAAGTTGCCCATCCACAGCAGATGCACCTGGACAGCGGTCTGAGCAAGCAAGGCACACAGCTCACCTGGTCACAGTCTTCCACACTATGGTGAGATGCATTGTATTTCTAGTTAAAGTATTATAAATTATTTCTAAATTTGCAAATGGCATCCATACCTATAAATTAGCAGGTGCACATTTTTTGTAAATGAGTATCCCCTTTTGCCACTTTTTTAGCGATTTCATAGATCACAGAGGGGCCTACAGGCCATCGAGTCCAACCCCCTGCTCAGCAGTGTTCACAAACCTGGGGGGGGTCACCTCTCCGCCGCCTCTCCCGTCCGTGGCGGCGGGGCCCCCCGCCTCGATCTTCTGAGTGGCGCGTAGCAGTTCTCCGCTCCGCTCGAGCCACCGGCGCTGGTCCCGTCATGTCACATCTGGACCCGGAAGTGACGCAACGGGGACCCTGCACAGGCGCAATACGGCGTGCGGGGGTCCAGCGCACCTGCGCAGGGTCCCGTCGCATCACTTCCGGGGCCGGATGTGATGCGATGGGACCAGCGCGGGTGGCTCGCCGCAGAGAGGCGAGCCACCGCTGGAAAAAGGTAGGCCCGCGCGGACGTGAGCGGGGCCGATTTCGGCCCGCTACGCCCGCGTGAGGTGAGGGGTTACATCCCTACCGGGGCCCTGCTCAATGCAGGAAACTAGAGTAGGGGTCTCCCATCCAAGTAATAACCAGGCCTGACCCTGCTTAGCTTTCCACGCTCAGACAAGCTGAGCCAGCGTGAGCCATGCATGTCCTCTGTCTTGGTGAGGCTGCCAGGATGCAAGCCTTTTAATTTCATGTGGGGGAACACCTGAACTATTATTATTTTTTTACAACATGTGACCTAATCCTTTGATATCTTTCCATTGTGTGTGATGAAAAGTTTCATGTCATTTGAAAGCTTGTGTACCTATTTGCTGAAGGCTGATCCAAGAAAAGCTATTGCATTACCCACTTTTTATTTTAAGAGATGTGGGGGGAGAGAGAAAGCACATTTAAAGTCTCGGGGGGGGGGTAGAATAAATAGATCTTAAACAGAACAGCAGTCATTGCCCTTATAAAATATATTGAAAAACATCAGCTGTTCACATTTCATTCTTCTCCCCTTTCACCTTCTCAAAAATAATAAAGGGTGGATAAAGAACTTCCGTTGACTGAAACATTTGTTTCTCACTCAGGAATATGGCCTCCATTTCAGAAAGGTTTCCTGGAAACAGAGATCAAGAGGCTGAAGAAAAGGGCCCTCTGGCAGGATGGAGAATCTGCCAAAGACCAATATTTTGTCATTAATTTATTGGGAGAACTGCACAGGGCTATTCCTGTTAATTAAAATCCATGGTGAACAAAGCGAGGTTGCAGCAACGGGGCTTCGGGCCAAACATTCGTATGGAGATGAGGAAATGAGCTCATAAAAAGTACGGATGTCCTCCAACCTCAGGATTCTTTAATTGCCAATTCACACTCTCCCCACACCACACACACACACACACACACACTGCAAGCCCTCCAACTACTGTATTTCACATTCAAGGAGGGAACAGTCTAGGGCAGCATGGATGGCTGGGGGATGCTGGGAGTTCTAGTCCAACACCCCTGGAGGGCACTAGATTGGGGAAGGCTGGTCTAGGCCCAGGGTGCGTTAGGAAACACCTCTCCCAACGTCAGCACATGTATTTTCTGAGATCACAAAGAGAGGCCTTGTTCAGGTCCCTTCAGTCAGCAGCAGTGTGTGGTTAAATGGGAATTGGGGCAGAGACTTCTTGGTCACAGCCCCCTACCCTCTAAAATTAAGCCGCTTCTATCCAATACTTCTGCTATGGGGAAAATGCAAACTCTTTTTATTTAAGTTTGCATATGAACATATTGTTTAAAGACTATTTTTTATTTTAATTCATAATTATACATTTTAATATCCATGGCTCTTTGCCCTCCCCTTTATTTTACTATAAAACAGAATAAATATTTTAAAACATTAAATGAAAAAATACCTGTGGACCATAAGGTGGAACTTAGAAAGTACACCACATTCCTTTCCCTGGGTAAAAACTAGCTTCTGTTAAGAAGATATCAAGGCTGCAATCCTAAGTACACTTACTAGAGAGTAAGCCCCACTAAACTCAAAGAGATTTACTTCTGAGTAAACATATTTGGGATTGCCCCGCAAGTCACTGTACCCGTCCCATTTGGCCAATGTTCACCACTGATGAACTCTGTGGGCCATTACAAGTACATCTGTACCGCACACAATATTGTGTGAGAGCCTGTTCATCAATAAAGTTGGACTTGGACCATGGAGTATCAGGACCAGGGAGTCCTCCTGTGTTCAAATCCCCACTCTAACCATGAAGCTCCCTGAGTGGGCATTGACAAATTATTATCCCTCAGCCTAACCTACTTAGCAGTACAGTCCAGAGCTTGTAGACATGATGGGATGGTTATTATATTCTGTTGCTGAAAGATGGTTGATCTGTTGGTTGAATTTTGATTTTATGTTCTATTTCATTTGTGAGTGCACTTTCCCTGAAAGGCAGCCAATACATATCTTTAATTAATCAATTAATTAATCAATCAATCATAAAAAATATACAAGTATGAGTTGCATGACTTGCTCATCACATGATGTAGGGAGTGGGAGAGTTCTGCCACAGTAGGAACGGAGGGGAAAAATCAGAAATTGTGGGAGGTGTAGAAACAAATTCTGTCAGTTCAGGAATCCCTGAATCATTATACATTTCACCTCTGATCACAACGGTTTGGCCCCAGCCCTCTCATTCCCCAGTTCCCCTCCCTCCCCACCTCTTTCCCACATTTCCCAAACTTACCACGTTGCAGGAATAGGGAGGAGGCAAGACGAAACAACAACAGCTGAGGCCAAAACTCAAGGCTGTTTCTGAATTGCCAACATAAGCTCTGGGAGGTGTTTTTGTTGTTGCTTTTAATTCCTCCTGACTCATTAACCAGCAGCAATTAAAAAATGACTCTTCCCCGGGTTCACAATTCCTCCAGAGCATGTGGGAATCCGGGCTATGGAGGATCTGAGCAAGCTCAGAAATCTTCACTGCAGAGCGCTGGAAACTTACCACACACTACGATGAATACGTAGTGTGCAGTTAATCCTAGCTTCCTTTTCTTTTTTTTACCCCAGAGTAAGTGTGTGGGTTCCCAATCAGGATCGGGACCACCACACACGGATAGGGGAAGATTAAACCTTCCCACCCAGCCACTTTCACCCCTAAATTTAACCCCCAGCAGTGGCTAAAAAAACACACACCCTCCATTGGCACCAATGTGGAGCTTTAGGCAGAAGTCCTTCTCCTCCCTGCCTCCCACCTAGTAAGAGAACTGGCACAGGAGATGCTCATGAAGACTGGCCCTTCTGAGCTTTAGGGAACTTTCCCCAAGAACTCTCAAATTATGCTCATAAATGCCCAAATAGTATGAGGCATCCATGTACCAAGGGCTGCAGGGGTCACTTCACACAGAGACATGCCCAGGCTGAAAGACAACCTGGATCCTCTTATTTGCACTGCAGAGCTGTGGGGGTATTTCTGTTTAAAGGCAGTGAACGATGACCTTTTCTATGGTTTGGCAGAGCAGTGCCACTGCAGGGAGGGAAGGCAGGGATAACAACAAAAACACTGGAGTGGTAGTCATTGTCACTCCCCCCCAATGGTGTAGTGGAGCCAGGGCTCACAGGGCCAAAAAACTGGGGCATTTTGATTAGCAGGGATGCTGATGTCATCGACCACACACCCCTCAGGCTTCCCTGCTCCCTCCGAGGTTAGCTGCTATCCTCACACAGTAGCTGGGGGGGGGGGGTTTCCCAAGCGACAATATATTGTTGTAAGCTATCCACGTAATGCAAAGTATGGGGAGGGGGCTGGGTCTTGAATGGGCAATTAAGACCCATTAGCTTCACAAAAGACATATCATAGACACAGAGAAAGCCTGGGACCCATTAGCTTCACAAAAGACATATCATAGACACAGAGAAAGCCACAGAGGCTTAGCGTGTCGTTCGAACCTGCGATGGTTCCTCAGGGAGGCATAAGTTTGGCTTATAAGCCACCCTGAGAAGCCATGGCTTTCTGTAGGGTTTCTTTGACCCACAATGTATTCTCATGTCATCTGACCCCCACAACACGACCCATTATGGGTTCATCCAAACTGCTTCAGAGCCGCTTGGCAAGAGCGGGGGGGAAAAAAAACCTTGCCACTCTTGCCAAGCCAGGCCAGAAGTGCCCAAGTGGCACTTGGGGGCAGCTGACAGGGGCTCCCACCCCCACCCCACCCCGCTGCAGCCACAAGCCATTTTTGGCTCACCACGGCTTTCCCCCCCCTTTTTTATTTTATTTTTCCAGAGATTGTGGAAGGCAGCTGTCAAGCCACCTTTCGCAATCCACGTCTTGGCAGCTATGCGCAGTCCCTCCAAGGTGCCCCAGTGGTACCTTGGAGGGGCTGCCCATGGTTGCCCACCATTCTTTTTTCAATTTTTTTTGGTGCATAAAGTTGTGCGCAAAAAAAAATATTTTAATTTTAATTTGTTGAGCAAAAATTGGGAGCCCCGTGGCAAGTGCGGCAAAATATCCACTGAGCTATTGGGCGAGCACCAGCACCAGCCAGCCCCAAAGTGCCCAAACAGCACTTGGGGGGCAGCTGGCACTGCCTTCCCTCACACTACCTGCCATGAGCCATTTTGGGCTCACCATGGCTTTTTTCCCCTTTTAACCTTTGGAGGGGAGATCACGAAAGCCAGCTGTCACGCCAGCTTTTGTGATCCCCCTTTTGACAGCTATGAGCAGTCCCTTCAAAGAGCCCCAGCGGCATCTTAGAGGAGCTGCCTGTGGTTGCCCAAGAACTTTGTGCACCAATTTTTTTTTTTTTTTTTTTAATGGTGGACAAGCATGGGCAGGCACTCCAAGGTACTGCTGGGGCACCTCGGAGGGTCTGCATGTAGCCGCCAAAACAGGCATCGCAAAAGGTGGCTTGACAGCTGCCTTTCACAATCTCAAAAAAATAAAATAAAAGGGGGAAAGCCATGGCGAGCTGAAAATGGCTCATGGTTGCAGCGGGGAAGGGACAAGGGACACCTTGGTGCTCCCACAGCAGTGTCCCATGGGATACCATGGGAGGACCAAGGGGGAAGGGGGTCCAGTACCCACCATGTGCCCGATCGTCTGTCGGGTGCATCGGGGGTAGGGTGGGGCTTATTGTGTCATGCAAGCCTACTCAGAGAGGGCCAGTTTGCACAACTGCTGCAGCCCACCATGGCTGATTTAGGCCATGGTGGGTTGTGGTACATGCCAGCAGCCATTTTGACTATTCATAGAATCATAGAATCATAGAAAAGTAGAGTTGGAAGGGGCCTACAAGGCCATCGAGTCCAACCCCCTGCCCAATGCAGGAATCCAGGTCAAAGCATCTCTGACAGATGTCTGTCCAGCTGCACCTTGAATGCCTCCAGAGTGGGAGAGCCCACAACCTCCCTAGGTAGTTGAATCCATTGTCTTATTGCTCTGACAGTCAGGAAATTTTTCCTGATGTTTAGGTGGAATCTAGGTTCCTGTAACTTGAGCCCATTATTCCGTGTCCTGCAAACTGGGATGATCGAGAAGAGATCTTTGCCCTCCTCTGTGTGACATCCCTTCAAATACTGGAAGAGTGCGATCATATCTCCCCTCAGTCTCCTCTTCTGAAGGCTAAACATGCCCAGTTCTTTCAGTCTCTCCTCATAGGGCCTTGTTTCCAGTCCCTTTATCATCCTTGTTGCCCTCCTCTGAACCCTCTCCAGTTTGTCTATGTCCTTCTTAAAGTGAGGTGCCCAGAACTGGACGCAGTACTCAAGATGAGGCCTAACCAGTGCCGAGTAAAGGGGAATTATCACTTCCCGCGATTTGGAAGCTATACTTCTATTAATACAGCCCAAAATTGCATTTGCCTTCTTTGCAGCCACATCGCATTGCTGGCTCATATTCAGTTTGTGATCTACCACAATTCCAAGATCCTTCTCACTTGTAGTATTGTTGAGCCAAGTGTCCCCCATTCTGTAACTCTGCATTTGGTTTCCTCTCCCTAGGTGCAGCACTTGGCATTTATCCAAGCCACAGCAGGCAGCTACCGTGGCTTATCATGTCATTCGAACCCAGTGAGGGTAGGTTGTTGGTGTGGCTAACAATCACCCACAACCCTAAAACAGCCCATGGGTTGTGGGTAGTTTGTTAACCACACCAACAACCCACCCTTGCCAGGTTCACATGACACAATAAGCCACGGGGACTGCCTGCCATGGCTTGAATATTCAAAATGTCCACTGGCATACACCACAACCCACCATGGCTTAAATTAGCCATGGTGGGCTGCGGTGATCATGCAAACCAGGTCAGAGAGAAGGATCAACGCAGCAGCCTGCATTTTGGATTTTCCTTGGGTGCATGGCTATGCGGATTGTCACACTGAGTGCCTGCACATCAAAATTTACACTGGACCCACTCGTTAGAAGTAGATGTCAGTGCACGTTCCCCTTTCAATGTTACAAGAAGTGACTGCGCATTTGGCAGACAATTTTTAAGTAACATTTGTGAAGCCATGCTTAGTTTCTAGGAAGGGAGAGCAAGAAAATAATAGCATAGCAGAGCCAAGTATGAAATAAATTAGCGTAGTTTTACTACATGGAGCAACCAAAACAAAGAACAAAATCTTTTAGATGGCAAAGGAAGTGTAGAGAAATTGGGAAATGAATAGACATGCAGTTGAACAGACTAAAGGTTTAAAGTAAACTGTAATTTGTAAGAAAGCAACATCGTTGGAAGAGAATATGACTTCAAATTATATACAACAATAATAAAGCTAACAGAAGTAATGAACATTGTTATTCATATTTCCACTGAAAACCCACTGGTAACTGAAGTTTTTACAGTGGTTTATGTTTCATTGTTAATTCCCCTTCAAGTATGCGATGGCTGCATACTTGAAGAGGAAATAACAATGAAAAATACAAACACTGTAGAACCATGAGAAATTTAACAGCTCTGAGAAGATGAAGCCAGAAATATGCTATTTGTTCTTGCCTACGAACCATATGGTGTACTAAGGTGTGGTATTTCTGTTATTTGTTCACAGGATCAGTTAAAAAAATGTAGCTCGTTTATTAGAAGAAATTCTGCTAAAAATGAAAGATTTCAATATTGGAACTTTGGGTGAATGAGATTTCAACTGATGAAGTGATGTAAGCAATGAGATTTGCAAGATGCATTCATAGGAGCAAATGAATACAGACCACCATTTGCCAAGCAGTAACTCACCTTAGGGGTGGATGAATGTGTCAATTTCAGTTTTCCTCAGTTTCTCATTTTTCTAATCTTAAATTTGGTTTATCCCAAACGTTCAGAATTTATTTTTTAAAAAATTCACGTGAATATTCATAAGATTTTTTTGTACGCCTTTCTCCTAAATGCTTGCATTTTGTATGCATTTTTGCCTAATATACATGTTTTACAAGCAATTTCCCTAATATAATGCATTTCTGAACATTATTTCCCTAATATACATATTTTTGTATGAATTTTTTTATTGGAGAACTCCATTGCAAAATTCATAGAAGTTTGGATTTTGGAAGATAACTGAGTTTTGGGTTGCATAATGGTTCAAAAGTGCCGGAGTTTGTAAGTTCACACAAACTTATGAATTTCTCCCCCATCCCTAGCTGCGCATATAATCATGTGGTAAGCTAGTCATTTGTAAAATATTGCCAGTATCTCTCTCTCTCTCACGCGCGCGCGCACACGCACACACGCACACACGCACGCACGCACGCGCACACACACACACACACACTCACACACACCTCTGGATTTCACACCAGGTGCAGTTGTGTGGGTCAAAAAATTCCTCTCTACTAGTCACAGTGCTTTAATTTAGCACCATATCTCTTCTGCTTTGTAGTAGATGGGTGATATAATAACAACTATAAACAGGGATGCTTCCAAAATTCTCTTCTGAATTTTTCACTAGATTTTGGAGATCTGAATTACCTGGCCTCATTTCTGAAGTGAAATCAGTTCATTATAAATTCCCCATTACTCTGCTTTTTAAAAATTCCAGAGTGTGTACAAAGCCCTGCGCATGCACAGTTTGCCACAGGTTTCATTCCCCCCATACATACTATTGTATGTATGGGGGAAATGAAATGAAATGAAATAATGGGGGGAATGAACTCCCAAAGCAGTTACTTTATTCCCAACTCAAGGATGGAAAGCGGAATATCGGTGGTCAATATAAGAGGTTTAAAGATGTTCTTAAGGCTAATCTAAAAAAATGCAATATAAACATCAAAAACTGGGAAGCTCTGGCCCATGAACGATCTAACTGGAGGTTGGCCTTTCACAAAGGTTCTATGGACTTTGAAGAAGCTCGAGTGCAAGGTGAAAGGGAGAAACATGCTAAGCGAAAAGCACATCAAATAAATCCTTTACAGGACCATCTTCCATCTGGTAACCTGTGTCCTCACTGTGGGAAGCTGTGTGGATCTAGAACTGGCCTCCACAGTCACTTACGGACCCATCGCTAGAGTCTACACAATTTTCTTTAGAATTTTCCTCCTTTTAAAATCTCCTTTTTGTAAATTTTCTTTTTTTTTATCCTGGAAGACAATCTTACTCGGTCACGAGTGATCGCCTGACTGACTGACATACTATTGTGTATTGATAAAACAAAATATTGCACAAAATAAGCAATCTTGATATGATCATGTGCATGATTGCATCAAGATTCTTTGTGTGTGGTGTTTTATTAACATATGCACCTGTGTGCATTGCTAAAAAAAAAGTAAACATGATCTGACTGTACATTTAAAAAAAATTATTAAAAGATGTATATTTTGCCTTTCCATATTGAGTAGAAATATATGGTTGTATCAAGATTCTTTTGTTTGGTGCTTTAAAATGCATAGGAGTATGCATCAGTAAAACACTGTGCAAAAAAAAGAATCTTAGTGCAGTTATGCACATCTCCACATCAAGACTGCTGTTTTTGCAGTGTTTTATCAATGCACATGTGTGTTTCACTGATCTGGAGGGAGAGGAGATACAAAAGAACTGAAGGAACTAAAAGCTGAGGCAAATTGTGCCTGCTCCACTTCCAGAATTAATTTTAGAAATTCTCCGTATTAAACTGGAATTCAGGAAAAGTGGATGTGTGAGTGCTGACTTACGTCTGTGCCTAACACAGTGTTTCTCAACCTTGGGTCCCCAGATGTTTTTGGCCTACAACTCCCAGCATGCCCCAGCCAGCATAGCTGGCTGGGGCATGCTGGGAGTTGTAGGCCAAAAACATCTGGGGACCCAAGGTTGAGAAACACTGGCCTAACAATGCCAGCCCAAGATAATATTGATGCCTGATGCAGAGCAGCAACTGCCTCCCCCACTGCCCAAGCCAAAGTATCCAAGCTGGTCAAGTTATTTTGGCTTCTGAGGCAGAAAATCCCATAAGCATCCCTGACAGTATACATTCTGTATTAATAAATTAAATATGTTCAATACTAATAAATTGGGGGGAAAACAATGCTATGGCCCCTAGACATCCTCTGCAGGAGGCATAGAATCATTTGGATTCCTGGCTCCGGTGTCGGATTGCCAGCTCTGTGGTCAGAGACCTTCCCCACCCCTCGCAGCCAGCACAGAAAGAACTGCGTCGGCTAATCTCCAAGGTTAGGAAAGCGACCTTGGAGAGGGGTTAAAGGAGGCGGGCAGGGGAGGAGACTGGAGCAGCCAGGATACGAGGCGCTCCAGCCTCCTTCCCTCCCCCTCCAATTCACCACAGCTGGAAGTTCATCTCCACCGCTCCTCCTGCTCTGCTGTCCGTGATTCTCTTACTTTTGGGGCTTACGGGCATCTCGATTAGATTGCACCCTCTAAATCACTAATAATTCGCTTCCTTTTCATGACACCCAAAATCAATACCCAATACCTGAGGCATCTGCCTCACTCTCCCTAATGGTAGGGCAGGCCCTGCCTGCATGGGCACTCCACTGGATTCCTACAGTGTTCACTTTTACATTTTGCTATTGAAATGAAAGGTTATAACAATCTCCGCACAGCAGCTCAGAACAATTAGTTAGCAGGTAACAATTTGAGCTGTCATTACAAGTAACAGTGTTACTGTCCAAAAATTTCTGACACAACTCAGCAACAGGCCCAGGGTGGACATGTATCCTCTTTTACAGAGGGCACTCCTCTATTTTAAGGATTGCCAGAGGACTGTCCTTTATCCTGAAGGCATCCTCTATTTGAAAGGCTGTCCAATCAAAGCCTGGTATAAAGATAAAAAGAACCCTCGGAAGGAAGAGCAGGGCCTTGAAGTTGCTCATCCACAGCAGATGCACCTGGACAGCGGTCTGAGCAAGGCACACAGCTCACCTGGTCACAGTCTTCCACACTATGGTGAGATGCACTGTATTTCCATTTAAGTTATAATAAATTATTTCTAAATTTGCATCTATACATATAAATTAGCACAGGCACATTTTATGCAAATAGGTGTCCTCTTTCATTCTCTCTTCCCGTGACACATGTCCTCTTTTTTGACGATCCACAAGTGGCCACCCTAACGAAAGCTGCTAGGGAAAAAAAGCCTTTCGGGGTAATTTTTCCCCCTTTCGTCTACTAGTAAATATTCTAATTCCCACTGAGTAGGCCAAAAACTGAATCTAGCCAGTACCGGTAATTTAGGGATGTGTGCAGAGCTAAATTGGGGGGTGGAAATCCGGCAAACTTGCAGGGCTTGACCCCATCCCCCCCCCAAGCTCCGCTCACCCCACCTGCTTCCCCGGCATGACTCGCTTTCTCACGAGCCGAGCCAGGGAAACAACTCTTCCGGGTTCCCGGCGCTACATTGTTTATGTAGAAAATGGTGTAAGATACATGAAAAACGGCTGCGATTTGCACAAGTTACACAAATCACGGCCGCTTTTAACGTATCTTATGCCATTTTCCACATATGTAAGCAACGTCGTGCCGGAGGTCCATCCAGTGAGCGCCTCGGCTGGCGCTCGCTTTTGGCCTGGCTTGGCCGAGCGCGCCGCGAGTCGGGCAGTGGGTGGATCGCCCACCCCTACCAGGAATTGAGTTCCAACTGTGGACAGTATATATTCTCATAATAATGACAAGAGTCTGCAGACAGGTCTTCCACTGCACGCAGACAAGGGAGTAGGAAGGTGATGAGAAACACTTGTTAGGTTAAGACCAGGGACATAACTTTATTAACTGATCAACAGGATCCGCAACAAGATACTTCCTTGCTGCAATTCTTTTCTAACTACCCTCTCCAGGGTAGACACACACGTCTCCCGGGTGGAGACCACTGATGCCAAGTCTTTTTGCTTCTCTTCCTTAGGTCATTGCAAACCCCACCCTGGCGCTGAGCCCAGGAGCAGTTGCTCTAACTCTTGCTGTAACTCAGGAGTGCAGAGCCTCAGGTGCAGCAGCCAAGTCCAGCCCTCTTGGGAGCCAAGTCCAGCCCTCTGGGGTTCCCCAGAAAGCCACCTCCCCTTCCCCTGGCAATACCACCTTCCCCCCCCCAAACACCAATAATTTGTATAGTTCTTCCTCCCCCCCCCCATTCAGAAAGGTTGCAATGCCTCTCCTAAGGCTTAGTTACCAGAAGTAAGAGCTTTTAAGCTAAAAGATGCTGGGGTTATTTGTTTGTTGTTATTGCATTTTGGCCCTGCCCCCTTTGTCTTTGGCCCCTCCCATTTTGCCTTCAACCCTGCCCACCACTGGAGTGCAGCCCCAAGAGCTCCTCCAAAATGGAATTTGGCCCCCAGGCTGAAAGAGGTTCGACACACTTGCTGTAACTTCCAAAGATGTGTTGAGGGAGGCCTGCTCGAATCACCCGCAGCCCCGGGTCTCTTAGCTCTGAGTGGTGAGGGAAAACCTAAAAGGGGTGCATTTCCCTGTCTCCTTCCCAAGTCCAATGATCTCTGAGAGGCTTGACTAAGGAAATCCATTCACCCTCCAAATGATGACTCTAGGGTGCTCGAATCAGAACGAGCTTCAAGGTAGAATTCGGAGAGGTTCCACAGGCTCTGGTTTTGCAGATTCGCACATTTCTACATGCAAGCCTTTCATTCCCATTAATAGCCCAGCATGCTGGCTATAAGTTGCAATTAACGCTATACCCCTGGGTGATATTAAAGATCAGATCCCTGGAGATTTAACGGTGATGGTGGGTTATAGCTGCAAGGATCCTCTTAGCAAAAGCTTGGTGATCAGCATAATAGAAAAAGTACACTGTCTCTCTAGTATAATAGAAAAAGAAGATTTGGACTGCCATGGTGATGAATAAAATAACAAGTTATAAGTTGCTATGGGAGGGAAGAATGTACTCCATCCAGACTTTCCCCAAGAAGTTGGATCCCATTTATCGATTATTGGAATAGGTTCCAGCCAGGTGATTTAGCAACTATAGATATACAGTACTATATATGTGTTAAGCTGAAGTATCGTTACCATCCTGAATGATTGTAATGGGAAACAAAATTTAAAAAATTATAGAATGATTATAGAATGATCATTATAGAATGATAGGGGGTGGGGAAAACCAGCCCAGTATGCTGAGTGAGTGACCAAGCCTGCACACCAGATGGGGAGAGGGCAGAAAACGGGGTTCTGTTATATGCTATGGTGGGGATCCTTCCATGCACATGTGTTGTACGTCAGAAGCCATAATTGAGCCCCTCATTTTTAAGAGACTTCCCAAGACTGCATTTTTAACAAAGTGCACAAACTTCTAAAGCCAAGTACAGTTCCCCTGCTCCTGCTTGTCATGCACTCCACATCAATTTATCCAAGTTCTTTTCTCCCCAGATTTTTAATGATGTTGATTTATACAGATCAGCACGTATTTTCTTGATTTGCAGGCCTAACACTGGAGAGAAGCTTTTTCTGTGCTGCAGGAGGGCTCTCTCTTAAGGCCTTAGTTAGAACTTCTCTATTAAATGCGGCATTATTCATTATTCATCAAACAGCCAATGGGACCATTAAATCTCCCTCCCTTTGAAGATCCTGTACCTATTTTTACACACCATTGATGAGATAGTTGGAAGTCTAATCCAAGAATCACAAAAGAGATGTCTCCTTGTCACATGCATTAATACTGCCTGTAAAGATCCCCTCTTTTATGGAGATGGCAGTAACCATTTTCTTCCCTTCAAAGGAGCAAAGGCTCGACTTCTGTGCTTTGAAAACATAAGGCAGATCCCCAAGTGGTGTGACAGTATGAAGAATATCTTATAGGGAGAAGGTATATGTATGAGAAGGTATATTCTTTATCTGTAGTCAAAAGAACAATTTGTTTATTTTTCACAATTATATCCCACCTCATGGCCATGGCTGCCAGGCGAGCTAACAACATTATTACAATTAAAAAAAAAAAAAAAAAAAAGATTGAAACAACTGCAACAAATACAATTAAAATTGCTGGTGAAAAGAACTCTTGGGAATATTTTGAAGGAAATTTAAAAAGAAGAAACTGTGGGGTGAAAGTTGAACAAAACAAATAATTGCTAGGCTCATTTAATCTCTCCATATTTATTGAATATCCTCTCTATATGAACAAATTGCAGACTACTGGGTGGTTGCAAACCAATGGCTATCAGTACAGGGCACGTGTACACCATATTGAATTGTACGGACGCTACAGCTGCCGTTGAAATCAGTAGGACATCTCCAAACAAACATGCGTAGGATCAGGCTGAAAAGGCTCCGTTTGAATCAGGGATAACCAGAGCTTAGCACTGGTGCGTATTTCCGGTGCCTGGATTTAGCCCTAGAGCACAGGCATTGAATGGCTTTCAACGCAAGGGCTGCATTCAGTTCTGGGGCTGCATTCCAGTGGGGTGGGGTGGGGTGGGGTAAAAAATACACACAAAAAGTGCCCGCATATTTTAGCCTACAGCTCTAGCAGCCAGCAACTAAGCCTTAGGAGAGGCATTTCAACATTTTAGCATGGGGGTGGGGGGAACTATGCAAAAGCTGGGAAACCACCAATCGATCGGTGGTTGGGGGCAAGGGACACGACCCTCTGGGGAAGCCCACCGAGCTGGATCTGGACCCTAAGCAGGCCAAACTGGGCCAACAGGCCTGAGGTTCAACATCCCTGTCCTAGGGGATAGGAAGTAATATTAAACCAGAATATTAAACATAGGATGACGTGTGGGCGCAAGTCCCTTTGAACTTAATGGAGCTTACTTCTGCATAGACATGTATAGGACTGCACTGCTAGAGGGTAATTAAGCACTCATTGAAATATCCACACAATCACTGCAATCAACTGATCCCAAATTAAATTATCCTTCACCAGAAGACAGAGGCTTCTGTGCAGGGTTGAACACCTTCACTTCTTGCCCTAAGAAGGTAGGCACGGTGTTGGTGTCCAAACTCCAGTCGAACAGTAGGTGAGTGGTCAGAATCACGTGAGCTACCAATCCAATGCAAGTATCCCCAGGCTATGGTGGCTCCTATGGAGGTTTTTCTTAAAAAAATCAGGTTAATCTTTTTTGAAACCCGAGTATCTCGTCTACCAGAGTAATGAGCTATTTGTTAGTTTCAGTGGCTCACAATGGCTATTAAACGTATCCCTGTCACTCTGCTTCAGCAGTAAACAGAACCCCATCAATGCAATGTGACAGAACAAATGCTAGAGGGTAATGAAGCGCTCACTGAAATATCCACACAATCACTGCAATCAACTGATCCCAAATTAAATTATCCTTCGCCAGAAGACAGAGGAGAAAGAGGTGGTGGTGATACTCCCAAGGAGCAGCACTGCTCTTTTAAAGTCTTAATTAGGCAAACAGAGGTAATTAAAATGAAGGCAACTCTGTGGAGGCAAGGGGGAAGTCAGTAATTTATCTGCAAGCTGTGCAGAAATGATGGTGAAATAACACAATACACACAAAACGTTTCGTAGCCACTCCATGAACTCCTCCTGCATTGTATGTAAAAGCAAGAAAGAAGACTCTTGTTGCACCTTAAAGACTAACGCATTTATTCTCACATAAGCTTTCTTGGATACTGTCCTCTTCATCAGATGTATGAAGTATCAATTGCAAATTGGCAGATTTACATATATATTTATTGTTTGTTTGTTTATTTACCGCATTCTATACGGCCTTCCTGGAACCTACCAAGATGGTTTACGAAAATTCAGAAAACAAGAATGATAAACAAAGAGAAACACAGAAAACCGTTAAAAAACCATCTTAAAAGCCATAACAATTTAAAAAGCCAAATTAAAAAGATGCACCTTGACCCCGTTCCAGAATACAGAGAGAGTGGGGAGCAGTCACAACTCCAGAGGGAAGGTGTTCCAGAGTTTGGAAGCAACACAGGAAAAAGCTCTTTCCCGTGTGCCTGACAAGCGGGCCGCTGTAAGCGTGGGGGGGGGGGGGGCTTCAAAAGGGCCTCTCCTGCTAATCTTAGTAACCAAACAAGTTCATACTGAGATAGGTGGTCCATCATAGACACATGCCAGCGGGCAGGGAGTAGGGGGCAGAGAGATGTAAACAGTGTTGCCAGAGGGAACTAAAATACAAACAGTAGAGACAGTGATAATTAATTATTACCTTAACTCTTGCCATTCACAAAACATGGTCGGGTGATAACAATCATTGCAATGGTGAGCCAATTAACACATGTAGCATGTTTAAAAAAAACCCAAACAAAAACCAACTTTGCCCTTATTCAAACCACAGGAAATAGAGCCGAGTCCCTTGATTAATTGTACTTCAGCAATTTCACATTGATATGTGGCCATTCTTGAACAAAGGCATTTCCTTAAGGTCATCCACAGAGTGCCCCAGGAGGCTGAGGGGCTCCCCTACTGATTTTTGAACATTGCAACTCCCAATATCAGATTTGTCTCCATTGTGTTCTTTTGCATAGAGAGTGCCCTGTTTGTCCTATGTAGAATGCGGCAGAGCATTGCTCTTTGGGAATTTGTTGCATGGATTCTTCTGAGTATGTAAACAGCTTCCCAGCTGGGTAGCCCCAAGTATGACTATTGAATCTATTATTTTGGTTGTAAGGGAATGTTTGTACCAGCCAGTTTCCACATATCTGCCATTTTTGTTTCCGTGATATACTAAAACCTCCCCACCATCCATATATGATACTGGGTTGTTCCCATGTTTTGACACAATTTGTACTCTATTTTTTAAGGAATACATTTTATATTTAAAAATTCATTTTAATATTTTATATTCAGTGACTATAAAATTAATATTGTATGCTTAATAATTCACTTTATATTTCTCTTATATCCATTTATAAATGTTGCTGCTTTTCTTAAATCTTAGGAATAGGCTGGACTGAACATTTCAATGAATATATATCCAAAAAGCACTTGGGGGGGGGGGGAAATCTGCAAACACATTTATATATCCTTCAACCTAAGTAAAGTTTGAGAGGTTTTCTTCGTAGCATTGCCATTGTCTGCAAAACAATGCTTAAGTGTATTAAATGTTCTGTCATGTCAGTGACAGTGTATGATAATGAGGAAATGTGAACAAGGCAACAAGCTGTTCCCCAAATCTGATCATTATCTACAAAATTAAGTGGAATACTCAAAACATTCATCAAAGGTAGAATTCTCATCCATTACTCAAAACAGCAGTAATCAAAGAGTGCTCCTTAGGTGCAATCCTAAGTGTACTTACATGAAAGTAAATGTCACTGAAATCAGTGCAATTTAGATCAGTTTGTCAGTCAATTTAATTATCTTCTCAGCTGGGGACAGGAAATAAGCCCAATACACTATAATCTGGTATTCTGCCTTGAATTTCTTGGCACTCCTGTGCCTGCTTTTACAGCCGGCCCTAAAATCAGATATAGATAGATAGATAGATAGATAATCACCTCAAAGGGCAGACCAACGGCCAGGATGGGAAGAGTTCAAGAATGATACACTATCCCACACAGAACATCCTACTGATACCAAGGGTGCTTCCAGACAGAGTGTCCCTAGCACTATCAATCAAAAGGCATTGTGCAGCCATTTCCTTGGCAGATTTTCTGCAGAAAGAAAAAAGATAGAAGTTGCTGTGGGAAAACAAGGGAGAGTTACAAATGGAAGATGATGTCATCTGGAAATCCCCCCCCCCCCCCCCAGTAAAATTCTGTGAATGAGGCAGGGAGATTGCACAATAAAAGCCGCATCTGGAAGCACCCCCAATATATGAGTTCAACTCTTTTCTAGTGCTAAAGGGTTTTGTGGCAAAGCTTAGATGGGTAGTAACTTATCGTAGTGGGGAGCTAATCAGTGGTAGTACCTTCTGACATGACGAGGAGAATCTTAGCAGAAGAACACACTTGATCAGAAATCCAAGCAAGCGGAGTCACTTGACCATTTCAGCAGATGATATTGATGGCCAGGTTCCCAGTATATGCCTCTTATTGTAAATTATAATTTGGTAAACAGTCTTTTGCATTCACGCACACACTGACCTGGTTTGGATGACATGACAAGCCACCATGGGTAAACTAGCCATGGAGGGTTGTCATGTTCTCCGAACCCAGCATGGTTTCTGCAGGGTGGCTTATTTTTCATGAACAAGCCACCCTGAGAACCCATGGCTTGTTGCGTCATCCAAACCTGGCAGGGCGATTTTATTGCGGGTTGTGAAGAACAGCTACAGACAGAGCTGCTCAGCAAGAGTGGCAAAAAAAAACCTGCTGCTCACTTTCATTATCTTGCCCTACCACCAGTAACTGCCCAACCACCAATGCCAAAATGGCACTTGGAAGGACCATCACTCATTCCTCAGCTTTTGGAAGTTATTTTTGGGGCCGCAAAAATGTGCTATTGGATCATTATTATTTTATTATTATTTAATAAATAATAATTATTTATTATTTATAATAAATAAATAATTTATTATAAATAATTATGGTTGGTCTTTCGCAGGTGCACAAGTGTGCACTTACAGCTATCCAATATGTGTAGTCTTTCCTAGTCAATTTCCTTGTCAGTTTCCGCTGTCAAAGGGAGGACAAGGTGAGACTACACATAGGCTAATTTGCACACAGTTGCCAGGGTCCAAGGGCCTAGCTGACAATTGAAAAGCACCAGTAAAAGGGGGGGGCGTGGGATGACAGCAACAGAAGGTGCACCAAAAGGGGGGGGACAATATCTCCCCCTTAACAATGTAATCCTCTCATTTTTCGTGTTGAACTGACAGTTCTCAGTACCCTCCACTTTTCAACACTTCCCTGACTCTCCAGCTACTTCAGAAAGGGGAGATATTAACTCCACCCACCTTTTCAGAGCACTTACTGCTGTGGGTACTGCAGTTTTAAAAAACCTGCATTTATGATGTACTTTTTAAAAAATGGACAGCTTTCCTATACATATGACTGTGTGTGTTCCAGTCAAAAACCACCCATTGCCCTGTCATAACCCCATTTTAAAAGGGACCCGGAGTTCTGATAGCTAGTGCAAAAGTGCATTCCACCCCCTTTTCTGGGAAAAAGGAGTTTTGACAGCTAGCTGTTGAAACTTTTCCTCCAGCAGTGGGATGCACTTTCTCAAGCGGCTGGAATCTCAAAACAGTGCAAAATGTGCATCACCCTGAAGACTGTCAGGGCAAAAACAAAACAAAACAAAAAAGATGAGGATCTTGCCACAAAGGGGGCGTAAATCTCACCACCCCCTTTTTGTGAGCAAATATCACTTGTGTCTTTGCTTTCCCTTGACAGCTTGCCTTTTGACAGCAGTCAGGAGAAAACAAGGGGAAGAAAAAGCCTGTTTGGACCCTCTTTGGGTCAATGTTTAGGGTTGGTACCTGCTGCACTCTTGTCAGAAGGTTCCCACCCACCCCCGACATTGCCCAACTGAGGCTCCCAATTTCTGCACTCCTGCAAGTGCAGCTAAAATAAAAATAAATGTTTGCCAACTACTGACAGCCCCTCCAATGTGCCACTCAGGGGTGTTGCCACTCTTAGCAAGTGGCTCACTAGCTTCTTCCCACTAGCCCACGATAAGGTCAGTTGCCCAGGTTTGGATGACACAACAACCACTAAAACAACCCATGGGCTGTCAGGGTGGCTTGTTCCCAAGGACATACTGCCCTGCAGGTAACAGTCCAGGTTCGCACAACATAGCAACCCACCATGGTCTGTCACTCACAATGGGTTGTCGTGTTGTGCGAACCCAGTCAAAGTGTGCCAAGAACAAACAAGGTTGTGTTTGGGCACATAGGCACAACATTTTTTTAATTATTATTTTGGCACATCAGTTTGAGACTAGAGCTTGGGAGAAGTTCCTCAAAAGAATGGCCATTGCGCCATTTGAGCCCTGTGCCCAACTTACATCTTGAGCATAGCACATGCTGAATAATCATGGGAAGATAATCTGGATTGTGGGCTCATATGGACTGGTATGAGGACATACAATCCTTTAAAATGCATATACACCCTTTGTAACAAAGGGAGGAACTTGCTGTTCTGCAGCAACTTTGCAGATGTGCTAAAGCAACACCATACTGTGTTCTATTATCTTCCCTTTCCTCTAATGCTCAACGCCCCCAGATACAAAAAGGCTGTCATCGGAGCCATCTAAATACTTACAGATGGTTCAGATCTCAAACAGGAGAATATTATTAGATCTAAGAGATCTATTCATTTAAGTAAATTTGAACAACTCGTTGACTGGGAGGGTGGGGGAGGCATACATGTCATTATAAAAGCTGAAATCAATCTCGTACATTTGTACCATCTCCTCACATAAGCCCCACATGAACCCTCATTCTTCAGATCCATTTCCCAAAACTCAGTCCCAGAAGCCACAAGAAAAGGGTTTCATCATGTCAGAGGCTGCCAAAATTAAACTGCTATTTATTAGCCTACTGGCATGGAGTCCATTTCTTTAGTCACTCGATTTCACAAAAAGGAATGGAGGTTCATTTGAAAACCAAGAGATCTAAACATGAGTTGTATTTATTTATCTGCCACTGCAGTCCCTTCACAAGTCAAGGGCCAAACTAGACACAGGGAGGGAGATCTCCTGCACATTTTTGTCTGTTTTTGTTTGAGTAATCAGCAGCTTTCAGCTGCAGCCTTGAAGATGGAAGAAGCAGCACTGGGGGGAGAGAGATACAACCCTTTCCCCTGCCCATTTCCCCCATCAAAATCAAAGCCCCTTCCCCCAAGCTGCTACTAAGTCTGCAGGGGGGGAATACAGATAACACGTTTTACCCACCCACCCCAATCCAATACCACCTTCAGGAGGGGGGGGGGTAGATCTGGGAAATGGAACCGTGGGAAAGATTTAACCCCCAAGTTTGACTCCCGCTTACATCAATGCCACTTCTCAGTCTTGAAAGAAGCCACATGGGGCTGCTAATTTGCAAAACAGCCCTACACATGCAATGCCAGAAATCCTGATTATGGATCTTTCAAATTATGTGTCATTTGGCACAGTTTCTCAAACTCTGCACATTCGTTCTAAGCAAGTGGTGGTACCTGCCGATAAATCATGATCTGAATTCCACATGTCAATGCATACATACATTGCCCCTGTTCTTTGTTACACCGTGAACGTGTGGTGGTTGAGCCAATGGCCATGCCTGTGAACAACACAATGAACTTGCCACCCTCTGCAAACCTCAGCTTAAACGTGTCTGCTGCTTGGCAGCATGGCCCATAGATTACAATGGGACTTACTGAGAGATCAGAGACAAAGAAGGGGTTTCCTTGCTAGCGCTAGCATGATGGGACTACCTCCCTTCCCTTTTCTCGAATCTCTCATCAGAAATGGAAGATAAGGGAAGGGTTTCCCTTGCTAGTGCTAGCAAGGGAAGGGTTTCCCTTGCTAGTGCTAGCAAGGGAAACCCTTCTATTACCGGTATCTCCAATTTTTCAGCAGGGAAGGGCTTTCCTTGCTGGCCCTAGCAAGAGAAACTCCAGGTGTGTGAGTGTGTGTGAGAGTGAGAGAGAGAGAGAGAGAGAGAGAGAGAGTGAGAGAGAGAGAGAGAGAGAGAGAGAGAGAGAGAGAGAGAGAGCGCACAAGTGTGTGTGCATGTCCACATGCCTGCAGATGTGCAGCCCCCTGGTGCTGCCCAATGCTGCCTGTGGAGCCAAAAGGGTTGAGCTGGTTCCAGGTTTTGGAGGGCACTTGGGCAACGTGCTCTCAGTGAGCTCCCTTCTCCGAGTTGGCCCGCCTCCACCTCACTGCTGCTGCTTCTGCCCGTTGGCTGGCCATTCCCTCTGGGCCCAATGGGCACCACCTCCGAGAGAGAGAGGACAAGATATGTTGAGGTTGCTACTCCTTCTCTTCAATTCGCTCACTGCTCACTTTGCTCAGCGAAGACCAGAGAACTGGCAGAAACAGCAAGGGGGAGGAACAGCAGGGCCGGGGGGCTCCAGAAATTAGCAGTGCCCCCCCCCCAAAAAAAATGGGATGCGGACCTTGGCAGGCACCTGACTATGCTGACCCCTGATGCCAGCCCTGAAAGGACCACGCTGGACATCTCTGAGGATATTGTTAATTCTGGCCTGAATCAGGCTGTTGGCAGCCCCGTGGAATCACCCTCAGGAATGCAGGGGCCAGCTGGCAGGTTGGCAACTCAGTGGAGCGTTTGTGTGGAGGCACGAAATGTATGAATTGGTGCCTCCACATCTGGGATTGGGAACCTATGGTCCAAGGAGCACATGTGGCCCTTGGCCTAATTTCATGCAGCCCTCAGCATCATCCCTCCCTCTGGATACTGCAGGCCCATTCTTGCTCTCCAAACCACCTCTTTGAGAATCACTTCTCCCTGCATTTCGTGCACGCGAGACCTAGATAAGAGATGGCACAGCACAGAGAGGGAAAGAGCTGGACACTCCTCCTCGCACTTTTGGTTCTGGCTCCACCTACCATCACATCTGGCTCCATCCACCCTCGGCTGCAGGCCAGGGCCCTTCATAGAAAAAAGTCCCATCCCTCCCGCCGCCCCCCCACACACACACTAGCCACTGTGATTTGTGAAATCATGGTGGCCTTTCTTCAAGCTGCTATGGCCATGCACATGTGGATGCAACGTGGACACCCTGTGGGTGTCAAGCCAACTGGGGGGCCTGCACTATCCCAAAGCAATTGTGCGGAGTCTGCCAGGTGCGTGAGCCAGGCCTCTAACTCAAATCACCAGAAACTCAGCTTTCAACGCATCAACATGTGTGCATCCAGCAACTGAGTTTTATTCCTCGGGGTACTCATAATCTGAAAGACAGAGTGTTCCAGAGAGGAACTTAATCTGAAATTTTAAGTACAGCCCTCTCTTTAGCACGATTACAGAAATGCCAGTTTAGATGTTTATGTTTATTCTGACTATCATCCCTCCCTGAGGCTTCATACAGAATCTGGCTGCATAAGTTCTGACATTTTTAGGAGACCATCAGACCTAATTCAGCACCATTCACCGCTAAACCACATTAAAATTTTAGTGACTCACACCAGGAGAAAGTAAGAATAATTGGATCATTTCACCTCTTTTATCATTTTTGTTTGCAAAACATCTAAACTAGCCTCTCCAAGGAACACATTTCTTGATTTTTAAGAATACTTCCTATTCTTATTTTCCTTATGAATTCCTTGTGCATCTTGAACTGCCTGCCTTATGTCCGATGTAATTACAAGGAGCAATGTAGTTCTGAAACAGCATAGAAAAAAAAATGTAAAGGTCTTGTAATTCATCCAGTTTTCCCAGCCTTAGAAATCTTCTAAAAGTTACATTTAAAAAACTGCTGACCTCGCTTTATTGAAATCAGAGTGTCAATCCATATTCCACACTAGGGAGGCTGCTCCAATTGCACCACACAGAAGCTGCAATTTTGTTTTGCTTTGGCTGGCGCAGACCCGACATTAGGGCAACTCAAGGGGTTAATCCAATGGCAAGTCAGAAAACAGGCACTGGGTCAAGCACAGAGGTATCAGTGCATCAAGAGGGCAGTTCAGGGCACGTGTAGTCAGTAAACAGGCAATGGTCAAAAACAGAGATATCAGTCTGGCAAGAGGGAAGTTCAAGACAGAAGTACTCAGTAAACAGGCAGTGGTCAAAGGCACAATATTGGCAAGGAACATCGGAAGCTGCCTTCTACTGAGTCAGACCCTTGGTCCATCTAGCCCAGTACTGCCGACGCTGACTGGCAGCAGCTCTCCAGGGTTTCAGGCAGGATTCTTTCCAAGTCCTATGTGGAGGCCAGGGATCGAACCTGGGACCTTCTGCATGCAAAGCAGGTGCCCTGTCACACTGAGCTGTGGTCCCTCCGCTACAGCACCTGGTATTCCAAGGTGGTCACTCATCCAAGTACTAACCAGGCCCAACCTTGCTTATCTTCCAAGATCAGACGAGATCCAGCTGTCAAGATGTTCTCAGGCAAGCGAGAGAGTTCCAAAAAAAAAAACAAGAGTCAAGCAGGAGTCCAAAGGTCAGTGTCGCATGGAAGTTCAGTCACACAGCAAGGTCGGGGGAAAGGAGGGTTCAAAGCACGGGAGCTGATAGTAAGACATTGTCTCCAGCAGTTCTCAAGTTCCAACTGAGAGCTGATATAGCCAGAGCTTCCACCCAAAGGCTCAGCTGCAAGTCCTCTGCACTGTGGCAGGAGCCTTCCTCAGGAGGAGTGCCTTTACCCCTGAGTAGACTTTTACCCATGGGGAGTCTGCTTACCAGGATTACTGAGGTGCGTACTTGGTCTCTGTGTGGCAGCCGGTGCCTCTGCCTTCTGGAGCCAATGCACTCGAGGGCTGAGTGGGCAGTCGGTCACCTCCTCTGCCACCACGGGTGAGTTACAGTCCTCAGGGATCCCATCTGAGGCTTGCTCAGAGTCTGCTGCTGTAGAATGGCCCGTTGCATCTTCTCCCCAGATGCCAGAGTTGCCTGGGGTCTTGCTATTTTCAGGGAACCCATAGGGAGCGTTCACTCTGCCAGGTCAAGCTTGTCATCTGACGAGTCATCCTGCCTGCTGTCAGGGTCAGACAAGACAAATTTTCATTATGCTGCTGCAGACACAGCCACATTCAGGGGAGACTGCAGGGCCATGGTGAACATCAGAACAGCTCTCATAGGGTGAGAATTAAAATGGACAGCATGCAAACATTTGCTCATGTGCATCAGACCTGAGATATGAACATACCAACCCAGTTTGCACATTACAATAACCCAGTACGTTATTAAATTTGGGGTTATTGGTTCCCCCAACAATTCTGGGTCCCAGATAAGCCAGAGTTGAATGGTATAAGAATAGTTCCTTGCTCGTTAGTGCAGCATATGTATAGCCGAGGGGCAGCCCGCCAGGCATATCCTTGGTTACAGATGCTTCTTTTATTCTTTTTACTTTAAAATATATATTATCTTTTTCTACAACAAAATTGTGATTATTGCCAAGTAAATGTGTTCAGCATAGAATAGAGTCATAGAATCATAGAATAGTAGAGTTGGAAGGGGCCTACAAGGCCATTGAGTCCAATCCCCTGCTCAATGCAGGAATCCAAGTCAAAGCATCTCTGACAGATGTCTGTCCAGCTGCACCTTGAATGCCTCCAGACTGGGAGAGCCCACAACCTCCCTAGGTAGTTGGTTCCATTGTCTTATTGCTCTAACAGTCAGGAAATTTTTCCTGATGTTTAGGTGGAATCTAGGTTCCTGTAACTTGAGCCCATTATTCTATGTCCTGCAAACTGGGATGATCAAGAAGAGATCCTGGCCCTCCTCCGTGTGACAACATAGCAATGTGCAAATCAGCAAAACTCACATTCATCCATTTTCTCTGATTTCTACCTTGAAACTCGTTCTGACCCATGTCCATATTGAGCTGCAAACTGGGGTTTTTTTACACACGCACACAAATGTATGCACATTTTCCTGTGCATTTTTCAAATGTACAATCAATTGTGCACATTTTTGAAATGTACACATTATTCTCCCATTGACTAAAGTGTGCTTGTGTGAGTTTTTCAAATGTACGCATTTTTCATGCACATTTCCCAAATGTACACATTTTTTTTCTTGCGCAAATCACATTGCATGCTCAGAAACGTATGGACTCCAGACCACAGATTGCGTGCAGGTCTGCATCCAGTTTCAGGAGGAGCAAATTGGAAAAATTCTGGTCAAAAAATGAACAAATGAATTTCTCACCCATCCCTAGTTAGCATCAGGGTAACAGTAGCAAACTCCATTTAATGGTGGTGCTATGATTTAAGTCATAATGATGCTATGCTTGAAGAGAGTTTAAAATGTGAAACTGAACAGGCTCAGAATATTTCTTTCTTTATCAGAGTTAGCAAAAAAAATGTTTGCTCTAACAAATCACAGCAAGGGGGAGACCAGCCTGGCCCCATACATCAGCCAAAGAGGGAGCAACTGGAGGGAGCTCGCTTCACCCCTCCCTGCCAGGAAAGAAAAAAGAAAAAAATCTATAAGAACCTTATAAGGAAGAACTGGTGCCTGAGTTTTGCTTTCTTCCTCCTCCCTCCCAATCCCTTTTCCTTTTGTGTCATGTCTTTTAGATTGTCAGTCTGAAGGCAGGGACTGTCTAATATTAATCTTTGTAAGCCACGCTGGGAGCCTTTTTTGGCTGAAGAGCGGGGTAACAATGCTGTAAATAAACGTAGAAGCAGTTGTAAGGCATGGAATGGAGGCGGGTGGAGAAGAGAAATGTTAGTTGTGTGCTTTACAGCAGAGGTAATATATATGGCGGTCTAAAGGGGGGACCTAGATAAAACCATTAAGTGCAGGATCTAAAATTGCCTAGTCGGACCATTGCAGGGATCTTTGCATTTCCTGCCATCAATGAATATTCAAACAATAAGAGTGACCTGCAAATAGCCACATAACACTCGAGAGGGGCTGTCCAACAAAACCTTCGCAGTACAAGCCCAGCGCCGGTTTTGACATAATGCTGATGCAGTAATGACTTCCCCTGATGCAAGATGATGGCAGGAGATGTTAAAGCACCTCTCAGGTTTGATATCTGAGCATTCAGCAATACATAAGCACTGACAGCCAGAGAACAGGAGCTTGTGTTGAAAGACTGCTTTTTTTTAATGATTAGGTTATGAATCTTGTTTCAGAATCATTTTTACAGGCGTGTGAACAGCATGGCAACCAAGTTCTGATATTTATTTCCTGGTCTGTGATATCGGCTGCAATTGAAGTAACTGCAGTGACACCTTTTTAAAAAAATGTTTCTCCGATACATCCATCCTTTGCTAGCTTGTTGTTCCTTCAAAGAGTCCCACTCTGCCTTCTCTGTACCCCAAACATTGGCATCTATGGGCCAATCTAGATGTGCCAATAAGTACGTCACCTGCTTCTGCGTGTGCATTTAACTGTTAATAGCAGGTGTTGCGGAGGGATGTTCATTTTCATCAAGACCACAGTGTGTGGGATGGGGGAGTAAGCTTTTCCCCACGACCACCACAGTCCCAATGAAAATCCTCACTAAACTGCTATTAGCATATTAGCTATTTTAATGGCACAACCTGGTGTAGCGAAATCACCCCCTAGATTTATTTTTGTGTATAATCTGGGTATCCATACGTGGAAGGTTGTCTGGAGGGAGTGTGAGAGTGTATGGAACTCATACCCTCCAACATTTCACAGATGAAAAGAGGGACACACACGTGGATTTGTAAGAGGTATGGTTAAGCAACATGAGGGTGTGATCCAGAGGGCATGGCCAGGCAACAGGAGGGTGTGGCCAAGGGTACAGCCAGGCAACCAAAGGGCATGGTCAAGTACAAAAGTTATTAGAGGAAACACACAAAACTGCAGTATTTTCTCCCTCTCACCTAGAACCTGGGGCTATCCACTAAAGCTAAATGGTGGCACATTTGGGACAAACAAAATGAAGTATTTCTTTGCATAGTGCATAGTTAAACTGTGGAATTCATTGCCACAAGATGCAGCAATGGCTGCCAATATGGAGTAGACAAATTCATGGAGGTTAGTATCTCGTTTCCCTTCTCAAGGCATTATATTACTGATAAGGCTATCAATGGATTAGTCATGATGGCTACATAGCACCTCCAGGATTGGAGACACCATGCCTCTGAATACCAGTTGCTGGGGAACACGAGTGGGAGCGTACTGTTACCCTCATGTCCTGCTTGAGAGCTCTCCAGAGCATCTGGTTGGTCACTGTGGGAAACAGGATGCTGGGCCAAATAGGCCTTTCCAGTAGGGCTGTTCTTATGGTCTTAACCTAGCACAGAGAGGAAGGCATGAACACCTTCTCTTACAAGAAGACGCAAGCCCAGTCCCTATATACAAACCCAGGTTGCTTAAGTGTATGCAGGGACTTGGTTTGCATGAAGATGTCCTTCCTTTTGTCTGTTAGGCTTATGGGTTGAATAAGGCAATCTGGAGGTTAATTTTTGGCAGCCAAGTTCAGAGCACAAATTGTGTCAGTCTTCAGAATAAATTCATGAGAAGCTGCCCATAAGTCTCTGACCATCAAGGGCTATTCCTGGAGTTCCGATAGGAGCAAATTCTAATTTTATAGCCTGATGCTGCTATAAATGTTCATTCAAAAGCTACTCCCACTTCTTTCAATGGGGCTTCACTCTCAAGGAAGTGGCCAGAATACTGCTGCCTTATAGCACAATCTGTCAATCTTAGGCATGATCACTCAGAAGTTGCCCCACGGAATTCAGTAGGGCTTACTCCCAACTCCCAAGTAAGTGTACAATTGATTCACACTATTAGATTTAGGTAAATTCAGTAATAAGTTGTCAAGGAGAGCCACCGGTATTGACTATGTTTTGTTAACACTCAGAAGGCCTAAGTGGTGTTTTTTTAAATTATTATTATTATGGAGAAGGGGTATGCTTTAAATCTAAATGTATTCTGGGACAAAATATTTCAACCTTTATTCTTTTTTAAAAATTCATGGTTAGAGGTTAATAAATATTTTTCCTTCCCACAATTCATATATCTTGCATTTGAGCACATATATCCAGTATTAAACACTGAAGCTCCATGAAGCAATCTACAACACTGACCATCACATCTTGTGGCAGCAAATTGATTATGCATTGTGTGAAGAAGTATCATGAAATTGAGGGATAATTGTGAAATGCTGCTGCTTGCTAGAAGAAGAGGTAGCAGCAGCAGCGCCAGTGCTAGGATGACTTTTCCAGAATTATATTATTATATAATATCTTATATATTATAATTATTACATTATTATATTATATATTATTTTATAATATTTTATAAGTGGCTTTTGTAAAAAAAAAAATATTGCCTTACTTAAACCCTTAATAGTTATCTGGTGTTTTTCATGGGGGGGGGGGGGTCAGTGCTTTCAAGGCAATCTCTTTTTGTTTTAAAATTGTCAGGATTGGCACAAACTCAACAGGTGAAGCTTACCCACCCACCCCACCCACACCCCCAAACATGGAGCTTCAGAGAGAAGGGGAAGTTTCTTGCATTTCCTTCTGACACTGTATCTCACCTGTTAGAGGCAAAGAGTCAGCTCTGTTAGGAAATAAAATCTTTGGCAATATAAAGATAGGAATCATGTGATAAATAGTGGTGTTCACGTACCTGTGGGGGGGCTCGCCTCTCCACCACCGTGATTCTCCATGGCGGCGCCCCCCCCACCTCGTTCTTCCGAGTGGCGCGGAGCGTTCTCCGCGCCTCTCGAGCTGCCACTGACGGGCGTGCAGGTCACGTCACTTCCGCCGCGCTGGAAGTGATGCGACGGGACCGGCGCGGGCGGCTCGCCTCTCCATGGCGAGCCGCCGCCAGAAATAGGTAGGCTCGTGCGAGCATTAGCGAGCCCAATTTCGGCCCGCTACACTCGCACGAGGCGATCAGATACATCACTAGATAAATTCCCTCATTCACCTCTCCCTCAGTCCAGGCCAGCAGGTGCAGCCTCCACCTCCTTTTCTTTTCACCCAGCTAATCCCTTCCCCGTTCCCCCACAGCAACGCGCAGCAGAGGCAGTAGGCAGAGCATGTGCATGTGCGCTCGTGCACACACACACACACACATCCTAGCCTGGCCCTCCCCGTTTAGCAGCATCTGTCTCTCTGTGGAGACCCTGCAGCTGTTCAAGCCTAAGCAGAGCTACTCTTAAAGGGGCCACAGACAAAATTGCAACTAAGCTAAAACTGCAAGCTTAGCTGCAATTTTGCCCATGGTCCCTTTAAGAGCAGCTCAAAGTAGCTGGGAATTCGGGACTCTGCATGAGAAAGTGTTTTCATGAGGGTCCCAGCATTTTCATGGCAATTAGGGACTATGGGAACTTCGTGAGTGGCTGAGTGGCTGGTGCCTTGTGATTGGCTAAGGGGAATGCTGTTGGGAGGGGTGCTGGAGGGAGAGGGGGGTTGTGAAGAGAGAGTTGGGTTTTGGCGGGCTGTCAGAGAGGAAAATAAAAAAGCATCTCCTGGGGACAGGGAGGGGCAGTTTTATGCTTTAGGTTGGGTTGGGTTAAGAAAGGAAGCTAAAGTAACACGTAACTAATAACAAGAACATTACATTTAAAAACAAATCTTATAAAGTGTATTTACTGCAGTGTTTCTCAACCTTGGGTCCCCAGATGTTTTTGGCCTACAACTCCCAGCATGCCCCAGCCAGCTATGCTGGCTGGGGCATGCTGGGAGTTGTAGGCCAAAAACATCTGGGGACCCAAGGTTGAGAAACACTGATTTACTGTAATCTTAATAAATTATTCTGCTACACTGAGTCTGTACCTGGTTCATCACGCTACTTTTGATTAAAAATAAAGAGGAACTGACCAAAGGCATATCACACACAGCATTTATACTCCTGACACAAAGTAGTATAAGAGTAATTGTTTAAGGCCGGGGCCTGAGATAGGTGAGAACAACCTGACTAGGACAAAGCCAAGGCAGACCCACTCTTGAGGGACCGTAGGCTGGGAGAAGGGGTTTTGCCACAGGGTTGGGGTTGGGTGGGTTTATGTTTTAAAAACTTATGGGTTCAGACTCCACATACCATTTTTGTTCGGTTTTGTAATTTACATCTTGTTGACCCCAATGATTTCTGTGCAACTGTATTGTGCTACTAGAAAAGGAAAGTTCTCAATAAAGGCATGATTTTTTAAACTTGCAAATCATGCCATGATTAATCATTTCCACAAGGTATTTCATTTGCATGGTCATCTTGAGGTACATTTGACCCTGATACCAGATTGCTACAGTCACTTTTTTTGTGCCAATGTCACCCCAAGTTGTGCTAAACTTGGAACTACTCTAAAATGATTTTGCAATGTCGAATGAAAAGCACTTGATCAACATAGAGTAATATATGAATGAACCCCAGGCAATTGCTCCAGAAAAATGTGTCGAGACTGTACAAAACCCTACTTAGCTTCTCTGAGTTTTTCAAAGGAATATATTTGTGTTGTGACACATTTTATGAGGGCAGAGCACTTGAACAGGTTTTGTGACGTCTCTAAGATCAATTGGCAATTCCAGCAATTGGCCTCTGAAAGATGGAAAGTGTTAAATCAGTCGCATCAGAAGAATAGGCTCAGCCATAACATTCACATTTTTTAAAGTTCATGCTTTCAAAAATGTATTTGATTCTTTGTTTTAAATATTATTCTAGCTCAGCTTCAAAGTGACCTCCTGAGGTAACAGTTCATCTAATTCCTAGCAGAGAACAGTTTCCAAAAGCCTCATAATTAGGCCTCTAAACATTAAAGAGATTGCTTCATTTCCCCAGGTGCCAGCGTGACTGGAATATGACTTCCTTCTGCGCCTTTGTTTGAACACTGAAAGGTGACAGGTTTATTAATTAAAACAGCAGGGTAGGTAAGATTTTGAAGTGGAGCTAGAAACTATTGCTTTCAAATTACCGTACCTTTTTTCAGTTTGGTATATTTAAACTGAGTTCCCCAATCTGGTGCCCTCCAGATGTGTTGGACTACATATGGCTGGCTGGGAGATGCTGGGAGTTGTAGTCCAACACATCCGGGTGGCACCAGATTGGGGAAGCCTGATTTAAGGCATTCTCAACTGGACCTTTTTCATTGTTAGGGTATTCTGCTTATGTGAGTTTTGCTCGCATATGGTCCAACATGTTCACCCATTATTGGAAGATTGTTGGGTAACCAGCTTGATTGACATACCGGTAGATTTAAAGTAGAGCTTCTTATTTTAAGAAAGTGAATGCTCTGCTAGTAGGTTTCAAACAAGGCAATCAAACTGAACTCCCTGATTAATGAACTCTATCTTACTAAAACAATTTTAAAAAAAAAACACCACCTTGTATCTTACCTTTCTTATTAAAATGAAAAGTGATTAAAATAAAATAAAACCATAAAGTCAACAATGTCTTCAAATCCTGGTATCTAAGGATTATCCTCCCCCATATGAGAAAGCCCAAATCTAAGGATGGACAAATCAGTCTATATTTGGTCCATGTCAGTTTCGCATGTCATAAGTCCGTTCAATTTCCAGTTTTTGCATCAGTCCATGAATACATATTTTTAAACACACCTGGAAAATCACATTTATTTTTATACACAACTTTCCCTAATCTATGAATTTGTCTGCAATGTTCCCTAATTTATGCATTTTAATGCAACATTTCCTAATATACACATTTTGATATGCAAAATTCCCTAATATACACATTTGTGTATGCAATTTTTGAGCTGAGAACTGCATTGCAAAATTTGAGGCGTGAGCAATCTGAAAGATAACTGTGGTCCACATATTAGCCCAGGGTGTGAATTAGGTCAGTTTGCTTAAAAATCTGGACCAAACAAAATTTTCCTCCATCCTTACCCAAATCCTACATTCATCACCAGAGACCCTTTTCCAAGTCACTCCCCTCAGTCTCCATCTGGGATTGGGCAAGTGGTGACTGGTGAAAGGGTTGGGTTGATTATGGCACCCTGAATTCAGAATGCCTTCCCTGGGGAGGTTTGCCTGGTACCAAATGCCTTCACCTGGGAGGTTTGCCTGGTTTCCTGGTTTTTCTGGATTTCAATATTATCATCATCATCATCATCATCATCATCATCATCATCATCATTTGTAGGTGTGACTGCCTTCCGGTTTGTATGATTATGTGCTGCCCTGAGAGGTTGTTTCTTTAACTGAAGAGCAGGATATGATTTTAAATAAAGCAATGAACAGGAAATGTTTTACAGTTTGTATTCTGGAAATGTTTATTTTAATTATTTAAAATATTAAAAAAAAAAAAAAAAAAGGAGAAAACTCTTATCTTAAAATTGGCTAACTGAAATAAATGTAGAGAGATAGCGGCATATTTAAACCGTTAAAAGCAGTTACTTCATTATCGTGTTAAAACCAATGGTTCTTCTTCAATGTGCTTAACTTTGGCCGAATTCTGTGCCAGCTCTGTATGGATGCTAGAGAACGTGGTATTTGCACTTGTACTAACTCATACATACTGTACTTTTCCTTTCGACTGGAAGGTAAGTTTCTTCTTTGTAATAATATTGAGAGGTACAATTAACTGCTGTGTGTCATCATGTCAGAGTGACATACATAACTGCATATTATTTTGAGTGTTGCACAGTATTATAAAAAATACATTGCATCTTAAACGTGACACACTTTTCATCAATGGGACGTAGATTTCTATATGCATATAGATATCATTTATCATTTGACTGTTACACTATGCCAGAGGTGGGACACCCCAGGCTCAGGGGCCAAACCCAGGCCTTCCTGGGTTCCCAATCTGGCTCTCTTGGGTTCCACCGACAGCCACACTGGCCCCAGCGCCTCTCCCCGAACCACCCAACATTTTGTGTTTACCTGGCTTTTGTGCAGTACCCCCCCCCCCCATTCTAACAGGTTGAAATGCCTCCCTTAAGGCTTAATTACTGTCAGTAAGAGCTTCAAGCTAAAGTATGCCGCTATTTTTGGTATTATTTTTGGCTCCACCCCTTTTGCCTTTGCTCCTGCCCCACGCCAGTGAGGGTTACTACGCAAATCCGCCCCCCCCCCCGGCACATGACCAGCATGTGTGACGGGGGAAATAAGCTACTGTGGTTTATTCCCTCCACTGTGATCATGTGTGAACAGGGCCTTTTGGTTCCCTCCACAAGCTCCCTCCCTTGTCAAACTTCCTATGCTTCCTGTACTAAACAACTGTATTAACTGAAATACAACAAATAGCAAACGAATATTAACATCATGCCTCAACCAGACTGAAGCTGCATTGAGGTCTCTCCTATGGATGTTACTTTTTTGTGTGTGTGAACCGTTCAGCAAGTGCAAACTCGCCTTGTTCGGCTCACGCGAGTCTGTTCACGAACGTTCTCTTTTCACGTGAGTCTGTTCACAAACGTTCTCCTTTTGCTCAGACCAGCTCACCGTTCATGAATGCAAAAAAAAAAAAACAGAACGGTGACATCCCTAGACTCTCTCCCACTTTCTAGCCATGTGACTCAAGCCGGGGGGGGGGGTTGTTTTTGTTTTTTGCTGGACTTCCTCTGGGAATTGGCCTGAAAGCAACAGTAACGTATACTATACAGATGCTACTGGAGGGGTACAGGAAGCAGCTGCGTGAAATGGCTTCCATGTTGCTCTGATAACATATGGTTGGAGGGGTGGAAAACAGTAGGCCCACTGGTCATTTGTATATCCAGCCCTGAGACTCTATTGCCATTCTGGAAACCACTGAAATTTGGCGGGGTCTGAATTGGATGCCTGTTGAAAGAAGTCTGAAACGTAAGACTGCATGTAGAAAAGGCTAAGAAATGAAAAATCCAAACTCATCTTTGTTTAAATCAGTTGTCTTAGGTCACTCTACTATCTTTGTTTTCTGGGTTCTGACATAGAAATGTTTAACATAATTCTTAGAGAATTTGAATGTATAGCAAGTGCTTTGAAAACGGTGGAATGTGCTTGATAGGTCACGTCCAGCTGTAGAGTAGAGGTGGTCTAAAATCATTTTAAATAAAATTAAAAATCTCATTGCTGCCTTATTTTATTAATTTATTTAACTGTTAATTTGCATGGAATCAGGAATGCACCGATGAGGAAAATTAGATAGTAGGTTTCCACAGGCTGGGATAATCTCAGCCACTTCCCTGCCTAACATCATACCTCAGCATTCCCCAACCTGTTGCTCTCCAGATGATGGGAGTTGTAGTCCAGCACATCTGGATGGCACAAGATTGGGGAAGAATGAAATAACAAAGGAAAATCAAGAACACCCCAGCAGGATTACTGCAGCAGGCTGTAGGACTGGCAAAAGAGAGAGCTATATGGCAAATAAGATTGCTTCAGAGTAACACCAATTTTAAAAAGCCACTGTAACTAATGAACTTTCATCGTTTTCAACTCTGAAGATACTACTCATCAGGGATGTTGAAGAGTCCTTGGTTTCGAGTCACGAGTCGAGTCACGAGTCTTTGGACCCGAGTCTCGAGTCCGAGTCCTTGGTCCAAAATGGTGACTCACGAGTCACGAGTCACAAGTCACTCCCAAAGCTGACTCCACGAGTCCCCATTAAAATCAATGGGTTTTTTTCCCAACAAAATAAGGCTATTTCAGATGTGTGGCTTAAATAAATTCTAGGCACAAGTGTGCCTTTTTATTTCCAAACTCTGCAACTGATTTTGGCAAGAACCGACCAGGCAGACAACCCCAAAATAACCAGACAGGCAGAGGAGACAGGGAACCCCAAAGCAGGCAGGCAGAGGCCTTTGTCTTGGACAATTCAAACTTAAGAAGAGACCAGGCAGGCAGAGGAGGCAGGGAACCCCAAACAGGCAGGCAGAGGCAGCCAAACCCAAAATGTCTGAAAGGTTGCATTTTAGGGAAATGATTTTAAAAAATAAACTTGCTGTACTTCCTAAAACCTATCCATGTTACATTTGAGGAACACGATTTTGGAACATGAGTCCTTGGTCTTGAGTCCCAAGTCGAGTCTCAAGTCCCATTAAAAATATTGGGACTCGAGTCTGACTCGAGTCAGAAGGGGGACTCAGTCTGACTCACGAGTCGAGTCCTGGAGTCCGAGTCCCCATACCTGCTACTCATTACCAGGGAACTCCAGCAGTGTTATCAGTGTTCTGGTAATTAACAGGTTGGTTGTTGTGACAACCATCAAAGAAAAGCCAATAATGGGAGATACAAAATTGATTGCCACACGCTTTGTTTCATTTGTGGTTCTGTACAACTGCATTCTTGTCTCCTTCTTTAGTAAAGCAGTAGGCATCTTGTTCTGACTTGATCTGATAATTCTATATCTCCTGGAGAGCCAGTGTGGCATAGTGGTTAGAGTGTTGGACTGGGACTTGGTAGGTCTGGATTCTAGTCGCCACTAGGCCATGAAACTCACTGGGTGAGGAGGACCATGTAAGCCGCCTTCGGTTCCTTGCAAGAGGGGAAAAGGCAAGATATAAATGTAATAATAAAAAATAAAATCACTTGGCTTCAGTATGTAACCTGGGGGCTGCATATTTGAATACTCACCACATGCACCAACTAGAATCCTTCTCCCAGATGTGACATGTGGCTTCTATATGTAGGACGTTTCTGGTACAGCCAAATGGTCAGATATGTGACCTATTGAACCTGTGTTCTGATGTGGTATAGTCCCAGGAAGGCTAAACGTGTGTGTGTTTTCCTGAATGGTTATTTGCACTAGTTCTCAGAATATCAACGTTGATTTAATTCCATGGGATGCTGCAGTGGGGCCTGAAATTCAAAAGCGTAGCATCCCATTCCACACAAGCTCACCTGCTATTGGCCTCCTTTGCCTCTTTCCCATTCCCACGCACTCACCTTACTTCAGCCGTTCCTTCTAGCTTGATCCATTGTCCCGTCTCCCCTCACGTCAACCCCTACATATACACACCATCAGGGTGAGACTGGAGGCCATCGTGGCTTTCTCTTCTCAGCTGCCATGGCCCCATGGGTTCAGATGGCTCCAATTCCCACATGCCTGAAAAAGGAAGCAATCCGGTACCCAGGGCAGACAACCACTGTGCGGTGTGTGCATGTGGCTGTCTGTCTTTTCCCATTTATTGGGAATTTTATTTATTTATTTATTTATTTAGATTTATACCGCCCACCTTTTTTCCTGCAAGGAACCCAAGGCGGCTTACGTAATCCTCCTCCTCCTCCTCCTCTCCATTTTATCCTCACAACAACCCTGTGAGGTAGGTTAGGCTGAGAGTCAGTGACTGGCCCAAAATTGAGTTTCATGGCTGAGCAGGGACTAGAACCCGGATCTCCCGACTCCCAGTCCAACACTCTCACCACTGCAGCCTTCCCTGACTTGGTGCCCTCGAGATGTGTAGTAGTGGGAGTGTTGGGAAGAGGTTGGGAAGCCTTTATTCGGGCAAGATTAAATGTTTTTCCTTTGGCCGATTGGGTGGGCCGTCTTAAAGGGATTCCTAAGAAGGATAGAGTATGTGATTGCAATTCAGTATCAGTTGAAGATATAACTCACATACTCTTACAGTGTTCAATTTATAATGATCTTAGAATTAAATATATTTCTCCATTGATAAAACCATTGAAGGGAAGGTCATCATTTGCAAAGGTATGTTTCCTGTTGTCTAATGTTGACAAGTATATATCCTATAGAACATCCAAATTCCTTGTAAATGTTTTACAAATGTATACTGTAAAAACCTAATGTTATACGGGAAATTATTTAATTTCTGAAGGTCTATTAACTAAGTTTTGATCGTGTATAATGGCAAATTGCTATGATACAATAAAGTTGTTTGTTTGCATGGATGGATATATAGGACGTTAAAGTAGTTTCTTCTTTGTGGAATTTTTTTTGTCATTAGTATGTCTTCTTTCTTTCATTCTTTTCATTGTGTGCGGCAGGCCATTCAAGTTGGTGAACTTCCTCCTCCACTGACTGCCCTGCGCACAACCCTTTAATGACCTGCAACAAATTTTTAATGGGCAGTTGTGGAAGATGACAGATTTAAAGCTTGCTAGCCTTTGTTGCACACAGTCTACCTACAGGTCCCTGATAAAAAGAGAATTTAAGAGGGTTTCTTTGTTTCATGAAATGCAATAAAAACTCATTCTATGCAGCAGCCTTCGGAAAAAAAACCAAGAAAATGTGAGCCACTTTCTTATAAGGGGAAAACGCACCCCCCAAAAACAGATATATTATAGATATTGTGGTTTATATGAACAGAGTTTTGAAAGAAAACTAGTTGAAGGCTCCTGTGGAAAATATTTATATATTACTTCTGGCTACTCTCTTTCCCTGCCTCCCGCCCCATTTTTTTGAAAATGAAGAGCACTTCCAAGCAGATTTTTTCTGGCCTCATGAGGACACCGTGCCTGTGTATATGGCATACCCCAGTTCACATGGCAAGTGCAGAGGATTATGGGTCAAGCACAGACTATTCATTACATATGGGAAATCAGCCATGTGCTACTTACTCTCCTAAGGTATCAATAATTAGTTTAAGGTGCTATCCTGTGCATGTTTAGACAGAGAAAAAAACCTACAACTCCCAGCATGCCCTAGCCAGCATGGCTGGCTGGGGCATGCTGGGAGTTGTAGGCCTTTTCTCTGTGTAAACATGCACAGGATTGTGCCCTGAATTAATTAATTTCCCCCAAAAAAATATCCATCCTGAAGAAGAGTTCCAGAAAAATGGAAAACTTGTTCACTGCTTTGTGACACTTTAGTAAAGGTACTTCTTGTACTGATTCGCTACGCCACAACTGCCTTGTGACGCAGGCCAGTTGTGCATGCTTCTATCTGATTGGTAGGTTGCTGCCATGCCAATCCCACCACCAGCAGCCGCCTTTTCCCTCTAACCCTGAGTAGGGGTTCCCGAGAGCTATGAGATAGTTCTCTGCCTCGGGGAGGTAGCGGCCCGCTGAGGCCTCCCATCACCATGAGCAAGCGGCCTGCTCTCCTCTCACTTCCCCATAGGCATAAAGAGGTAAGCACACAGGTAGGCGAGCCCAGTGGCTAGGCAGGTGGGGAAAGAGAAGCCTCTCTTGGAATTGCCAGAAACCCGTGCTCAAACCTCAGGACCAAACTGAAAGAAGATATGTATTGAAAGTGTGGAGGAAAAGCGTCACAGTTTCCTGCACCACACACACACACACACACACACACACACACACCTCCTCACGTGTAAACAAGTATAATCCCAGCTGGGGGCTGGGAAATGCAAAATGTACATAGTTCCTCTGATGGCTCCTGACGCCGCAGAGTCTCCCGTGGCCGGTGCCACAGCTATTTGCATGCAAATGTGGCAAAGAGCCACCCCTCCCCTGCCTGGCCCAGATGAAGTTCATCCTGATTGGCTAAAGACACCTGGGCTACTGAAAGGGGGGGTGGGGGGGAAGAATCTATACTGCTGCTGTGGCTTTTGGGTTTCGTTGTTGTCTGCACGCTTTCTCAGGAGTAGGGTTTTGCATAAGCAGACTCTGAGAAGACCAACCCCCAGGTAAAGGAGTAAGGCCTGGGTAGTTATATAGTAAAGGAACTAGCTTTTGTTGTTTTGTAGCTCTACTGTGTATGTACCAAAGTGTCTCCCCCACCTTTCTCCCTCTTCCGTCATTCCCCACCTTTTATTGTAATCTGTTCACCTTGAATAAACGTTCCTGCTTTTACCCCACACGGTGTGTGCGTGGTTCCTCTGTGGTTCAGTGCTAAATCCAGTGTATAGACCAGGGATGTTGAAGAGTCCTTGGTCTCGAGTCACGAGTCGAGTCACGAGTCTTTGGACCCAAGTCTCGAGTCCGAGTCCGAGTCCTTGGTCCAAAATGGTGACTCACGAGTCACGAGTCACGAGTCACTCCCAAAGCTGACTCCACGAGTCCCTATTAAAATCAATGGGGTTTTTTTCCCAACAAAATAAGGCTACTTCAGATGTGTGGTTTAAATAAATACTAGGCACAACTAGTGTGCCTTTTTATTTCAAAACTCTGCAACTGATTTTGGCAAGAACAGACCAGGCAGAAAAACCCAAAATAACCAGGCAGGCAGAGAAGGCAGGGAACCCCAAAGCAGGCAGGCAGAGGCCTTTGTCTTGGACAATTCAACTGTTGAACTGGTCAAGAAGAGACCAGGCAGGCAGAGGAGGCTGGGAACCCCAGACAGGCAGGCAGAGGCAGCCAAACCCAAAATGTCTGAAAGGTTGCATTTTAGAATAATGATTTTAAAAAATAAACTTGCTGTACTTCCTAAAACTTATCCATGTTGCATTTGAGGAACATGATTTTTTCTAAATGTTTGGCCCCCATTCTGGAACGGTGAGATCTCATCACAATTCCACCCTCACTGAACACCCGCTGCACTGGTGATGAACTTGCTGGAACCAGAAACACACTCAGAGCAGCCACACAGAGTAATCTCAGGTCCTTCTTCTGCCTCTCCCAAGTATGCAAAACATCAATCAAAATAAATCTTGACACACTGTTGGGGCTGCACTCCTGGTAGCCATCCATAGTGGCCGAGCAGCGGCACACCTCGCTTCCATGCGCTCTTCGCCGGCAATCACGCTCCTCTCCACTCCTTCTGGCACAGCCCAGGGATGTTGAAGAGTCCTTGGTCTCGAGTCCCGAGTCGAGTCTCGAGTCCCATTAAAAATATTGGGACTCGAGTCCGAGTCGAGTCAGAGGGGGGACTCAGTCTGACTCACGAGTCGAGTCCTCGAGTCCGAGTCCCCATCCCTGGTATAGACAACGGGCAAGGCCCTTTAGAGAATCAAGTCAAGACGGCAGAGCTAAGGCTGGCAGTTTTGCACCTTTGATCTCTGGTCTTGAGGAAAGGACCGGTTGGCAGTCCTTCGCAGAAAGAATATAATAAGAGACAAAAAAGGAAAAGCAGGGTGGGTTCCTGGGGGAACAACAGTGGGAGAAAGCTACTCTCCCGCTTGCGGGCTTCTCAGAGGCATTTGGTGGGCCACTGTGAGAAACAGGATGCTGCTGGATCAAAATGGCCTTGCAGGGGTCTTCTTCTGCTCTTACCCTCATGCCTCTGTTCTCTCGTCTCTTAGTACAGGCAGAAGAATAAAGGTGTGCAACTTAAAACGGCCAGCTGCTTTCCAATGGGCATCCACCTACCCAGCACCCTTTGCTACCCACCCCTCTCCACCATGCCCCGGTACAGACGCCGACGCAAGCACCCCTTGCTGGTCTGAGGGCAGGCAGGGAGGGAGCAAACCCTGCAAATCTTTTTTTGTGCTCCAGCACCACTTCAGACCCTCCAAAATCAAATCAAAATTTGTAAATAGTGACAGCTGGACACAGGATGCATTGATCTTTGGCGGGGGGGGGGGGCTGCACGTTTCCTTTTTTGCCCTTTTCCAGAATGGTGGGTGTGATGGAATGCGGAGCACACGCTTATTGAGAAAGGAGCTGCTGGTGATCCAAAGACATGAACCATGTGCAATATTTCAAAATATAAAACACCTGCTTTGAACTGCAAAGCAGAGTGAAGTTAATCAACGCTCTGATCGTTTAAATTTAGCACGTGCAGAACAGAGAACACAATCCAATTCAATTAACACAAAGCTCCGTGCGCTGGAGGCTCATAGAAAAACAGGTGTGCCGAAAAGACAGAGACAGAGAGAAACTGAAAGTTATTTGTCCTGTTAGTCTGTGACAATCTTAGGGCAAACCACTGTGTTAAAATTATCCATTGTTTGCAATGAAAAATGCATAATGAATCTATAAAGAACTGAAATATGGGCGATTTTATTTTCATCCTGGCCTCTTCTCTGTTAAATTGCACAAGGTCCTTTTTCTTCCCCCATCTACACAACATTCTTCTGATCTAAATAGCCTCTCCAAAGTTGTTGTTAGACCCATGGCAGAAAGAGATGGGTGTCTGTGTACTGTGTCTATCTTCTGCTGTGTGTCTAGTATAGCAGCTTTCCAGAGAAGGGGTGGGGGGATTTACATACAGCACAAGAGAAAGATTTAAAAAACCAACTCCCAGCATTGCTGCTCTGATCAAAATTGAAACTCCCTGTAGCTGCTTTAAAATTGACCAAAAAAGTAGGGATATTTGATAATGGATCTTCCACAACACATCTTTTTCAGAACTGATTCATTTTTATAGCTCCTTTAATCATTGGAATACTCACTGTCCTTCTACAACAAACCTCCCTCCTGAACCTTCTAGAGGCTCATGCTTATGACTGGTTCACACAATGGCTGTGTTCATACGTAACACTAAACCATGGTTTATGTTAACCATGGTTTGTTGCTTTAGTTATGAATTTTTTTACAGATAAGAACACAAACCATGGCTTGCTTTCCCTATTTTTGGTTTGTTTCTTTCGCACTCATTTTGACAGCATTCAGAGCAGTTTCATTTTCAGGCTACCTATACTGGGCAACTCTGTTGCAGGGTGGACAGCAATGCAAACAAACCAGGGATAAGCTACAGTTCTGGATTCAGACATCATGATAAGCCATGGTTTAAACAAGCCAGACTTCATAAGTCAACACCAAACCATGGCTTCTATTTGTGGTTTGTAGCTGGTTAAGAAATCACAGTTTGTTTGCAAGGATTCAGACACATCAACAAGACAGATTTCAACAAACCACACCATGGCTTAGTGTTATGTTCGAACCAAGCTAATATAATTTGTGTACAAGGAAGCAGACTTAACTGCCCCTGGCTATATATTCGTGTAATGTTTGAACCAGGCAACCATAGTCCACAGCAATTCCCACAATCACAGCAGCTAGGAAAGGTCCACATGAGTTCATGCTCTTCTCAACCCTACTTTAATTGGCTATATGGCCCGTTGTATTAATTAGTATGATACATCACTTGTTGATGTTACCTCTGAAGCTCACTTTATAATTATATGCATGAACCTCTTCAATGACATATAGCATAGTGGGCAGAGCTACCTACATTGAATTATCTTCCATAGATGGAATAAAGCCTACAATTATATAAAGCTAGAGAGTATATACAGTACCGATGGTGCTTTTGTAATGAAGAGACACTGATGTTCCTTTTGTATTTGATTTCCAAACATATACGGTAACCGTTCTGGGAATACAGACCTTGGCTCTACAAGATTCTTAAGCATGATTAATTCCTAGTAAAGCTGACCTTAGATGTATAAAGAATAATTTGGCTGTTGTGTGTGTCACAGCAAGATTGTATCAAAGCAACCGGAAGAGAGAGAAACAGAGCATAGCAAGGTAAGCCTTATGCTCTTAAAGGCAGAGTATAAATATTTAAATAAATAACTGTGGTAATGGAATATTGAATGGAATACTTGACAGGTTCCCTGCCAGAGGTTACTTCAACAACTTATCAAATCCTTATCATGCTATAACTCCACTTTCAGTGTCAATAATACGGGAGATAAATGGAGGAGGGAACGGAATGTAGACTCCTCTGCAAAGAGTTCATACCCACTACCCGTGAACTATACATTTGAATAATATCAAGAGGCTCAGTCCATTCATTCCCGGACTCCTCTATCCACAGACAACTCCCAGTTTGGGTTCCCATCCTCCTTTCTGGCAGGGCTCCTATGCATTTAACTGTATAGCAAGTAGAAATTCAATCATTGTGGGGGGAGCACGTTGAAAAATAAACTCAGCACATGGGCTCTCATTCCCCATCTATATTCAAATAAAGGGGGGAAATGGGTTATCTTTTCATTTACTGATCCAGAGATTTGAGCCAACGGTGGTGTGCCAACATCATCGCATGTCAGCACACCACCGACACATACACCGTGGCAGGAAATGCCAGGTGGTGTGTAATTTGAGCATGGATAAACACTTTGAAAAATTTCCAGAAACCACTGAAAAATTGACACTATTTTCAGAAATAGCCAAAACCAAACCTAACAGGCAGGAGGTGTTCCATTACATCCCGAAAGAAAGCACCTGGCTCTGACCGTATGTATAGATTCCATGGAATTTAATAGTTCCATTTAAATGAAATGCCATGAAGGAGAGAACTCCAACTGATGTGTTGGCTTTATGAAACCGAACCTGACAGTGTTTATTCAATGTGACCAGGCGTTGTTCAGTGAAGTTCATACTGTATAATATACCATCATTCTTAATCAGCCACATTCAATTCTGAATGTGTGGATCAACAGCCAACCTAATTAGGCTTTTAATTCAGGGAAACCAGAAGGGGTAATTTGTTAGACATTTCCATAATAATATGCTCCAACACCTACAGCATCCTTCCCGTTACCCAAGTGGATCTCCCCATTTCATTTAATATGGGCCAAATGTTCATCCTATAATCATTTGTAATTTTAACAAAGGCTCTGGTCGTAGGAGCGCAGAAGAGTCCACATGTGCCATAAATCTACTCTGGTGGGTCCACCAACCCTTTGAAGCAGATTTTGGGGGGCACACTGAGGGCTGGAGAAGAAGGTAAAAATTGTTCCACAAGCGGTTCCTTCCCGCTGGCCAAACAATGCCATTGGATACAACCCATAGAATGAACACAAGTCGGGGGGAGGCTCTACTCACAACCTACACACACTCATTCCACATGTGGAATGAATGCCTGGAAAGGGCTTGAATGAAAAGGGAAATAACTGAGCATGTAGCCAAGAGTCTGGTTTGCCCATAGAAACAGTGCTGGCCCTACATTTTGACAAGCTGCCCCAACAGAATTTTCTTTTCTACACAAGTAAAGATATAGGAATGCTGAGCTTTGCATCTGGTCACTCTATTCCGGTATCTGCCTAACATTTGGGAATACAGAAAACTTTCTAGCTAGCTACTATGTTATTTTGTGCCAAAATATGCTCCTAATCTATAGCATCTAACACAAAGATGTTTTCTTTGTGCTTTCCAAAGCACTGGTGTTCATGAGCCAAACTGGCACATGCTTTCAGGGTTTTCTATCTGTTCATCTCACCAAACCACTTCTTCTCTCTTGTTTTAATAGCTGCTCTTTAGGCTTCCGAGGTTTTCTTTAAACTACGCTTATTCCTGCCAATTCAACCTTCCTGGACCTGATATTGGCAAGCCTCCTGTGGCGCCATCATTCTCTGAAAACACCTCCTACTCCTACATTGTGGCTGTATCCTTCCAAACTACCTGTAGCATTCACCCAATTATTCGCTGGCTTGATTCTGCAAAGAACGACGATGCTCACCTTTCTCAGTAACAACAGGATATAATGCGGCATCGTGATCCCCTCTCCATTTATTCATTTATCGCATTTCTATACCACCCAATAGCCAAAGCTCTCTGGCCAGTTCACAACCATTTAGAACCATAGAATACAACACTCTTGTGCACATGGCATCCTGGGATTGGGCATGAGAATGGGAGAGAATAATTAATTACTACACCCATCCCAACGTTCCCTAAAGCAGGGGGGCGGAACCTCAGGCCCGAGAGCAAGTCCAGCCCTCCTGGAGTCCCAATTGAGCCCTCTGGGGTTCCCCAGAAAGCCACACACCCCTTCCCTTGGCCCCACCCCCTTCTCCCAACCACCAATCGTTTGGTGGTTTCCCAGCTTTATGCAGTTTTTCCTCCCATTCTATTTATTTATTTATTTATTATATTTATTAATCGCCCATCTGGCCGGTCACCCGGCCACCCTGGGCGATGTACAATTAAAATACAATAAAACAATACAATAAAATATAATAATAATTAAAACAATATAAAAAGTTCTTTTAAAAACCAAACCCACCCCATATTCCCGCCTGAACAGCCATGTTTTTAATGCACAGCGGAAGCTCATCACGGAGGGGGCATGGCGAAGGTCACTCATGCCACCAACGAAGCCTCTCCTGAGGCTTAGTTGGTGGCAGTCGGAGCTTTAAGCTACAATATGCTCCTGTTTTTGATATTTTGGGCCTGCCCATTTTGCCTTCAGCTCCTCCCACCACTGGAATGCACATCCAAAAAGTTCTCCGAAATAGAATCTGGCCTTCTGTCGAAAGAGGTTCAACGCCACTGCCCTGAGACTGTTCTTCTCTATCTTTAATATTTGACCAAGGCCTGCTTCTCTGTTTCCCCTTCTTTACTTTCTACCCAGGATCTTGCCTCCTTCTTCAATGATAAATTAGTTACTCCACTGAAATTGCTTTTGCTAAGATCACAGATGAACCTTCCCCATCCCACCCACTACCTTGGAGCCTGATAAAGCCTGAAGACCAGTGCTGGAAGGAGTGTCTGGTGGAGAGAGGCTGAGTAATGTCAAAACCTTGTGGGCATGTGGAGCTTGAAGAAGGACCAGCAATCTTGACCTCTGCAGGTGAAAGATGGGGAAGGCACTATGAGAGGAGACGCAGGTGAGAGCTGGGAGGAAGGCAGGCTGACCACCTGTGCTTGTAGGCTAATTGTAGAGAGTCCTCATGTGGAATGGAGATCTAGTTTAGTTATATTTTTAATACGTCTGTATTATGCTTTATTGTCTCTCCTGTTTTGTGCTTAGTTGTTGGATTCATTTAGTTTATTTGGATATTGTATGTATTGATATTTCTACTATGTATTTATCTGCCAGCATTGTGGCTATTTGTAATTGTTTCCAATGTGTTTTTTGAATATTGTTATATTTATTGCTCCTTGATATCTTGTAGATTATATTTACTGTTATTCATTTGTTATGTTGTGAGCCGCCGCTTTGGGCGCAATTTTGTGGGAAAGCGGCATGCAGATAAATTACGACGATGTCCCTCCCTGTGTGTTCAGATCCTCCAGCTCTACCACCCTCCGATACCTGAAATGTCTCTTGCTTCCTGCCTATGGGGCTCCCTCCCTGTATTGGTGCATGGCTCCACTTCTGCCTTCCTTAAAGTCCCTGTTCAAAAACCACATTTCCCACTTGGCCTTTGGCTAATCCCCTTCATCCACATTCCAAACTGTAACCAAGATTTAAGGCTGCAGTCCTATGGGTTGCGCCCTCGATGATAGGAAGCCCCGGAACTTGGAGGCTTACGCTCATCCTATGCAGGGCAGGAGAAGTGGCGGAGACAATCGTCGCCTCCCCATCCTCCCCAAAAAGATGGGCTCTTTTTGCCTGTCAAGTGATGGCGTTTCAGAGGGGGAGGGAAGGAGGCTAGGATAACTCATATCCTGGCCTCTCCAGACTCCTCCCCTCCCCCCACCAATACACCCCCTTTTGCCCCTCTCAGAGGTCACACTCCCAACCCCAGAGAGGCAGCTGGTGCAGTTCTTTCTGGGTTGGATCATGGTTTCCCCGCTCCAACCTCAGATCTGGGAATCCGAGGTACCCTATGGCCCCCCAGACGCTGCAATAAGGTTGATTGCTCCCAAAGTCAGTGTAACTGACTTTTGCCCAGACGCTTCCCTCCTACCCTTGTCGCCCCTTCCAGTCTTTCTGTTATTTCCTCCATTGTCTGTTTTAGTCTGTAAGCTGCTTGGGGTTAGGGACTTGTCTATCATTGTTCGCTGTTAGGTTGTCACTGCGAATAATTGTTAGCAAATGCTGCACATTCCCACGTCTTTTATATCAACCTCTTCCTGGTAAAAAAAATAATTTTCAGTTGTCCCGTGCTGGCTATTCATAAATGTGCCTAACAGTGCGATCCTATACATGTCGGCTCAGAAGTAAATCCCATTGTTTTCAATTGACTTACTCCCAGGTAATTGTGTATAGGATTGCAACCTATACACCTCTCTCGGAGTAAGCCCCATTGAACTCAATGGAGCTTACTTCTGAGTAGACATGTATACAGTTGCACAATTCTCCTTACAGTCCTTGGCTATCAGATGCTCAGGAAGGGCAACAGGTTAACATGAGTTTCATAAGAACAAGAGGCCGATCAGGAGGGAGGAAAAGCATATTCTTCTCTACCTTTCATTGATAGATAGCTGCATGGATGCAGGCATGCGCATAGGCAACTGCACAGATGTGCTTGAGCGAGCCTCTACAAAACAGCATTGCTAGCAATTATCTGTTTAAATTGCTATGACAGAAGAACAGGTTGCTCTATGGATGACACAGCCCCCTGAGGAAGTATCTCAGCAGTAAGTCAGATTTCTTGGCTAGGCGGTTTTCCCAATAGGAAGAAGACTATGTAGTATAACCTAAGGAAACCAATTGTTTACTCGGAGGCACAGTGCTGCTACCTATACTCGCTTTGTTCTTTACTTAGCTGTGAAGAATGGTGCCTGTTTATCTGGGAAGAGAACCACTGCCACTAAACAGAGGCACTTGGGGACCAATTCACAAGATACTTGGGTGCACAGCTGGCTGCTATCAATCCACTGACTTGTTTATTTTTTTTTATTTAGGGCACAATCGTATGCATGTTTAGACAGGGGAAGGCCTACAACTCCCACATACTCTCCAATTGCCCCGAATTTGCCGAGACAGTCCCGCAAACATTTAAGCCATCACGGCTTCTTACTCTGTCATGCAGAGTCCCAATTTGTTATGCAGAGCCCCGAATCCCCCTGCCTCCTCCCGCAAGCTATTTAGCTTAGCTGCGGATTTTGCCTATGGACCCTTTAAGCAGGAAGGGAACAGACCGAGGCGGGGGGGTGGGGTGCGTGCGTGCGTGCGCGCGCGCGCACTCTACCTGCTGCCTCTGACCAAGCCCCCTGGTAAGTAAGTAAGACCCACTGAAGACATGTGTACTTACTCCCAAGTAACTGTGCATAGGATTGCACTGTTTGTTTTAACTTAATTCAAGTTAGTTAAATTCTGTAAGATCATTCCAGGTTAAGTGTTTCTTTAAATCTAAATTGTGTGAATAGAACACAAAAGGTGCTTTAAACTGGAGCCTTTCCACAATAACAAACAACAGCAAAGCTGTTCAGCCCCTCAAAGTTACTCCTTGTGCTTAAAAACCAGAGCTCAGTAGAGGTGTTGGAGCAAAACGCTGAAGGGGTTCAAAAACCCCAATGTGTCTTTTTGTATTTTCCCCCACCCAAAAGCTCCCCCTCCTCCACATCTCCTTCTTTTCTTTTTCTTCTCCAACTTCCCTGAAAATGCGGGACCAATCCTGACAATTTTAAAACAAAAAGAGATTGCCCTACAAGCACTGACCCCCCCCCCCATGAAAAACACCAGATATCAACAATTAAGGATTTAAGTAAGGTAAAAAATAATAATACAAAAGCCACTAATAAAATATTATAAAATAATATATAGTGTAATTATGTAATTATATAAGATTTTGTGTGTTTTCTCTAATAACTTTTGTACTTGACCATGCTCTTTTGTTGCCTGGCCATACCCTTGGCCACACCCTCTTGATCACACCTTCATGTTGCTTAATAACCATACCTCTTACAAATTCACATGTGTGTCCCTATTTTCATCTGTGAAATGTTGGAGGGTATGCTCCCAGCATGCCCCAGCCAGCCATGCTGTTGTAGGCCTTTTTTCTGTCTAAACATGCATAGGATTGCAGCTTTAAGGAATTTGCACACCACCCTTCAAAAAAGTATTTCCAGGGTGTTTTATTTTTAAAAGGATGTAAAACAATAATAAAACAGCAAACTCAGGTTAAAGGCCTTATAAAGGAAAAAGGTCTCCAACTGGAGCTGAAAAGGCATTACGGTAGGTGCCAGGTGAGCCTCCCCGAGGAGGGAATTCCATAAGTAGATGCCACACTAAGAAAGCCTTTTCCCCAGACATTGTCTCACCTCAACAGTGGAGCCCCCCAAAGGTGATCTCAGTGCTTAGTAGGGCCACACTGAATAGAGAACTCAAGAACAGACATACCAGATTCCAGATCTCGATTCCGAGCTCCAGAAATCAAGCACCCAGCCGTCATGTAAATCAGTCCTATTTTATTTATTTAAAATATGTTTATATCACCTGTCCACAAAAGTTACCAAGGAGGTGTACAACCAATCGAAGCCAAAACAATACAATCAAAAAATTTAAAAAAAATCAGTAAAACCATGATAAAACATTAAAACCCCATTGAAAGCAATTTAAAATGCCAGATTCGGAAAAAAAAATGCATTTTAACTCCCTTTTTGAAAAGGTGAGAGAGTGGGGGCCAAGTGCAGCCCTGAAGGAACAGTATTCCACAGTTTGGGAGAGATGTGGAAGAAAGCCATTTCAAGCATGCCTGACCAATGGGCCTCTGCAAGCGCACGAGCATCCTCAAAGGGGCTTCTCCTGCAGGACAGGTTCATAATGCGACAGGCAGTTCCTCAGAGAGGCAGGCCCTAAGCCATCTAGGGCTTCACAGGTTAAAAGGTGAAACGCAACTCTCAATTGCACCTGAACAAACAAACCATTGGCAAGCAGTGCAGATCTTTCAATATTAGGGTAATATGATCTTGATACCGTGCTCCGCTTAGCAGCCCAGCTGCCACATTTTGCACCAACTGAAGCTTCTGGATGCTCTTCAAGGGGTAACCATGCGTGCTGCGCATTGAAACAGTCTAGAACAGGCTTCCCTAACCTGGTATCCTCCAGATGTTTTGGACTTCAACTCCCATCAGCCCCAGCCAGCATAGCCAATGGTCAGCAATGCTGGAAGTTGTCATCCAAAACATCTGGAGAGCACCAGGTTGGGGGAGACTGGTCTAGACATGATGTGGCTGAGACATGGAGGATAACTGTTGTCACTTCGGGAAAGGTCTCCGCTGGCACACTTAAATGTAATTGTTACGCTGGCTCAGCTTGTCTGAGCGTGGAAAGCTGCAGGGTCAGGCCTGGTTGTTACTTGGATGGGAGACCCCCTCCTCTAGTTTCCTGCATTGAGCAGGGGGTTGGACTTGATAGAGTTGGAAGGGGCCTACTACAAGGCCATCATCTATGAATCTATAAACACACTCCTTGCCACCACCGCCACCTGAAAATTCAAGGACAGCACAGGATCAAGGAGCACTCCAAAGCTACAAATGTGATCCTTCAAGGGGAGTGCAACCCCCTTCCAGAACAGGTACAGGTTGAATCCCAATCCCCAAGCCAGACATACTGCTGACCAACAGCATCTCCATCTTGTCTACATTTAATCAAAGCTTGTTCACCCTCAACCAGCTCATTGTCAGACTCAGACAACGTTCAAGGGTATTGACCGCTTTTTTGGTGTTAGATGACAAAGCACAATAGAGCTGAGTGTCATCAGCATATCAGTGACACCTCACTCCAAAGCTCCAGATGACCTTTCCCAGCAGCTTCATGTAAACAACAAAGGACAAGGAAGAACCCTTGTGGAACACCATAGGCCAAAGGTGTTGACACCAAAGGAGTCAAAAAGTAGTTCCCCAGTAGCAGCTTTTGGACCCAAACCAAACCAACACAAAGGACTGGTACCACTGCCCCCAAGGCCCCACTCCTCCAGGCAGTCTGGAAGGATACCATGATCAATTATATCAAAAGACACCAAGAGGTCCAGGAGAACTAATAGGGTCACACTCCCACCACCCCCATCCAGCTCCTGGCCAAAGCAGCAGCCTCAGTACCATATCCTGGCCCAAACCTGATTGAAATGGGTGCAGATAATCATATCCTACTCGTACTACTTTCAGGAAATAATGATGCATGTGCTGAGGGCAGTCTTGGACTTGATCTCCCTGGTGTAGAAAAGCAGAAACCACCAATTTCCACATTGCAAGCTGTGTCTTGGCACAAATGGTCCCAGAGTCTTACAGGCAGTCCAACTGCGGGATGGACAAGTGAGGGAAGCCAGGAAGCAAGTAACCTCCTAGACTTGTCCTCATATATTTCCCTCGTGAATTATATTTAAAAATTCACAAAAGTGGTTGTGGTGGTGGTGGTGATGGTGATGATTTACTTTCTATCCCACCTTTCTAATATTCCAAGCAGCTTGCACACAGTAAAACTGAGAATGTTCACAACACAAATAAAACAAGATATATACTACCCTCACGTCCTATTGCTACTACCCCGAATTAGTTTCCCCACTTTTCTCTTAGTCCTAAGCAGAACAAGCCTGACCCCTGCTGGAGGCTGGCTGAGGGGGTGAGAGTGAGGCAGAAGTGCTCCACTGCTAGCAGAAAGGAGACCACAGACCCCGGTACATTTGCAGAAAGCTGCATGGGGGTAGATTGACCACCATAGTGCATGTGCAAGGGGTGGGTAGTAGAAAGAAAGGGTCCCTTCCAGGCTGCTAAGACGTAGACTTCAGGGACCCCATCACATTTCCAGTGATGTTATTGAAGTGCAATGGGGCCTAGAGGTCTTGACAATTCAGAAGCTATCCCTTTTTAAAAACGGATCAATGTCAGACATCCTCATAATTCAACTGTTTAAATGGAGATTTCCATATCAGTTCTATGCGCCAAGGGCAGGAGTGCCCCCCCCCCATTTCTACTGGTAAATTTCACACTTTTAAATTGGTTGCATACATCAATGCAAAAGACAGATTCACACTTTTTGCATACATAACAGGTTGTACCATGAGCTCTGTGGGCTTCTCTGGGATGGGATCCATCAGACAAGGCCCATGGGGCTAAGTCCCCCTACTCTAATGTAGCTTAATGGTTAATGTAGCCAAGGAAATAACATTTGGTAAAAAGATAAAGCAGCAGGGGTAAAAGCAAAAGAGAGAGAAGCAGTAATCAGGGTGAAAACTGACAAGGTTTTATTTTTAGGTGTAATCTTTCAGGCACAGGCATCCCAGTAGTTGCTACAGTAACACACAGCCAGAAGCAAGAGGCATGTGAAGATCAGGGAAGAACTAGCCTAGCCCGCTTGGCAACCTCTCTCTCTCCCCCCCCCCTCCCTTCTTCTAAAATGAATGAGCCATAGGAAGCCATTAAATCCCAGATAATTTTCTGCCAGGCTTTTGTTGGCTCTTACCTTGGGTCCAGGCAACAACATATGAGTTGTAGGGCCCCTTTTTCTGATGGCCTGATGCAAAGGAAGTCAGGAGACTCTTGGGGCTACAACAGCTGTGCAGAAAAGATTATATATTGTCAGGTCCATCCTGCTTACATCCCCTCTTCTACACCACTATTAAAGGCGCAGGAACCCGGTCCATTTTTGCAGTTGGTTGCCCTACAACAGTGTTCTCCAACCTTGGGGTCCCCAGATGTTTTTGGCCTACAATGCCCAGCATGCCCCAGCCAGCGTAGCTGGCTGGGGCATGCTGGGCATTGTAGGCCAAAAACATCTGGGGACCCCAAGGTTGGAGAACACTGCCCTACAAGCACACACATACACATATTACGATGATGGTGTTCTAGATCAGGATGGGCAATACCCGGTGCACCGGCCACATGTGCTCCCCCCGACCTTTTTTTGTAGACCCCATTGCCCTACTGTCAAATGCGTCACTTAAATCTAAAGCAAAATAGCCCCTTTCTCCTGCCACTGCTCAACACCACCAACAGCCTTTCTACACGAGGCATTTATTTGTGCGCTCATGATTCCTCACTCATGGTAGCTTGTAGGCGCTTTATACGTCGTCCTCCTCCTCCTCCCATGCTTTGCAACCATTTTAGCTTTTTTTTTTTCCCTAATGAGGAAAGTCTGGTATATCTGAATAGCGTCATGAAACCCTCATGTATTTGCACAATTCCACTATACCACAGCGCCGCCCAGTGGTTGTGTAATGGAACATATAGAAAGGCAGAGAAAGAAAAACCCCTGGGGGGGGGGGAAACCACGGGTAAAGGAACCAAACTTAATCCTGCAAAGAATCCGGAAGCAGAAGCCTCGATAAAGCAGCAGTTCAAAAGCCTCATGTAGAAAAGCCCCAAGTTTGGGTGGCAAACCGCTGCTTTTCATTTTTCAAAGGAGGATATTTTCCTTGCTGCTGCTGCTGCAGCAGCACCGACAACAACAGCAACAACAAACTTCGGCAGTGTGGTGGCAGCGAGGTGAGGGCAGGGGTGCAGCTCCCGGTGAGGTCCAGGCGGGCCAATGCAACCACACACCCACTCCCTGGAAGTTGCCCACCCCTATCCTAGATGCTGGACAAATCCATTTTTGTCGTCCCAGGCAAGGTACCATACACAGCTGGGGGGGGGGGGGGGCGGGGCGCTACATTTTGGCTTGGGATGGAAATCACACGTTGTGCTGGCCTGGCCAGCTGCCTCTGCAAAGCAAATTTTCTGACGAAAGTCTTATCAGACTTAAACGAGGCCTAGCTCTGCTGAAGTGCCTTTTTCCCAGGAGGATCAACCAAGGTGGACTGAGTAATTAATCAAAGCTTATATGGAGGAGGATAAGGAAGTGTGAATTAAAGTGTTAATGGCTCTTAAGAGCTTTCTGCTTCCACAAGGGCACAGCCTCGGGCTGATTATCTTGTTCACTCTAATGGGAAATCTTTGCAGTCACTCAAATCTGCTAAAGTAACACATTTTTTATTGGTGGTGGCGAAGATTGGGAAGAGGGGGGGCCGGATGGGTCTGTTGCCCGGTCAGCAATTAATAAGTTTATCCCCTTTCCCACCGTTATTTTCAATAAATATCCCATCAGGATCCCAATGGCTGCTTTGTCCCTAGTGTAGTGTTGCAAATGAGAACCACAGGGATTTGTATATTATCCAATTAAGCAGGGGCCTGGCATGGGACACTATGTCCTTTCTGCAAAGAAAAAATGCCGGGGGGGGGGGGGGTGAATGGTTTTGCTACCTATTAATCCTTGTTTACTTGGCACCCAACCTACTCAGCTCTTTAGACTCTCCTGAGTTTTGAATATGGTTTAATTGGGATTTCCTGAATGAGAAGGGGGGGGGGAGAGAGAGAGAGAGAGAGAGAGAGAGAGAGAGAGAGAGAGAGAGAGATCATTGATGGATAGTGGAGGAAAGAAAACTGTTGTAGCCAGAGCTGGATTAACAACTCAATCTAGACCTTGTTCTCCAAAGGTGGTTGGTTGGTTGTTGGCTGCCCTTTGCAGACTTTTTGAGAACCCTACAGAAAAGGAACCATTCAGTTCGGGGGCGGGGGGGTGTCATGTGTTTGTGTGTGTTCTAAAAAAAATGTCTGCAATGATTTGTCTGCAAAAGATTTGCCTGCAAAATTTGTCAGTGTCCCCCTTTTCACTTTATTTTGCCCTTTGGGGAGATGTTGGGAATGCCTTTTAAAAAGGCATGTAAGTAACTGTGGTGCCCGCACACACATATGGGCCTGAGTTCTTCCTGCTTCAGCCTTCAGTTCACTCTCCCAGGTCTCAAGTCTGGAAAATAAATCTATGAAGGGGAGAGTGTACGTGCATCTTGTCTCTGGTGCACATGCATGTACTTGGACGCAAAATGTGAGCTCTACTTCCAGACATGGTGTACATGCCCACACGCACACACAAAGTTGCTGAACGGGGGTGAGTGGCAACTGTTCCATAATAAATGCCATCCGATCCATTGTGAAATTAAACAATTTGATCATTCATACAGCATGGGGAGAAGAGCCTTCCACCATGTGTAAAAGGGGTGCAGGGATATCAGGCAAAGATCCCAGTCGTGCAAATGGGAGGGTATTTATTTGATTTGTACCCTACCTTTCTACCCTGAAAAATGGCACTCAAAAATGGCTTACGATCATAAATAAAACTTGATTGACACAATAATAAAACGAATGCATTAAAAGACAATGAAAAACACAGTGAGGGTATTATCAGAAAAGCTGTGCCCCTATTTTCATGGCGAAATGTTGGTGGATATGTGTTTAGTCTTACTTAGTTCAATGGGACTTACTCCCGGAGGGGCCAGAGAGTCACATTTCTGCCTGAGGGGATTCACACATAACTACATCTGCAGAAAACCTGCTGCATCCAAACCATCCCCAGCTCAGATGGGGAGGGGGAAATGTGGCAGGAGGTGTGGGGGCGTGATATTCATTTTTAATCTTTTTCTCTCCCATTAGTGTCAATGGGAGGGAGGGGAATTATTTATATCAGGCTCTGTCCTGGTGTGGATTTTCACTGTGTTTGAGGCCGTCATCATGAAATGAGGGGGATTAGGATTCGGTGAAGGTGTGCTCCTCCTCCCCTGTGCCACCCATGCCTCATTGAACTCAGTGGGACTTACTTTTTTGAACAGACTTGTATATATGATTGCAGCATATGATTTTGAATATGTACCCTTAGGAACCATATGATGATGTTCCTCAGCTCTAGATCCCATGACCATTGACCTCAACACACTAGATAGGAGGCATAAGGCAGAGAAGACAGATCTGTTAAATCAATTAAAGTTGGGGGTGGCGGGATGAATGCAAAGCCACAAAAATAAACTCAGAACTGTAAACTGAGTTTGTTTTCTGCTTAAGTATCTATTAATGGAGGGGAGACTGGAGAGGCACTCAGACTACCAGTTGCCTCATGCTTGGCAACCCAAGCAAAGCCACTGGCCAAACATCTCTGAAATGTTTCTGTTAGCAGATCCGTACTGTGATTTGCTGGGCCAACCCTCTCCTCCCCTCTCCCTGCAACCAACCAAATGTCAATCTTTGGAAGGAATAGCCTGCGAGAAAAAGGAAAAACCAAAAGGCCCCAAATCTTTAACCCGCAGCAACATATTGCTGTAATTCATTTGTGCTCATATGGGAGAGAGGGAGGGAGAGAGAGAGAGAGAGAGAGAGAGAGAGAGAGAGAGAGAGAGAACTGCATGAGCAATGGAAGGCAGGCTTAAACCTGGATTAAAACCATTCCTAAACCCAGATTGAAATGGAATGGAATCCAGATAATCCATGTTATCCAGGGGCAGACCATTTTAATCTGCCCACCATCCAAGCCAATGGCCACAAAATTAGGGATGGGCGCCCAGCCCGGCACCCAACTCACAGGGCGCTTGGTGAGCGCTCCTGCCACGCGAGCCGAGCCTCCGGCGAGCACCAACTGAGACGCTCGCCGGACTTCCGGGTTCCCCACAGCTCTACATTGTTTACGTACAGACAGTATAGCGTAGTATACGTAAAAAACGGGCACAATTTGCGAAAATGGTGTGTCTTACGCTGTTTTCTATGTAAATGACGTAGCGCCGGGGAACCCGGAAGTTGCTTTCCCCGGCTCAGCTCGCAAGAACGCAAGTCAGGGAAAGGTAGGTCGAGCAGAGCTTGGGGGAGGTCGAGCCCAGCGAGTTCGCCGAGGTTCCTCCCCCCCCCCCCATCGAGCTCCACGCACATCCCTATTAACACTGACAATCTAAACTTCAGCAGGAAGTGGTCTGACTATGACAAGGGTGTCACAGAGACACCCCCCCCCTAATTCCAGACCTCCACTCTCGTACTTAGTTGAAAACAGCAAGACAAGAGTACATCCTGCAGAATGTGTTGGGCCAATGACATATTGAGATAGTACCATGGTTGTCATGGTGACCATGATGGCCCAAGCCAGCTCCCCCTAAAACAGCCTGCACATGAAAGTTGAGTCCCCTTTGGAACTTTTGTCCAAAGTGAAAACCATCTCTGGCAGCTCAGGCAGGGAGAGGCGTAGGGCTACTTCTTGGAATAAAAATACATATATTTTTTCAACATCCTGAGGCTTTGTCTCTTTATTCCATTGGATCATTTTGGATATTCTCAAGTTTTGTTTTACGGGGAGACTGCTGGGCGATGGGGTGGTTGGTACACCAGCCGAATCCCTAATCTGTCTTTCTGGTCCAACACCAGGCACAAACACTCAAACCTGGGACTTGAAGAGACTGGTCTTCTGGTGAGGAACATGCAATCCTTACAGATGACAGCAATACCCACTCCCTGCCCCTCCAGCCAATGTTGGTGCTACATTATATACCCAGGCAAACAGAGCTGGGACAGACCAGTATCTACCTAGATCTCGGTGACCCCTCTATCCCCAATCAAATCATGGCTGAAAGCTGTTTTGTTTGGGACCAACCTAGCATTAAGAAGCAGCACCCCAAGGCCAGAGGGCTGGTTAAGAGGTTAGGGTTAGGGTTAACCCAAATTCTGCTGCATGGACCACTGGCAAGAACCCCCTGGAGTTGGTCCTCCTCTTCCCCGTGGCAACCTGCTTGTTCACCTGCCTCTCACTCTGGCCCCAGCAACAGTTGTGGTGAGAAGGAAGAGCAGTAGATGCCACTGCTTACTTGCTCACGGGCTCTCTGCCTGTCAAGCAAGCAAGTGGCAGCAGTGATGAGAACAAGGATGAGGAGCAATAGCAGCTGGTGACCATGGTGGTGAGAAGGTAGGCTCCCTGAGGGAGGGGGCCATTGAGGGAGTCTTTCTTGCCTAAGAGTCCTCCAAAACCTGGAGCTGGCACTGGGTGGGATTATCAAATACTTCAGTACTGGTCTCAGTGTTGTGTCTCCAACAGAGCACTGGGCATGTAGAAGTTTTCATATTGTATTGTTTATATGCCATATAATATATGGCATATATTTCTCCTTGGAGATTTCATCTAAAAAGAAGAGAGTCAAATTTAATGTTGTTTTCCTGCCTATCTGCATCTGGATCTTCTTCCAAGGCAATCTCAAGTATTGCTGACATGGAATTCTTTGCCACCAGGATTAATAATAGCACATACCATGAATAACATTTTGTAAAATGACTGTACACATTTACAGATGTTTGCTTTATATTTGAATGTTTCTAATTTTAATAGTTTTAATAACATTTCAGTGTTATGGTTTATATTGTTGTACTCTGCCTTGAGAGGACTTTGTCTGGCCAGGCAGTCTATTGGACTCAATAGCCTTGTAGGCTCCTTCCAACTCTATGATCTATGAAATCTATGAAATCTATGAAATAAAACAAATAAATCAAATTAAATCCATGTATTCTGCTTGATCGGCTTGTAGATTACATGTGAATACTCGTAAGAGATAGTGAATAAGGGAATGAGCATAATAATTAACAATAACAATAACAATAACTCGTATTTAGAGTACGAGCTATACAAACTCATTTGATATGTTAACAACACATTAATTACAGAGCTTTTGCAATTAAATTCAGTAGTCTTACTGTCCTGTAAATGACTGCCAAATTATATAATTCTTCTTCTTGTCTACAAGTTATTGTATTCGTATTGTGTATTATTGTGAACAAACCTTTGATTTCTTAAATGAAACGGGAATTCGCTGGCCTATATTTCTGTTCTTTTTCACCCATTCGGCAGAAGCATGGCCACTGGCAAACACATAAACCATATGCTTTCCATCCAGCTCCATTCTACTTGTCCACAGAGGCCTAGGAGATTTTAATAGTTTATTTTTCCCCCTTTTTAAATGATGGTGAATAGACCTGAAGGACTGAGAAGTTTCCAAATTGCCAAAAGTTCCGTTCCCCTTATCTTGTGCCATGTTCTGGCCATTGCACATTGAGTTGCACACAGTACAAGATGCTGCACTCTTTGCATAAATAAGAAAAGCTGCAGATCAGCAAAGAATCTGGTTTCTTATTATTGGAAAGATCTGAACATAAGAAGAGACCTTCATGCAAAAATCCAATAAGATTAAATTCTAGGAGTCATGCTCATTGTTTTGTAAAGCTTTAATAATATTGTTTTGATTTTCATTGTAATGATAGATTTTTAAGGAAATGTGAGGAATCCTCTATCGCATGCATGATTTCCTTATCTCATTTTTATTGTCTTGTATATCTTTGGGGTGATATTTGCCCATTAAGTATGGGCAGGGGGGTTGTTTAAAAAAAAAACATTTTTAAAGATTAGAACTAAATGTAATATCTCCCATTCACAACTCCATTCCTTCCTATGTACTAGCCTTTGGGAACAATCCAGTACAAAGTTAATTGTGACAAAGGCTGTATCCTATATGCACTTACCTAGGAATATGTGCATGCATATGGTCAGGCTGTGCTGGCTGGGGATGATGGGAGTTTATTCATTCATTCATTCATTCATTCATTTTCTATACCGCCCAGTAGCCAAAGCTCTCTGGGCGGTGTACAACAATAATGTGTTGGAGTTGCAGTCCAACACCTCTGGAAGGCACCACGTTGGGGAAAGCTACCCTATGATATCTATTGATTCAGAGGTAATTCCCACTGACTGCTTCCTAGGCAGTGTGCTTTGGATTACAGCCTTAATCACAATTCATTTAAGGCCTACTGTTTTCAATGGGACTAGGCCTCCTTCACACACAGCCTTGTGGGAGCCACTTCCTTGCGGTGCTATTCCACACAACTGCAATATGTGTGTGAATACTGCATGACATGGGTGGAACCAATTGTGTGGGCTTTTCCTGCCCAATTGGCATCCTCCCACTTGGGTACCAATTGAGTAAGATTCGTGTGATTGGCCTTACTCATGCATTTGAGGTACTCTCAGCCACCACAGGGGTGCATGGGATCACTCTACGGCAGGGCTCTCCAACCTTGTCCTTGGGTCCCCAGATGTAGCTGGCCTACAGCTCCCAGCATGGCTAAGGGCAAGGGATTCTGGGAGCTGTAGTCCAGCAACATCTGGGGACCCATGGCTGGAGATCCCTGCTTTACGGGAAAGAAGTTCCACATGGCTGGGGGTGAATCTGTGCATGGAGCCTTAGTCAAAACTAAACTTTTATGTATCAACCTCCTGCTTTGATCTTGTTGCTTCCCCCATCCTTTAATCAAGCCAGCTTTGATATCCACTCAACTGCTCTACATGGAATTGCTTTTGAAGACGGGCGGCTTCACCTGGTGCAAAAAAAAAGGGAAAAAAAGAATGAACTGCTTCCAGGCGGTGGGACAAATGATACAGCTACTGTATTTATTTGGCATTTTCATAAAACAAACTCCTGATCCTTCAGACCTGAAGGCTCTCAGCAGAGAAATACTGTATCCACTGGATATTTCCTTCATTTGTGAAACCCAAAATACATTAACATGCATAACCGTTATAGCTGTATCTGCACCTTTTATAGAGCATCGATCAAAGGACTTTCTTTGATTTACAAAGAGCGGCTTGCAACAGGTAGCAGGAAGGATATATTTTGTAAGCATTTTAGCATACCGGTGGCATAGGCAAATGCCATAGGGAGGCAAGCGACCCCCTTATTTCAGCCGTCCCCAACCTGGTGCCCTCCAGATGTGCTGGGATGACAACTCCATCATCGTGAGGCAGCACAGTCAATGGCCATGCCATCTGGGTATGAGGGGAGTTATAGTCCAGCCCATCTGGAGGGCACCAGTTTGGGGCTGGCTGGCTTTTTGCTTGTGCCTTTATCCCTCTCCTCCTCCTCACTTGCTGGCAGAGCAGAACCTGGTTCAGTTTGCCGTTGCCCCTTTGCTGGTCATGGAAGTAGAAGTGGAAGTGGAAGTGCCAGGACCAGCCTGGCACACAAACTCGATGGCTATTTCCTTGGAGCTCAAAGGGTGTCACGACACGAACGGGCAAGTTTATGACTGTGCTGAATTTCTAAGCGGCTTTCAGTTATTGTTCTTTAGTTTTGGTTCATGTTGGCAGCATAGGTGGGAAAGAGGAAGCAGGGGGCTTATAAAAGCTCATGTTAATCTTATTACTAATCACTGGAGCCTGTCAGACAGACGTTAGTTTTTTTTCCTAATCAGTCATCAGTTTGGTCCCTTCTGAGGCTATTGTACAATAAGTCTAAGCTGGTCATAGGTTCATTATATGGCTATTTCTTCTCCTCCACACCTTTGTTTTCTGCTGTATGACTAAACTATTCCTCTAGTGGGTAGATCCCTTAATCATGGCCCTTTTCTCACCATTGAGTGACATCTGATCCCCATCTTTTTCACTAAATAACAACCTCGTGTGTTCCTAATGTCCCAGATTGTGTGTCCCACTACCAAATTGCAGTGGGCACAAGGAATTCTTGACACACTTCCCTCTGCTTTCTGTCCCTTCTTTTAATATTGTTGATTAGCAGTACCACACTGTTGGTTTTAATTTGTGAACAGTGTTGGCACCATAGGTGGAGAGGCACACTAATGGTGGTGGTGGGGTTTTTTTTTGCTATCGCTCGCCAGTCCAGATTTGCTTTAAACCCCCAGAGTTCATGTATCAAAGTGTCCAAGGCCAAGACTTGGGTAATGGCAAAACTACTGGTTAATAAAGCAGACAGATAAAGAAACATCAGCAGATTTAAATATAATGATGGAACAACCATTCCCAGAAGTAGCTGTCCTCTAGAGAGCTACTTTTACAAACAGCAGCGATGCCTATTATAGTAAGCAAGAAAGTGTGGCAAGTCAAAGGAAGAAAAGGCCAACAAATGACAAGGCGGGGGTGTCTGCTCTTCACGTGCTGCCGCAAGCCTGCCACAGTATCCCCCAATGACAGTAATTAAATGCTTTGCTGCCTCGTGTCTGGGAGCTGCTACCCTCCCAATCTCTCCTGTCTGGTTGGGAGGAAGCACACAGTGGAAATGCACACGGAAAACTGCACTGGGGTCAGGACAGAACAAACTGCTGCGGAAGCTGAGTTGTATTTTGCTTTTTCAAATAGCATCTGTGTGGGCTGCTGAAGCTGAGACCCGAGATCCAAAAAAGCAAAACCACAGCAAAGCATCATGAGGGCTGGCACTGCGTGAGTCATTGGGAATGGGAAGTTCATATGACACAACTTCTGTGGGTCGTCGGTACATAGGAAGCCGCCTACCTGAGCCTCATGCTCCAAAGCTCCATGTTCTAATTCCTTCATAAAGGCAAAGAAGCTAAGACAACAAGAACATATGGCTTATTCCTTGAAAAAGAAGGGCCAGACTGGCAGCTGGCTGCAAGACACAATGGGCAGGTTCACACATCACGACAACCTATCGTGGTGATTTACCGCGATGGGTTAGTTGAACCCACGAAGCACCCATGATGCGCCCGACAGACAATTGGGCTCATCGTGGGTGCTTCGCTCCCTCCCCCACTCCTTCCCCCTTGTTCCTCCCGGCGGTATCCCAGGGGACACTTCAGGAGCAACGAGTCCCCTCTCCGTGACAGCAGTGATCACAAGCCGATTTTGGCTTGCTGTGGCTGTCCCTTTTTTAAAAATTGCCAAGATCGCAGAAGAAGCCAGCCAAGAGCCGGCTTTCATGATCCCCTTTAGGAGCAGGCATGAGCTGCCCCTTCAAAGTGCCCAGCGGCAGCTTGGAGGGCCTGCCCGCTATTTTTTCTATTAATCTTTTTGCGCCCGCAAATGGAACGAAAGATGCCTGACAATCTGCAAGACACAGATGGAACAGATCTAACAAAATCCATACGCCCCCTACTTGAGAGGGTCCCGCCCTTAAAGGCAGCCGAAAAATCATTCCAAATAAAAACACTAGCTTGTTGTTTTTTCTGAGACTGACCATTTGGTGTTATACATCCAGTTATACCCGCGGGGAGAAAGAGGAACACTATACAGTCATGCCTTGGATTGAGAGCATAATTCGTTCCGGAAACGTGCTTGTAATCCAAAACACTCTTATATCAAAACGAAATCCCCCCAAAAAAAATTTGTACAGAGATTTTTAATTTAAGCTGTACTACAGTACTTGTATTGCAAGACGTCGCTTGTATATCAAGTTTAAAAAAATTAAATAAATATTAAAAAATTTGCTTGTCTTGCAAAACACTCTCAAACCAAGTTACTTGCAATCCAAGGTATTACTGTATATCTGTTCTCCTACAAGATGGGGTAGGCCCATTGTTCAGTGGTAGAATTCAGGTCTCCAAGGTTCAACCCCTGTCATCTCCAGCTAAAGCAGTGTTCTCCAACCTTGGGTCCCCAGATGTTTTTGGCCTACAACTCCCAGCATGCCCCAGCCAGCATAGCTGGCTGGGGCATGCTGGGAGATGTAGGCCAAAAACATCTGGGGACCCAAGGTTGGAGAACACTGAGCTAAAGGGACACAAGTAGCAGTGCTGGAAGAGGCCTCTGCCTGAGGGGCTGGAGTCAAAGCTACCTCCAGTCAGATTAGACAACACTAGGCTAGATCGTCCAAAGGTCCAACTTGGTGTAAGGCAGCTTCATAAGATCGTATTTAAAAAAAAAAAACAAGCAGTTTTCTCCCCAAACTGCCTATTGAATTTATGGCCTGAAATTTCTTTTAAGGTCAGGGTATACCTTACCGTTACCATGGTAATCGCACTGAAAATGGACTCTCTGTTCTGAGTGCTACCCACTCATCCTGTAACCTCTAAAAAGCACTTAGTGGGCAGAGCTCATCCATCATGGCAAGACTGAGAGTCTTCATGCCCAACTAAATGGCAGGGTGTGGGGGGAGCCAACACAATCACTAACATCTTCACAGTCAACACAGGAAGTTGTTTTTATTAGTGCCACCCTTGTGGCAACTATGTGCTCTGGCTTCTCTAGAAACAAAGGAAGAGAAGTTTACTACAGGCCCACAGGGCAGCTTCCTGAATTCTTAGTTGCGCAATGTATCACACAATAAAGAGCATAGAAAACATTCCTAGGGAAAAGCAGGTGCCTCTTCCCCCAGGGTACCCCTGCACTGAAATCTGGAAACCAGTCATGCAGACTCCATGACCTTCAAGGATCAAACACAGGCATACATAACTGGCGATCCACCAAGCCCAGTGCTGCCTGCCTACTAGTCACCACCCCCTTTCACGAGCAACGATCCTTCACGGTTTTACTTTCCCTTGACAGTTCTCCGTTTGACAGCTGTCACGTGAATCCAAAGTGACAAAATAACCTATCTGTAGGCTCTCTTGGTCAAAGTCCATGGTTGGTGCCTGATGTACTTTGACAGAAGGCACTTACCAGGAGATTGCCCAAGCAAGCCTTCCCATTTTGGCTATTCGGAGGTGTGCACTTGTGCAAGTCTGGAAAACCACCCCCCAAATATATATTTTTTTAATTTATGAGAAAAAAAATTGTGCACATTCAGTTGTGTGTGTGTGGGGGGGGAAATAGCAAACCACTGACAGCCCCTCCCATTGCCATTTGGGCATTTTGGAAGGACTGCCAGTGGCTGTCATTTTGAAGATCGTGAAAAGCGATCTCGGGGGGGAGTGCGCAAAGCTGTGGCAAGTGTGATTCTATTCTGTCACGGATGCTTTGACTTGGATTCCTGCATTGAGCAGGGGGTTGGACTCGATGGCCTCATAGGCCCCTTCCAACTCTACTGTTCTATGATTCTATGATACTATGATCTAGGTATGGTGGCCTCCAAGGGCTCAATGAACAGCTTCTGCCACCTGCCGTGAGCTGCAAAAATTAGGAGAGGAGCCACATATCTGCCAGGCACAATACATGGCAGGTGGGCTGCACTCAGCTTGGTGCATCACAGATTGTGCCAGCCTGGTCCACATGAACAGGCAGGGAAGCAGCACAAAAGCACATAAACAGCACATCCAAGCCCCTAAATTAGAACTGTGTGGGTGTGTCTTAGAAGAAGAATATATTTGCAGCCTGTGCTCCTGCTGCAGCTGGCTATCCAAGGGACATTTATTCCTGTTTGCCGTTGTCATTTTCCACACCCAACATCTGGAAAGACTCCCACTGAATTGAGAGGGCCTCTTTAGATCAGGCCCTAACTCTATAAAAAGCACTTGAAGTTGGTAAGCGTTTAACCCTGAAAGGCACCTCTAGGGACTGCACTGTATGGCTCATGAATGATGAATTGATGTGGCAGGTTAAGTGGCAGAGGTTAAGCAAAGTCTGGTGATGGATGAGCAGTGCAGTTGCCATGGAAATGACAAGGAAGCTGGCACTGCTTTGAGCCCTATTGTAATAGAAATTTGATTAATGGGATATTTACAGGGGTGTTTTGTTTTAAATGAAAAGCTTGTTATAAAGTCCCTGTACTACAAAGAAGGAACAACGTAGGCAATCTTGCAGTATGGTACGCAGTCCAATATGCCCTGATAATGTATTTTTATCTGGAATTTCCCCTTTCGGCTGCTCCACATAGGGTCTGCTATGATAGCCCAATACACTGAATCAGTGTAATATTCATTGATTTATTCTTCATTCATTCATTCATTCATTCATTGCTTCCTTCCTCCATTCATTCAATTGTCCTTTCCATTCATGTTTTCTCTCCAGTTTAATGAGCAGTGCTTAGTTTTCTGCTTCATGATCATTTCCCCCTCTATGGGCCACCTCTCTTCTGAGATGTGACAACTGTATTAAAGGGCCATACACTCAATGATTTGCAGAATAACTGTCCTTCTTAGGCCCAGCAAAATTGTGCCCATAAATTCCACTGCATGTCCTTAGGCAAGCCAGTGCCTCTGAGCTTCAACTCCTCCCCCACCATGTGCAACATGGGGCGGTGGGGGTGATTATATTGACCTTGTGAGGATTGTTGAAATGATGTATGTAAAAGTGCTTTGAAGATTTGAAAATATAACTTGTTTCCTTTTTTTTAAGCCATTTGGGTTCTGGTGTGTGTTACTGAGGGAAAATTCTCTATTCCAAATTGCCACAATGATCAAAAAGAACATACCACTACTTAAAGATGGACTTTCCCCTCTAACAATTAGCGGGTTTTGTTAAATCATAAGCTATAGTTCCCTTAATGGGAATGTGCCTTTCCTTAAAACAGCACCCATAGTGAGCAAATGCAAATCTATTTCAATGTACTGTAATCATTTGTATGCAAATCTGTTCCAATGTAATCATTTAAAAGCCAGATGATTAACCAATTAAAACCTTTAATCTCATTCAGCCCTATGATGTATCAAACAGGAACACAACCCAGCCTTCCTTTCCTAATGGGGACATTCGTGAATTTGTTCCAAGCCTTTTATCTACAATATCCTCTTCCATTGTATCTGCTCTCTCACTCAGTTGTTATTTCTGAATGGCTGCTTTCACCAGCCTATGCTGATGCATTCCCTCCTCTCCGCAATTATTGGTTTGGTCATTCCTGCCATAGTGCTGTATTGTGGAAGTGTGTTTTGTGGTCTCTGGCCAAGGTAAATTGAGGTGAGTTGCCTGTCAAGTTAATTAGGAGCGGTTGGCTGATGCCCGTGTGAGATCTGAGACAGAAAGGAAGAATGAATCTGTAGTCTCTTTGAATGCAGAAAAGGGAAGCAATAGAAAGACAAACCGAGGGCTGGAACTGAAGTTCCTTTTCAAACTGGAGCTAGACTGTTTTACTACATGGTTTCAGAAACATCTTCCACTTCACCAATCCCCTGTTGGTAGCTGGATTGTTGCAGAAACAGAGTCTATATACCAGGTGTGCAGAACCTCTTTCAGCCCGAGGGTGGAATTCCATTTAAGAACATAAGAGGAGCCTTGCTGGATCAGACCAAGAGTCCATCTAGTCCAGCATTCTGTTCACACAGTGGCCATCCAGCTGCCCACGGGAAACCCACTAGCAGGACAGGAGTGCAACAGCACCCTCCCACCCATGTTCCCCAGCAACTGGTGTACATAGGCATACTGCCTCTGACACTGGAGGTGGACATATGGAGGTGGACTCCTCCCTCTCAATCCCTTTTCCTTTTGTGTCATGCCTTTTAGATTGTAGGCCTGAGGGCAGAGACTGTCTAATATCAATCTTTGTAAGCCACTCTGGGAGCCTTTTTTTGGCTGAAGAGCGGGGTAACAATGCTGTAAACAAACAAATAAATCATCATCATCATCATCATCATCATCATCATCATCATCAGGACTAGAATTGATAGCCTTCTCCTCCATGAATGTGTCCAATCCCCTTTTAAAGCCATCCAGATTGGTGGCCATCACTTTGGAAGTGAATTCCGTAGTTTAACTGTGTGCTGTGTGAAGAAGTCCTTCCTTGTATCTGTCCCGAGAAAGACTCCCATTTTGAAGGAGCTCTCGGGGGGCTGCATTCCAGTGGTGGGTGGGCCAAAGGCAAAAAAAAAATAAAAAATAAAAAATACCAGCATATTATAGCTTAAAGATCTTACTGCCAGTAGCTAAGCCTTAGAAGGGGCATTTCAGAATGGGAGAAGAAAACTGCACAAAAGCTGGGAAATCACCGAACAATTGGTGGTTCGGGAAAAGGAGGTGGGGCCAGGGGAAGGAGTGTGAGAGCTGGACTGACCCGGGTTCAAAAGCTTACCCAGCCAGTGACCCTCAGTCCCAGTCACGCAGACGGAAGGAGGAGATAACCGCAGTTAATAAAGATTAAAGAGTTTATTTGTAAGACCCAATTACATGGGATTAAGGCAAGCAATGCAGGCTTCTCTCTTACGCAGAAGAGATGTCCTCACTACATGATTGCAGATTCAAATCCAGGACCCCAGTGGTAAGGCTGAGATGAAGTGAAGTGACTGACTTGAAGTAGAAGTCCAGAACAAGAGAGGGGATGTGTGTCTTACCCCAACTTATATAGTAAGACCCCATTTATAGTATCTATAAATAGGATATTACTCACCTATTATAAACCTGTTTTTCACAACATGTTTACTACAATTGTCCACATGATTCTGAGTCATAGACCTTGACATTATGTCTGGTGACTATTTGCACACCACCTCAGGAGACATCCATGTCAGGTGACAATCTCATTCTGCCCACCATGCAAAACCTAACAAGGAGAACCCTGGAGGGCCAGATTGGGACCCCCAGAGGGCCAGATTTGGCCCCTGGGCCTGAGGTCCTGCACCTGTGCTAGATACTGCATGCTGCACTAGCCCCATCCCCTGACATTCACCTGTTGCACACTGATAACTGCAGAGAGGAAGCCTATGCATGTACAACCCTACACATGTAGGTTTCCATGTGATCAGGAACCCTTCATTAGCAGTCAGGAGGAAGGCTACACTTACTCCACAAAAACTTGTGTCCCCGCTCGGCCATGAAACTCATAGGGTGACTTTGGGCCAGTCACTGACTCTCAGCCTAACCTACCTCACAGGGTTGTTGTGAGGATAAAATGGAGAGGAGGAGGAGAATTATTATGTAAGCCGCCTTGGGTTCCTTGCAGGAAAAAAAAGGTGGGGTATAAATATAATAAATAAATAAATTTAGTGGACGCCACAACGTCTCGTTAATAAGGGCTTGTCTAAGTCGACTTACTGCTGGAGGTGTAATACTGCTAATGCTTCTCTTAATCATATGTTTTGGCAATGATGACCAGTAGTTGCCTCTTTTTGGGTGGAAGTTATAATACAGATAAACTTTGTATTAGAATACTCTTTGATATTTTCTGATATACATGTTCTTTTAAATTATCTACCTGTTTCTTGGAAGTTAAAGCCTGGTCAACACAAACAGATTTTCCACGCCCTGAAGCTTATGTATAATCGATACATCTGGATTTATGCTGTTATATGGATGTTAACATATAAGCAACTGTTAATTTCAGGTTTGGTTTGGTTTGGTTTGGGGGGTTGTTTTGTTGTTGTTTTTAGATTTTGTTTGTTTGGGTGAAATTCACAATTAAAAATTAATTGGAGGGGGGAAAGCCTACACATATACACTAATCTGCGCGAACACCCCCCCCCTTTGCAGATATCTGTGCTCGAGGCACAGACATTGGGGGGCAGGGCCCACAGGATGCAGGATACTGGGGGCAGGAAACGGAGACACAGTCTTGCTCCCCCTCCACCCATTACCCCCCCCCCCATGAGTATGGCTAACTTAGGAATAGGACTGCGTGTCTGCTGCTATTATTTTCTAAAGACTTGCAAGACTTCAGTCAGAAAGTAATAGTGGTGGGCTGCGACGACACGGTCCCTTACACTTTAGGACCCGCCACATAAACCCTTCTCAGGCTAAGCACCAACACTTAAAAACCTGACGGGAGGGTCAAATGAAACCTTTCCCCTACTAATGAGGGAAAAGATTAATACTGGTTATTAAGGATCTATCTTAAATTTATGATACTGTGGGTACAAAGGTGTGTGTGTGTGCAGATTTAAAAGTAATGCAGGTTAATAAATGCCCAGCTGACACGTAGGATTTGGGTAGCAAACAAAATAAACCTAAGTTTATTTTAATTCTCAAAATCATAGTTCCAGAAAATAACTGTAAACCTGCCTACACCAAACACTTTGTAATTAACCTAAGTCCCTATAACTCTAAAGTCTAACTCCTCATACAAGCACTGATTTCTCTCAAAACTCCTGACAGACAAAACACGAATAATCCAACTAACCTAACTTCCCAACTCTCCCCACTCTCTAAACACACTCTCCTAACTCAACTCAAACACTCCTTATATACTCCTCCCCCCACCCTTTTCAAGACATCACAAACCACACCCACTCAGTTCAACATTCCATACTCACTACGCCACATGGGCCAACACAGAAAGCAAAATAGAATCTACATAATTTGGGACACAAAAACTCATTTACTCATAGAAAAGATAAAACCTTCTTTGTAAGAAATTCTGAAAATGGGAGCCTCGTTTAGTGCAAACCACAGGATATTTTTTTTAAAAAAAAAATATCTGTACTGTTATCCAAGAAGATAGAGGCCAGAATTCAATGCAGACTTAAGCACACTTAATCCCATTGATCTCAATAGGCTTAAGTTTGTTTAAGTCCTTGTTGGATTGTGGCTAAAGCACTTTAACCACCTCCCCATTCTCCATTGGGCTGATACACATTTTTAAAGTGTGACATTTTAAAGCTTCTACTAAATCAGCAAGAAACATATTTTTCCCACCATTTATTAAACTGTGGATTAAGAAGATTTGATATTTATTTTTAATTTCACACAGTACAGAAAATTTAAGTAGCATGACACCAATTAAATTTTAGCTCTAATGCCATCACATTGCTAATATCCTGTCCAAATTAGGCCATATTCAGATTTCTAACATTGCTCTCACTGAAGACATCAATTACCTAGGTCAAAAGTTGTAAATATCAGGGAAAGATTGACTGTGGGTATCAGAAGTATGTGAATTCAGTGAGGGGTTTTCCTGTTCCCTGAGCAATTTGGCTCTTAACCAAGTTTTAAAGAAAGTATTTAATAGGAAAATATTGGGATTCAACCTGGGCTAACCTAATTTCTGCATGCAAAGCTAATGCTCTGCTACAGAGCTATTCTCCTGTGTCTCTTGGGCCCTTTAGCAGGGCACATATGTCTACATTAGAATTGCTCCAAGGACTGAGTTGTCAGGAGGACATGTTGCTTCTTGTTCCAGGGGAAGTGTCCCAAAGAAGATGAAGTCCCATCTGAGATAAGTGTGAACATATGAATGAAACTGCATTATATCAAGTCAGATCACTGGTCCATTTAGTCTAATAATACTAGGAGCTTTTCTACATGGTCTCTGCTTGGCCATGAAACTCACTGGGTGACTTTGGGCCAGTCACTGACTCTCAGCCTAACCTACCTCACAGGGTTGTTGTGAGGATAAAATGGAGAGAAGGAGGATTATGTAAGCCGCCTTGGGTTCCTTGCAGGAAAAAAGGTGGGGTATAAATATAATAAATAAATAAATAAATAATGTCATCCCCCCAAGGCCTCTCCCATTCTTTGCAACCATTTCCATGGCTTTTATTTTTAGATCTAGGAAAGTGTGGTATTATTTGGAAATGGCAGGATGAAATGCTCCTGCATTTACGCAATTTGCTATACCACAGCACCATCTAGTGGTTGTGTAATGGAATAGAAAGGCAGAGAAAAGAAAACCACCAAAAAAAGTGTAAAGGAGCAGATCTTAATCCCGCAAAGAATCTGGAAGCAGAAGCCTCAGTAAAGTGGTGGGTTAAAAACCTCATGTAGAAAAGCCCTAGATCTCAGACAAAGATCTTTCCCAGCCCCATCTGCTACCTGAGAACCTTTAACTGCAGATGACAGGGACTGAATCTAGGGCATTGTACATGCTCTGCACTGATCTAGAACCCCAAACCTCTAAAGTAAAAAAAGTATTATTATTTTCTCCAACCAGTTTGTAGGTGCTTTGCTTCACCACTACAGTGCAGAGCAATGTGGCATCAGGTAGGATAAATGATCAAAGACAAATACCAACTCCAAGGCGAACTAGATTTGAATATGATGGAATTAAGAAATATGGGAGAACAGAAGATAGTTTTGTAGAATCAGAATCTACCAACTTGGTAGGCTTTGGGTGGCCAAAGGAAAGACGGTGCAGAGAGGGCCACTTCTCCAAATGGCAAAGCAAAGAGCAACGTTAAAATGAAGCAAAAAGCGTCATGAAAGTAAAATGGAAATAAGCCATGTAGCTCTCTTCCACATCCAGAAATTGTTTGCAAAAACACATTCCATGCACACCTAGACCTGTCTGTGTGCCTGTATGTGTCCACCGCACACGGAATAGGGGTTATGTCACCTGAATACAGTTTGTGTCAGGGATTCATGGGTACTGGATACATGAAAAGGCAAGTAGGGATATGTAGGACCAGCCCCATCCCCTCAACAACGTACATGTCAGCCACACTCTACATCAGGGTGGGCCACTGGTGGTCCTCCAGATGTTTTGGCCAACAACTCCCACCATCCCTCCCCATTGCCTAGGCTGATGGGAGTTGTAGGCCCAAATATCTGGAGGGCCTCAAGTTGCCCACCCCTGCTCTACAGTGAGTCAACACATGATTGGACTGGACCTAGTCAATCAGATGCTTGACACCCCAGAGGAAACCCGATACCTAGGCGATTCCCTTCTGAGCCAACCACACATCATCTAGGAGGCATGGCCAGTGCATGCGTTGTCAATGTCATCAAGCTCCACACATTCCTGCTTGCCCCTTCCTGCATTCAAACAGAATGTCTGAAGAGGGCTACTACAGAGAATCGTGAATTTTGCTCTCAGGAAAACAAAATCACTCTTAAGAAAGATGCCACGGGGAACTAACCTGGTCATTAAACAGATCTCCATATAATAGGCTGGCTCTCAAAGGTTTGTTTTAAAATAAGTTTAATCGGCACCTTCATTCCACTACTTGAATGAAACTTCATTTTAGAGGAGGAAAAGGGTAATAAGGAATAAACTGGGTATTATCCTATTCATATTCAAACTCAATGAACAGAATCTCCATGTTTCTAAGCACACCTCAAAAGTGCCATTTAAATGACAACACCTGTGAGGCCGAACTAGTTTGATCCGGTTTCAGTTAAGCCATTTTATCTGCAACTGAACAACTGCACTGTCACAAATCTAGCGGCTGGCTTGCTGCTATAATAAGGTTAGGAATCGCTCCAAGAGCTTCCTTGCTTTAGGGAGCCATGTGATCTCCCTTAACTCTCCCATTCATTATGTAGGAATCAATGAAATAATGAATGCAATTCAGGCCATGGCCACCCTTCCTCTGTAGAATCGTTCCTCTCCTTCTCAAAACAACTGAATGGAGAAGGCAGTAAAATCGACGCCTCTGCCCCCAATTCCTCCCCACCAAAAGTAGATACTAAGATGGAAATACCTTATTACCATGTTGCAAACAGTAGCTGAAAAGATTCGGCCAAAAAGATCCCCCACCCCTGCCACCTGGGACAAGGGGATATTCCACCTTTATTCCTCCGAACGATTCATCAGACCACATGTTCGTCACAGTTTTTTCAACTGAGCTCAGGGGCCTCCCTGTCAATAATAAAGTATAAAACCTGGTCTGAAGTGGCTTATTTTATTTTATTTTTTAAAGCAGGCAAAAACTAAGCATACTGTAATTGTGTTGTTCCTTTAACATGAGCAAGGACACAATCATACACAAGTACAGACAGGAAAAATGATGTATAACTCCCAGCATTCCCCGGCCTACATAGCTGGCTGAGGGATGCTGGGGAGTGTATGCCTTTTTTCTGTCTAAATATGCATAGGATTGCACCTTAAATCACCTCTGGTCATATTGCTTACTTTTTATTTAACAATTTTTTAATCATTCAATCTAACATACTTTGGACAGACAGGAACGGTGCAGGGCTGTTTGGCGCCCTAGGCCAAATTATATTTAGCGCCCCCCCTTGTACCGTGGGGGAGGGGGCTCCGGAGCAAAGCAGCCCTGCTCTGCAACCACCACCCCCACGCCACCGCCACCACCACCTACCTTCCCCCCGCCCCCGCTGCTGGCTGCTGCTGCTGCTGCCGCCTCCTCCTCCTCCGACGCGATGGGACCCCCGCGCTTTACGACGGGAAGGTAGGTAGGTGGTTGGCGGGCGCGCGGGCGCGCGCGGGGGGGGAGGTGCGGCGGCAGCAGCGGCCAGCAAGCGGGCGGGGAGGCGCGGCGGAGGCGGCAGGCAGGGCAGGAGCGCGCCGGAGGCAAGGAAGGGGCGCAGAAATTCTGCGCCCTCTTCCGCCACGCGCCCTAGGCAGCCGCCTGGGTCTGCCTAGCGGTAGCGCCGGCCCTGTAGACAGAACATGATAGCATCACTAGGAGGGGGACAATTTTCATCGGAACCATGGCAGGGGTAGAAAGGGTCAAAGATCCCCTCCACGATGAAAATCAGGTTCCCGCTATTAATTAAGGGGGGGGGGAACTGATCCACTGTTAATCAGGGGGGGAGAAACTGATGTGGTTCCTAATAATCCATTTAATGCCATATCTAGTTTGGCCCTTGATAAACTGTCCTGCGTTCCCAAACATATTTGTCGAAACGATGCCAGCTCCGGGTTTGGTAGGTTCTCGGATAAGATTGCCTCAGGTGCCCCCATCCTTTCCCTCTCCTTCCGGGCCAAATTCGACTACTGCCTGGGTCAGCCATTCCCAGACTGGCACCCTCCAGATGTGTTGGCTGGGGATGATGGGAGTTCTAGGCCAACACATCTGGAGGGCATCAGGTTGGGGAAGGCTGTCTTTGGGGAAAGGGCAAATGAGTGCACAGGAAGCAGCCGTGGCCCCCGGCATTCTCCCTCTGGGCAAGAGGGAGAGAGCAGGCAAACAGAGAGCAATTGCAGAAGGAGCGGGAGCAGGGCCAGGGTGGGCCACCGTAGTCCTGAGTCGTGGGCCTCGCCTCGGCAGGTGCCAAAGATGCCGAATCCTGACTCTGGCCCTGAGTTGCGCCATGGTTTGTGTGTGAATCAGTTCTGAATTTGATTCTGGTCTCTGCATCTCTGCACTATTCCCAAAGAGAGAGAGAGAGAGAGAGAGAGAGAGAAGGGGGAGGTGGCTTACCTGCACATAGGAGTTCCAGAGGTGTCCTGTTTACAGGGTCTATTTCCTTGTAAAGAGGGAGCACTGAGTTGCATATTGGAAGCTATCACGCTGCTCAAGCTGGCAGCACAAAACTAATATTGCATCAGATTCTCAAGGAGGTTGTTTCCCGGTTCTAGCCACCTCCATCTTAAAACTCCCTGCTCCCTATTTGAGTTTTCCTTATCTGCCATCTTCAAAAGACCAGGTGCAACCTTTCTCTCCCCTGACCACCCTTACGCCCCCCGCCCCTACTAGCAACAGGCAGCCTCAGACCCCGCTCTGCAGGTAAATTGCCCTTTCAGGAAGATATCTCCTATCCATTGGCTACCATAGAAGAAACACCAGCTGATCGTCCTGACCATTATCAAGCAACCCACTGGAACAAAAGAGGGCCAGCTCTTTCTTGACATACCAGAGTAGCAGTTCTTTTTATATCATTAGCCATGGTGACAAAACTGCACATAGATTTCATAGATCATAGAGTTGGAAGGAGCCTACAAGGCTATCGAGTCCAACCCCCTGCTCAATGCAGGAAACTAGAGGAGGGGTCTCCCATCCAAGTAACAACCAGGCCTGACCCTGCTTAGCTTTCCACACTCAGACAAGCTGAGCCAGCATAAGCCACAGACCTGTATTATGATGGGTACAAGGAGGCAGGAACACGGTCAAACCAATATTGCAGCATTTGCTTCACGGTTCTTGCTTATGGCATTATGGATGTTTATGGTTTTATAAGCTGCCTCAAGAATTTTGGAGAGGCAGGTTAAGGTGAGCAAGGAGGGGACATGATAGAGGTGCATAAAAGTATGCATGGTGTGGAGAAAGTGGACAGGCATCTCTCATAATACTAGAACCTGGAGTCATCCAGTGAAGCTAAATAGTGGGCTATTCAGGACAGATACAAGGAAGGACTTCTTCACACAGCACATAGTCGAATTAAGGAATACGCAACTACAAGAAGCAGTGATGGCCTCCAAATTGGACAGCTTTAAAAGGGAATTAGACAAACCCATGGAGGAGAAGGCTATCAATGGCTACTAGCCATGATGGCTTGCCTCCAGGAACAGAGGCAAGGTGCCTTCTGTATACCAGTTGCTGGGGAACATGAGTGGGAGGGTGCTTTTGCCCTCATGCCTTGCTTATGGGCTTCCCATTGGGGTATATTGTTGGCCACTGTGGGTATGGAATGCTGGACTAGGTAAGCCTTTGATCTGATCCAGCACGGCTCTTCTTATACTTCAAATCCATAAACCGAAATAAATCAAGAATCCTGTACAAATTGCTCCATAAGAGTACAACCCGGGTAACTACTTCAAAACAACTATTTTCCTTATTTCCAAGGGCTGGCATCTCAGTGGGAAAACAACAATGTCCATATATAAGAACCTTGTCAGAGGAATGCTGTGTTTACAGCAACACTGGATCTGGAAGCAAAGCAATGGGGAAGCAAATTCATGCCAAATTCCTCTCCTGTTGCAGCACAACTGGGTGCAAGCGCCAGCAGCTGCAAATCCAAAATAACCGCTACTGTTCCCTCGACCTGACTGATTTATCTTGTGGTTTTTCTCCGTCCTTTAATCCTCAGTAAATAATCTCTCACTTCCTTGTGGTCTTTCTAATTCCATGCTTTCAGATGGAACTTCCTGTAAACAGCACTGGCGGATCACAAGTACATGAGACTTTTCCAAGCGATGTGAGACATATTTCACAGAGGTAACTTCAGGATGGATGTGGCTAGAGAAGAACAACAAATAATGGGAGCCAGCCCTGTCATTCTCCTCTCATTTTTGCAGGGCAAGTCAGGAGTAACTAGAGACGATGTAAGAGTACATATGTGATACAGACAGCTTAACTATTGCTATGGCTTGCCCCACTGCATACTGGGATTTGAAATATTGTGATGGTGCTAAGAATTATCATCATCATCATCATCATCATCATCATCATCATCATCATCTGCCTGAAGAACTACAATTCCCGGAGTTCTAGAAGGCAGGGAACCAAGGCCAAAGCCCTCTTCATGCAACCATCAGTGTTTCCAACGTGTCTGAAATCTGGCAGGTCTGATCCCTTGTGGGTTTAGCAGAATGCCTGGAAATTCTACTAAATTGGACTGAAAACACCAAAGTGACAGGTAGTAGAAGAGCAGCTGGGTCTCCCATTTAAATGAATGGGAAATGGATGGAATGACAGGAGCAGATGAAATTTGGCATGGAATGAATGCCATTCTAACAAACAAAAAAACCCAAAATGAATAAATGATAAAAGAGAGAAAATTAATGGAGTAACAAAACAAATTTCACTGTCGTTTCACATCCCTAATTGTTGGAGAGTTTGTCATCTAAGGAACAAGATGGCTTAGAGAGCAATCCTATGGTCCCTGGGCGAGAGAACCATGCCAACCACCCTCTGAGGTTGGAAAATCGACCTCAGAGGAGGAATGGAGTGTTCCATTGGGTGGGGAGTGGAGGAGATGAGAGAGGCCAGGATATGAGTTATCCTGAGCCTCATCCAGCTCCTTCCCTCCCACTCCACAGCGCCCTCACTAGATGGCAGACTAAAAGGCCCATCTAGCAAAATCTGCAGGGCAGGAGGATGTAGAGGCGGACATTGCCTCCACCACTCCTCCCACCCTGCATTGGATGATTGGATGCCTCCAAGTTCAGGGGCTTCTGCTCACCAAGGGTGCCGTCAATAGGACTGCACCCCTATGCAGGTCCCCTGTGACCTGCCAGGTTCCCAAGACTTCCAGTCAGGAGAGGCTGGTGGCTCCAATGTCAGCGGGACTGTGTATCCACTCCAGGTTTTACTCTGAACTTTAAGGAGCTGTCCATAGTGCCAAATCTATTTTGGGGATAGGGTTCGGCACCATGGATAGCTCCTTTAAAGTTCGGAGTGAAATCTGGAGTGGATACACTGGCCCACTGACATCAGAGCCGCCAGCCTCCACTGCTTCCAGTGCCAGCTTGCCTTTATTATCCTGCTTCTTGCCCTCTTGTTATCCGATCAAGCCTGTGGTGCCACCTCATTGGGAGGGACACAATCTTAAATGAACAAAGCTCTAGCACTGCCTTTATACGATTTACTGTTGCCTTGATATGGAAATTTCCTCTTGACAAGGTTCCTAACTCCGCTATGAAGATTCAAGTGGTAAAAATCCTTCCCCAGCTTATCTTGATATTTATAGTCAAAAATGTTTTAATCAAAGGACCCTGTGCAAAAGAGGAACATAGATGTGAGACAGTGCTTACGGCTAGGTGCTACTTTGTGAAGTCTGAAGAGGAATGCACTCTGGAGCAAAACTTGTTTTGATGTGTGAGAACTCTACATCAGCTCTTACTTCACTACACCACATTTCTGGCACTGAAAAACCTGCCTTGGGTAACTGCTAAATGCACAGAGAATGTGAGACTACAGAAAAGATGCTGGTCTAGCTGTAATATTTCATTGCTTGGAATGTTACTGAAGTGGATATATGTTCTGACAAAAGTATGCTTTTTTCATACAGGAATGTGCCCGTGCTTTCATGCACTTTCAACTTGCATACTAAGAATTTTCTTCATGCACAGAAAGCGTGAAGTGACTTACGACAAAACAGTACTAACCAGCCTGGCCCAAGACTTTCTGCTGCCTCAGGTGAAGGTCAAGTTGGCACCCCTGCCCCCCCCCCGGCCATTCCATTCCAAGTACAGAAGCCAACCAGGCTGGCAATTGAATCTTACTTCAATCAGGGCCGGTGCAAGGCAGTTTGGTGCCCTAGGCAAGGTCAGATATTTAGCGCCCCCCCTCCCACTTGAGCCCTCCCTCCCTCCAGCCCTATGCCCATTATGAAATAAAAGTCAATGGGCAAAACCTAAAAAATTTATTATCATAATAAATTATTATCCTCCTCCTTAGCATATTTGATCACCGGGATTCTCTGGTCTGTCTTCCCTCTCTTTCTCCCCCCTCTCCTTTTCTTTTCTTACCTCTTCTCTCTCTTTCATTCTCTCTCTCTCTCTCTCTTCTTTTTGTTCCCCTCCCCCTTTACCTTCTTTTTTTTGTGTATGTGCAAAATTTATCTCTCCTCCTCCCCCCCCACACACACCCCATCTCCTCTCCTGCAAGCTCCTCTTCCCCCCACCCTCTCCAATTTCTACTTTCGGGTGCATGCAAAATTCTGGTTTATTTTTTGCTTCTGATATTTATTATTAAATAAAAATTTATTATTAATTTTTTTTTGCTCCCCCAGGCCCCCTTCCTCCTCCTCCCCCACCCCCACTCCTTTTATCATTCTCCCTGGCTAGGGGTGGGGGTTCCTCAGCTTGGGGAGAGTTCACTCTGGTTACCCTCCTCTCTCTTTCTGCCTCCCTCCACCCACCCACCCACCCACCTACCTCCTCCAGCGCCGCCGCTGCCCCCTCCCTCCCTAACTGCCCCCCCTCTTCTCCTCCCCTTATCGCCCCATGTGCTGTACGAGAAAGCAGCTTTGCTAAAGAGACCCACTTGCGAAAGAAACAGGAGCGGCATAAGGCTCGGGCAAGCGGCAGCAGCAGCAGCAGCAGCAGCAGCAGCAGCAGCAGGACGGCGAAAAAAAGGAGAGAGCCGAAGTAGCCGCAGCAGGGAAAGAAAAGGAGGAGGTGGAGAGGGGGGGAGAAAGACAGAAAGAGAAAGCAAGCCTGGGGACAAGAAAAACAGAAGAAGAGACCAGCACACGGAGAGAGAAAGAAGCGAAGTGAAGGGGGGGAAACCAGAGAGGCTTCTGATTTGGTGTGGTTTCTGCACCCCATTTAGCCATGCGCCCTAGGCAGCTGCCTAGTTGGCCTAGTGGTAGCACCGGCCCTGACTTCAATACTGGTGTTGGTATAGTATCTTCCACCACACCTGAAAGCAGCAGAATGTAAGAACATAAGAAGAGCCCTGCTGGATCAGACCAAGGTCCACCTAGTCCAGTATTCTGTTCACACAGTGGCCAACCAGCTGCCTGTGGGAAGCCCACAAGCAGGACATGAGGCAACACCATGAGTGCAGCTGGTGTACATAGGCACACTGCCTCTGATACTGATACTGATGGCATATAGCCATCAGGACTAGTAGCCACTGATAGCCTTCTTTTGCAGGAATTTGCTCAATCCCCTTTTAAAGCCATCCAGATTGCTGGCCATCACTGCATCTTGTGGAAGTGAATTCCATAGCTTAACGATGTGCTGTGTGAAGAAGTCCTTCCTTTTACCTGTCCTGAATCTCCCACCAATCAGCTTCATGGGATGCTGAACCCTTTGGGTTCTAGTATTATGAGAGAGGGAGAAAAATGTCTCCCTGTCCACTTTCTCCACATCATGCATAATTCTGCACACCTCTAGCCTGTCTCCCCTTACTCACCTCTTTCCTAAGCTAAACAATCCCGCTGTTGTAACCTTTGCTCATGGGAGAGTTGCTCCAGCAGCCCCTTGATCGTTTTAGCTGCCCTTTTTCCAACTCTACAACATCCTTTTTAGGTGCGGCGGCCAGAACTGTACACAGTATTCACAGCATAGGGGATGCAGAACACGCCACGTGACACACACGGCTCTGTCCTCCAACAGAGGGGAAACAGCTGGGGGCTACTGCTGATGCCCCCTCCACAGTACTCGCCATCTGCTGCCTGAGGCAGCCACCTCACTCTGCCTAATGGCAGAGTGGCTGGCCCCGAATGCTAATGGCATGACACCGTATAGCACATCTTTACCTCTCATCCTATTGAAAACTTTGGAGACTCGTTAGGGTGGTATTTTTTATTGGGGGGGGAAATGGCTGATTTAAGGATGTAAATACTTTCAAGGTACATGGATCCCTGAGCATCATGCTACGCCTGCAAAGAGGATGCAGTTATGCCTTTTCACACCCCACTCTTGCCCTGGTCCTCTCACGTGGCCTCCTTTCCCACCTGCTAGGGGACAAACCAAGAGTTCTGTTTCCTCTAGCAGGAGGGAAGTAACAGGAGTGAGGGAGGAGCAAATTGGTAGACACCATCCTATACTTTGTCCCATCTTTCTCAAATACTCTACAAAATATTATTTGGCTAAGGGAAACCACCAAATTTCTGAATGGAACTCTACATGGCTGGACTGCAACATCTAAACATTCACACACAGCGATTCAGTTCGCACGGTCAAAACAAGCCTTGTTTAAATTGGCGGTGTGTGCTGGCACGTGCCAGCCAGGCACCGTTAGCCTAATTACCTGCACGGGCGCAGCTTGTCATGTCGTCCAAACCCGGGCGGCATGGCTTGTTGGAAGGGGAAACAAATAACCTATGGTCTGTTGTTGGGTTAGCTGCGCATCTAACCTCACGTTTAGATTACTGTAATGCGCTTTATGTGGGCCTATCCTCGTTCCTGGTCTGGAAACTGCAGGTGGTGCGGAGTGCAACAGCCAGGATGTTGAGTGGAGTGCCTGGCCATGCACATATTGCACCCGTGTTAAAGCAGCTGCACTGCCTATTAGCTACCAAGCCAAGTACACGGTCTTGCTGCTGGCATATAAAGTCCTGAACAGCCTGGGACCAGGTCACCTGTCAGATCGCCTTCCCAAATACAGACCTGTGCAAGCATTAAGCTCATCGGAGGAGGCCTGCAGATTGCCGTCTCGTGGCCACCAGGACGTGGGCCTGTTCCGTGGTGGCGCCCAATTTATGGAATGATCTCCCGGCTGGTATTCGGATACTGCCAGCTGTATCATGCTTTAGGCACCAATTAAAGACCCGCTTCTTTACTCAGGCCTTCCCTGAGTGAATGTGCTCCCCAGCCTGTTTGTTTGTAATTATGGTGTTGTACTGGTTTCATTTGATTTCAATGTCTTATATAAATGTTTTAAAATATTTATGTATTTTAGTTATATTTTAATGTATATTGTAATGTATTTTGATGTACTTTGGATTTTCTTGTGAACCACTTAGAGATACTTTAAAATATGTTCAGCGGTATATAAATCTATTAAATAATAATGATAATAGATGATGATAATGATGATGATGATGATGATGATGATAACAACAACAATAATAATAATAATTTGTTTGACTGTGCAAACTGGCTCAGTGTATCCCTATATAACTAACCCCAGTTAGTTTCAATTAATGTTGGACAACTTTTTGTCTGTACAGCTTGGTACTGGGGGGGGGGGGGATCCGATGATAATCAGCATTAATCAGCAGAAGTTACAATAAAAAAGGACCAGTGTTTACTACTCTCCTCTACTCTCTGAAAACAGAACAGCATCAGTTAATGAAAAAATAATTTAATCTCAGTCGAAGGAGGTAAACAGACAAGAACAACAAAACATAGGCTGCCCAAAATCTTCTTTAATTTGGTAAGATGAAACCAATACATTTAGACAAAATTTTCTGCACATTGTCTATGAGATAACGTATAGCGTAGTTGGGGAGTTGTAAACACACTTTAAAATGTATTTAGAGCTTTTAAAGGATGATGCAATGGGAACATAATTACTGTATCTGCAGACAGAAAGTGTATTCTGAATCACATGTGTACCATATGCCAAAGGCTGTATTTTTTACTCAAATATGTAATGGTTGTTGCTGACAGTTTTGGGGGAAACATTTGGAAATGAAAGGATAACTATTTTACATGCACACACACACACACACACACACACACCATTCACTTTTCTGATCCTAAACTTGTTATATATATACAAACATAAGTTAGAAAAGCAGTAGTAAAAGCAAAGGGTGGCAGGAGGAGGCAGCAACAGAAAGGGAAATATTGGGGGAACAGAGTAAAAAGAAGAAGAAGGGGGAGGGGGAGGGGGAGAGGGAGAGAGAGAAGCTCCTAAAATTCCTTTTCTAGATCAGACCAACCACATGTCCCCAAGAAGTTTACAACCAGGTGGTACTAACTGTTCCTCATTGTGTATGTCATCAGAATCAAAATCTTAGAGGAATATGGAGGATCTATTGTACCTTTCATGACCAATTGCCATTGAAAGATGCAGCCTTCATTTATTTTTTTAACCCCCATTTGAAACCATCTCATTACAAGATAGTATATCTTGTGGTAATAAATTCCATAAGTTGATGTGTTGTGTGAAGAACTAGCTTTGACTTGAATAGGATGGCCGGAGAAGAAAACGGTGCACCGCCAAAAAAAGAGGACAAAAGAGGACACAAAATTGCACATGCTTGTTGATATATTAATAGATGCAAATTTAGAAATAATGACTATAATTGACATAGATATAACCATAATGGGAAAGACTGTGCCCCCAGACCTACCCCAAGGCCAAAGTAATTAGAACACGCACACACATACCTTTCACTAATCAACAGAAAGAATGAATGAAGCAAGTGTTGCTGAGCCAGGGAAAGAATAAGGACGGAGCTGGTACGTTTCTTTTGAAGCATAGTACATGATCCACAGTGTTAGTGGTGGAAGGAAATCCTTCCTGACCCACAAGTATGAAGGATTTTAAAAAAAAAAAACTGAGAAAGGATAAGAAGCTCAAGATCATGACACACTCTATCCAAAATGTGGGATCAAAGTGTAGAATTAGAATAACCATTATATAATAATATATTTCACAGTAAAAGTTTATAGTGTGATATGGCCCAGGGGAAAGCAACGTTGGGCTATGGGACACCCTATAAAAATGGACATTGGAATATCCTGATTGTGTGGCAATGAGTTAACTGCTGTGTCTTGGGTCAACACCCCTATCACAAACGAATATATTGGGGGGAAATTAGTGCAATAATATAACCATGTGTACCATTAGGTGCTTACTTTATAGTAGATGGCACAATCCAAGCAAAGGACCATGATGCCATAATCTATGTTTTTTGTATGCCAGCACAATAAAACATGTGTACAATATGATTTGTTCATTTTCTATGTTCTATGTGATCTGTGATGAAACAAGCAAATCAGTATGTTCACAGGCTGGCCTCTTCTTATTGATAGATTTTCAGCCTGATATCACATCTCATTGTGCCACTATTGGCAATCCAAATTTCAGGGTTAATCCTTATATCATATGACTGTTGTTGCTGGGTCAGAAAGACAACAGTAAACCTAGCCGTGACTCAACTAGTAAACCACACAAAAATGGATGGCTATTAAAAGTGAAGTACGGTATTTGTGATGCCATCTTACCTGGAAGGGATGAGAACCATCAATGGCATGGGAGATGGGGTGGAGGAGTGAAGGCCTAGGCCTCCACAGAAAATGGGGGTCTGGTTGACAAGGGTCTGGCTGCAAAGTGTGCACTGTCTGGCAAACGTTCTTTCATAGAGTTTCATAGATCATAGAGTTGGAAGGAGCCTACAAGGCTATCGAGTCCAACCCCCTGCTCAATGCAGGAAACTAGAGGAGGGGTCTCCCATCCAAGTAACAACCAGGCCTGACCCTGCTTAGCTTTCCACACTCAGATAAGCTGAGCCAGCGTGAGCCACTTTGTGCACACAGTGTGGCAAAAACAGCTTCATCGATTAAGGCTTGCATGGGGTGAACATCTGCTGATGTGATGTGAAACTAGATAGATGATAGATAGATAAATGATAGACAGATAGATCCTGAGGATGGATACTGATGATTAGCAGGGGGCTACATGAGCATGAAGAGAGAGTCTGAAGAGAATAATCTATGTGTCCGGGCTGTCTCCCCTTTCTCCTTCCAAGAAGAATCCACACACAGGCTTCTAACTGAAAAGCTTTACAGAGGCCAGGCTAGCAAACTGGCTTTGAATTACAAAGAAGTGATTAGCAGAGTCAATCACAAGACAAGCTTAGTTAGAAAAATAGCCATTAAGGAAGATTGCCCTATTGTTGAGCAGTTGATTCCAAACTGGGGACCTCTCCTCCCTTCCAGACTCAAAACCACGCCCCCCCCTAAGGCGGGTCCTTATTCTTAAGAGCCAATCTCTCAGAGTGCCTGACATTTGTCAACTGTTCCCTCCTCCTTAGCTGACTTCTGACCCTGGGGGTTAGTGATACTTGATTCCCCCTCCTCCGGATCAGAGAGTTCAGACTGCTTTCTCCGGGAATTTGACACCAATTGTTCCTCCCTGCCTGTAGAGTCTATCTCCAAGGCTCCTGGTCTTGGAGATCCAGGACAGGTGCCTCTCCCCCCCCTTCCAACTCCCCCTCCTCCCCCTCTTCCTCAGCATCTGTCCCCAGGTCCTCCACTGCAGGAAGAGTGGGCCAATCCCTACACTATGAAGAAGTAGAACAAGACCTTACTTAAGGGGATAGAAGTGGCTTAAGATGTTGTGTAGGATCTAAATATCACTGGACATGTAGTCACAGGACATGTTACTGTACTTTTGTGAACTCATTGATCAGGATTCATACATTTGTCAGCTGAACTTGCTATATTGGTTTTGGTGATACCACTGGATAGGTTTGCTGACATGATTACATCAGTTGGATGACCTCAGTATTGTAGGATAGCATACAGAGTGGCTTGTGTCTGTATGCTGGCTTTTCTGAATATGGTAAAAAATAAAAAAGATAGATGACAAAGGGGATGTTAAGTGAGCAAGCAACAAAATAAACCTCTAACACAATAAGACCTTTGGGGTGTGGAGACAGACTCGCTGGTCAACAGACTCCAGGACGGATCTGCCTGTTTTGTCATTGAAGCCTTGCCCTGGGTTGACGGGAAAAGGACTCACTTCCACCTGAAGACCAGAAGATCATTGTGTAAGATTGGATTGCAGTGAGCCATCACTGTTTGGTATTATATCCCCTGTTGTGATTGGACCCTTGTGAGCAATTGAGGTGTATTGCATGGTAGCCTTGGGGACAAATGCATTGTTGTGCAGCCTTGTGGGCCAATGCATCCTATCTGTAATTAATAAAACTGAGTCATATTTTTCCTCTTTTGTGGTCTGGATTTCTGTTCCCGAATACACAGCCTATATAACCCTGATAAACCCTTCTGCTGACGAGTGGCAGCACTTACATGTTGTCATTAAGAAGGGTGGGGTAAAGGGCTCAGTGCCTTGGGTATTATCCATATCGCTGCAGCCACCTATCCCTGTTCAGGAGACTCTCCTGCTTGAAATCCCTGAACATTCGTTGTGCCTGCGCTAACAAGCTCATGCGGCCTGTAGTCAGAAAAACGTGAGGCTCACAAGCACACACAGCTGTTACTATGACAACCTTTAAGAGGAGACTCACGAAAGGCCTGATTTTAAACATATATATCGATATAGATCATGAGATGCAAGGCAACCTTTGTGTATGATATCTCTCTCTCTCTCTCTTTCCATTCATCTCCCAATTTCCTTTTCCCTCCCTCAGCACACACCACTGCCTACAGCTTATGCTCCAGTGAGCTCAAGGATGATGCACTCTCCACAGAACTACAGCGGAAAGCCGTGCCCACTGACCTAGGCAAATTCTCAACTCTGATAGGTAGTGACAGGCCTTCAGTTTTCAGGTCAATACGACTTCATTCACTACATCCTTGAAGCAGGACAGGCCTCAAAGAGCACAACACTCTTCTGCCTCCCCTCTGCCTGTTGAGGTGTTCCCCACAGGTACTGGCAGGGGCACCACGCCGTGTCGGATTCTCCATGCTGCTTCACCACCACCCCCGCCCCCAGGTCCATGGCTAATTGGCAAGGGATTCTGGGAGCTGTAGTCCAGCAACATCTGGGGACCCAAGGTTGGGGATCCCTGGTCTAGAGGCAGCTATGGAAGGGTTGTAACTCACTAGCAGTGCACCTGCTTTGGACACAGGGGCCCCCAGGTTCAGTCCCTGGCATCTCCAGGTAGGGCTAGGAAAGACCCCAGTCTGAAATCCTGGACAGCCACTGCCAGTCACTGTCGATGATACTGGGCTAGATGAACCAATGGTCTGACCCAGTGAAAGGGTGTTCCCATGTGGCCAGAAATGCTTCCGTTGATTTCTCTCCATTTCCCCTCAATTTTGCCTCAGGAAGATGCCGAAATGCTAGACACCCCCGTGGCCATCATGTCCTGCATGATATGGATGAAAAGGAGGCTTGAAAAGTGGGGTGGGAATACTACTTGTATATAATGCACAGCACTGCAGGGGGCATGCATCAGATGCTTCAGATGGAGCCTGAATATCAAACTGAGGGGGGCAACTTCAGAGGTCTTTGGTCCTCCTCCAAAGCAAAGCGGATCTTATCCAAAAGCAGTCCAAAGCAAAGTAGGCTGATCCTGCTTCAGAGCTTCAAGAAGGTTGTTTTTACAAAGGGTTTTTTTTTCTGTCCAGTGGATGCCTTTTCTGAACCTCCCCCAAGCTCACTATAAAAGGAAAACATGGGGATAAGTGGATATGGCCACGCCCACCTGATGTCATTTGCTTCCCGGCCCAAATGCCAGGTGGATCTTCCATCTGGGGCTTGGGCTGGGAACCAAGTTTCACTGCACGCAGACAAAGCCCCGTGCACAGTGAAGCAGAGCTGGCCAGGTCCCTGTCGCTCTTCCAGAGGACGACCACAAGTCACCCCAGGGCTGTAGAGGTTGAGTGAGTGCACTAAGAAACATTGAAATAAGTAACCTGAATAAAATGGCTAAGAAATGTTCTTTGAGTCAAGGATGTAAAACCTGGTAGCCTTGAGGATGTTTCATAGCGCCATGAGAGTGATAGTTTGAATGATACCTCCTTGTTCGTTTTCTTTCACCATGATCTTTTTCCAGGAACTAGAAACTGCGGGACGTATGTATTACAAATAAGTTTGCAAAGAGGCTACATCAGAACAAAGATTAGAACCCAGGTCCTTAGCACCCTATAGTCAACTAAAGGTTCAGTTCCCTTTCATTCTGCAAACCTGCTTTCATTCTAATTGAAAGGCATGGCTTTGGTACCCTGTATTTTTGAAGTGGAAGAAAAACTGAAGTGGAGCAAAGCAATATGTTCTTAGGGAAGAAACAGCCCATCTCGTATAAGAGGTGCTTTTCTCCCTTTAATGCTAACCAATTAATTTTGGGGGTATTTTTATTTGTGGAGGGAGGAGGAGTTATGTATGTTACAAGGTTTGGGGGGGGTGTTATATTGACCAGCAATAGCAGCAACCCTCCTCTCCTAAGAACATAAGAACATATTTGAAGAGCTGTCTAGTTGAAGTCAGGATCCTGGTAGCCTCGAAGTAGCACCTGGACAGCAGACTGAGATGGCACATGGGTTGGCTTGACAGACAGTCTTCCTCACTATGATGAGAGGTATTCAAATTATATTTAAATTGTTGTAAGTATTTCTAAAATTTGCATGTATAAATATAAATTAGCCTATGCATATCTGTGTCCTCCTTTGTCTGCTTTTTTGGTTGTAATACATACATGTCCATCTGTCGTAAATCAGTCTGTGGGTGACTGGTCCACAGATAAGCCATTGTCATTAACACAGTCCAAGGTTGAAAGCCAAGAGATCTGTCCGAATCCAAAATAGAATGAAGCAGTGTAGGAGCAGGCCGAAGCGTGGTCAGGGGTGTTCCGAAGTCAAGGAAGCAGGAGTCTCGGTCCGGGGGCTGGCAGGAGTAGCTGGCTACGGTCGAGTCGCAATGACAATTGCTTCCAGCGCCCGAAGTGTGTCTGGGGCCTGTCTTTTAAACAGGCGCTGATTGGCAAGGCAGCACAGCTGGGCCAGGCTGCAGAGGACACGTGCCTGGCCCCGCCCCAAACACACTCTGGCACAGCTGCCCCATGTCTTCCAGATGGGGGCACAACACCATCCTAGTTTCACCACATGGAGCAACTGGGTTTGAAACACCTGCTACTGGACTGTCTTGTCCTATATCAGTTAAGCGTTAGATATTGCTCACACCCCCTGTACTTCTACATCCTATTTTCTGATGTACAAAAACATTTCCATCCCAGCTCTCAGCCCTAACAAGATGTCTCACAGTAAAAATAATTTATGATGAATGATAAAGACACAAAAACTAAGCACAGAACCAGATAAACCATTTGGTTGCCACTGAAAGGGCCTGGCCCTGTGCCCCAGTCAATCATAGTTCTGGTGGGAATGGGAGACAGAGTAAGGCCTTAGATGAAGAACACAGTAGGCGGTTATAACAGGCTCATGTGGGAGAAGACTGTCCTTCAAATATCTTGATCCCACACCATTTAGGGCAGGGAACGTGCAGCCCTGCAGCTGTTTTTGAACCGTAACTCCCATCATCCCTCACAATTGGCTACGCTGATGGGAGGTGCAGTCCAACAACATCTGGAGTGCCACATGGTCCCCATCTTTGATTTAGGGCTTTATAGGTAATAAGCAACACCTTGAACTGGATCTGGAAATTAACTAGAAGCCAGTGCAGATGAAGTAAATTATGTTCTGTAAAGTGGGTCAAGATAACATTCTGTCCACTGCAATTTTACACCAGCTGAAGTCTCCAAACACTTTTTAAGGGCAACTCCATATAGAGCACCCTACAGTAATCTAATCTGGGTGTGACCAAGGCATGTGTGACAGTGTCCAGACGTACTTTGTTACTTTCAGTTGGCTCCCCCTGGATTGTTACTAGTCCCTCCCTTCCCTGTGTCTTCCATGTTCCCATTGGTGCTCAATTACAGCACCAAAACAATTCCCTGTATAGGAGGCATGGTCATGCTATTTTTATTCAGAATATGAATTCAGGTAGCCTTAATTCTGGGTTATTAAGATTTTATCCGATCCAAATACAGTACTGATCTCAACAGGTAATGCTATCTCCCGTTTTCCCTTTCATGGAGTAGCGATATATAAAAGTGCCTCTTAGAAATTATGCAAATTAAACTTGTTGATTTAGCATATTTATTTCCCACACTGTGTACATTTGTGGTGCCGTGATTTGAAGAACTATATTGTAGCCACCCTAACAAAAACAACTTTGCAATGCTCTTCTTTCTTCTGGACCATTTTCACTATGAGAAGCCCCATGGAAATCAATGGGATTACCTTTGAGAAAGTGAATTTATTAGCATTTTAGCCTTCAGCATCTAAGGATTCTGTTGCACTATTGTGAAGAAATGCCCTGTATATAACTATTGTTGTTATGTAAAGTATACTTTGTGTGGCCTCTATGAGGTTACAGACAGTGTATCTGCATATGCTTGAGGCCTTGTTTTGTTACTGCATAGTAGTGCTTAGTGATATTCTGAAGGGGGTGAAAGAGACAATCACTTTGAATATTGTTAGATGGGTTCTGGATCAGGTAAATTCAATTTTGATTGGCTGGGGAATCTATCTAGGTGGGAAAGAGCAGTTAGGAAATGACAGTTAAGGAGTTACAGTTGACAGTTTGAGTTAGTCAGTCTTTAGAGCATGAGGGAGGAGGTGTGCTGGTTGGTGTGTGGTGTTATGGAAGGAGTTAGAGAAAGCTGAGGAGAAAGCAAACAGCTAAGGCCTGAATATTAAGCTGTTCCTTCTCTGTGGAATAACCATATGTGGCTGGTGAAAATCAGGTGTAGGGAGCAGGCGGCTGTGTTATGCCAGGAGGCTGCCCTAAGATTTTGCCAGAAGAAGGTTATACAAGCAGTCTGTAAAAACCCAGATAAACTGTCTAAGCAGCCATAAATACAACAGGAGAAGCTTTGGTGTCAGAGGAAGACTACCCAGAAGCTGGACCTGGTTGTAAGTGTATTTAGCTGGGTGGAGGTTTAGGAAATTTGGTCTGAGGTAAAATAAGTCATTAAGAGCTTTTCTACATGAGGCTGTTAATCAGCTGTTAAACCTCTGCATCTATTTTTGGTTTCATTGCAGAATTGAGATCCAAACACTACATGAGGAGCATTTTCTTTCCTGCTTTTCTGCTAAATAATCTCTAGGTGGCACTGTGGTGTAGCGGAAAAGCGTAAATACACAAGAAGAAATGACATTTTCTTTCGCTTTCACAATGAAATACCACATTTTCCCTGCTCTAAAAAAAAACTTGGCGAAAGTGCTCATTAGACACAGAAGCAAAACTGTCATGACATCATCTAAAGAACCTGTACACAACCATGAGTAGGGAATGATGAGTGTATGATAAATGCATCATGTAGAAAAGAAAAGCCCTAAGACGAGGCTTGTAGGACTCTCTTGAGTCCTTAAAAACTGTCACTAAGCAGTCTTTTGAAAATCCCAAAGTAAATATTAGTAAGCCCTTATGTACAAAACATCCCTTTAATAAATTACTTGTTTAATAGTTCATCTTGTCTCTAGTGTTGCTGCCCATCTCACACTGAAGCCTCTTATACCAATCTACTAGGGTTTTTTTAAGTATTTCCCAAGAATTGGTGGTAGCAGAAAAGGATCAGCTTATAGAACTCTGAGTTACAGTGCCAGAGAGTTCCTTAGGCCCCAAAATATAAGCATTTGCTATAATAAGAAACCTCACAGGTGGAATTTCTTCAATTTGATAGAAAAGAATTTGCTTCCAAAAAGAAATTCAAAGGAGAAGAAAATTTCAGAGAAATTCTCATGGTTTGGGTCTGGCGTTCTTCTGCTTACCTTACTTATGAGGTGGCTGAGGAGTGTGCATGAGTGTCCTGTCTCTCATTGTACAATCATCTCTCCAGCAGCCTGTAGCTTCCTGGGCTTCAATTAAAGCCCAGGGGAAGACATCATAAGGCAATACATCCCACAGGGCTTTTTGAAATCTGGAAGTGCAAGCAGCCTGCCTGGGAGGCTGCAGAGCAATGGAGAGAGGAGAAAGAAAAAACTCACACAGCACCCTCAGCTAGTTCACAGTTATTACGGTAAGCTCAAAGACATCACCAATATAAATACAAAATAAGGTATAAACTGCCCTGAGAATGAGGCAGAAAAATGGAAGACGCTTTAAAGAGGGAGAAAACTTTCAGGAAATTGGAGGGCAAATTTTGACACAACACTAGCTCTACCTCTTCCCTGGAGCCGTATACAACACACTGCCCAATTCATACCTGCATTGTAGAGGATGCAAGATGAGGGCTAGGTTGCCATCACAACTGATACTGTTGCCACTTGCAGTGGCAGCGCAAACCCCCCCCCCGCCGCCGCGAGAACCCTTAGGGGGGAAAGAAAGAAGCTGTGCCTACCTGTGAGAAACTGTTTGAGAATTTCTCCTCCCCTTGGAGAAATTCAGTGAAATCATTCCCCCGATTTCTCTGTCCACAAAGTATGCACACTGCTCTTACCTCATGTGAATTTGGCCTCACTGTTCATGAGTAGTCTTGTGAGCGGTTGTGTGTTTTTTTTAGGGTTAGCCATCTGTAGCAATGTCTGCACCAGCTCTTTGATTCACTACCATACACACTCACAGGCAACAGATTCAGCTTGGAGCTGTTGTAAACACAGTAATCTGTCCCTTCTATAGCAGCGGTAGACTTTAAGATGCCAGCACTATGGAGGAAATCAGACAGTCACTAATAACATGTGGAGCAATGGAAAAACATGAGATTATTTTAGCTTTGCTATGCCAAATCATCTATCTCGGGACTCTGTAGGATTGTCTGGACTTAGCTTGTGCCAGTGTCACACACAGTGGTATCTATCTTTTACTCAGCAGCAACTGTTGTCTGTCTGGGTGTTTCATTAATGGGCTCCCAAAGAGCTCACAATTCACATCCACATGTAGAAATCTATGAGAAATTTGTTGCAGTTCATTTTGACCAGGATTTACCCAGTTTATATCTCCTGGAACTGAATGTGGACCCGAATGCAATCTGCTGTCAAAGTCCATACATTTCTGAACTTGCGATGTGATCCTGCTGGGGGGCGGGAAGGCATTAAAAAATACAGGTCTGACAGAGGTATATTTTAAAAAAAAAGGCACGAAAAAAATACATACATTTGAAAAATGTGCATGAAAAATGCATACGTTTCAAAAATGTTCACAAACAGGCTTTCAATCAATGGGAGAAAGTGTGTACATTTTTAAAATGTGCACAAAAATACACACACATTTTCATGCAAAAAGAAAAGTTCACAATCTGATACGGACACAAGTTGGTGGTGTATAGGAAATGCATGTGCAGCTTCATTTGACAAAAAGGTGTTCAGTGAAATCAGGATTCATATTCCAAGGTCTCCCAACCTTTGCATTTCAGCTGCCTCATCAGCTAAGGTCCACCAGACTCTCTGTGGCATCAAATAAGTTAAACTAATGGGAATTCAGAGAGGCTGTGATGCTTCTACTCACAAAGCCCTGTGTGACATTAGAGCAGACCTACAGGCAATGGAAGTAATTGAGGGCACGCTAAATAAGAGAATGGTTGGATCATCCCCATCTATGAATTTCATTTGTTCTTTAGCTGAATTGTCTCTAAAAAAAAATTCTTTCAATTCGAAGGTCAATTCTACTGGCAAATTTCAGGCACAGCTATGGGGTACAAATTTGCCCCAGAGCTAGCCAATCTTTATATGGATTATTGGCAACAGCAATAAATTCTTTCTGCCAACAATGAATGTTACAATCACATTGTTGTGTACAAAAGATTTCTGGATGATATATTTATCATATGGAGGGGGTCAGTAGAAAAATTGAGGGACTTTGCACACAATGTTAATAGTTAATAGTCAATTTGTGGTGACTTATCACCAACACAGGATTAATATTTTAGATGTGGAGGTGAGAATAGAGAATTATAGAATCCAACCGGGTGTATATAGAAAAGCGACAGATGCCAATTCATTTTTGGCTTATGATAGTTTCCATCCCAGCTATTTGAAAAGGAATCCACCATATTCCCAGCTGATTAGATTGCATAGAAATTGCAGCCATGAGAGGGATTTCTACATCCAGGCCAGCATTCTCCTGGGGCAACTTAAAGAAAGAGGTTACCCCTCCAGGCTATTGAAACATGCATTCTATAAAGTGAAGAGCTGGACAGAAGGATGCTAATAGGACCCGAGCAACATCACACTAATCAGGATAGGTTCATAGTACCCCTGACCTACAATGGGTATACAGCGCAAATCAGAACTGCTATTTGTAAATATTGGTATCTGTGGGCAGAAATTCCAAGATGCAGAGGAAACCCAGTGTTTGCATACAAATGGGCACGTAACCTGAGAGATGTACTGGTTCATAGTACTTTAAAAGCTCCTCCACCTTTCGTAATTTCCAGTGTAAGTGGAAATAAGGTTACTGGGAATTATCCATGCAGCCAATCCAGTGTGTGTAACAATTGTATTAAACTTAAGTCATTTAAAAATCCTTTTGGCAACAGCTATCATTATATGAAGGAATTTGTAAAACTGCAACAACAAAGATGTTATTTATGTTATTAAATGTCCTTGCAATCTGATATATGCTGGGACGACTACTAGAGCTGTCAGAATAAGGATATGTGAGCACAAGAGCTGCACCCGTTCTAGAAGACTACAGGCCCCTATTTCATGGACATGGAGCATGATGAAAATGATCTGAAGTTCTGGATTACTGAAAGGATTAAAGGATGTGGAAGCAGGTTACAGCACCTATTGAGAAGAAAGGAAACATTCTGGATATATACATTAAAGCAGTGTTCTCCACGCTGGCTGGGACATGCTGGGAGTTGTGGGCCAAAAACATCTGGGGACCCAAGGTTGGAAAACACTGCATTAAAGACTATGTTGCCCTGTGGACTTAATGAAGAATTCGACTGGCGGTGCAGGTGGAGAGCTCAAGAAGGATGTGTCAAGAGTGAAGAAGTCAGAGGAAAAACAGGGAGATGTTTAATGACACTGATATCCTGTAGGCTCTGAACATGCTAGTAATTATAACCTAAGAATAATTGGATGCATTCTTTCCTCTTCCAAGGGATACATCTATTTCTTTTTTGCACTGTGTAGGGGGGGTCAGTACTGTTTCTGTGATGGTTCTTCCAGCTCAATAGTAGAACTACCCAGATCTACCATGCAAGGCCAGCCCAAGACATTTTCCTGCCTGAAGCAAAGGACAAGATGAAACTCCCTTCCTCCACTCCACATACAGAAGCTAAGTGGACTGCCCAGTTGAATCTTACTTCAATACCGGTGATGGGGTGACATCCTTCACTGCACCTGGAGGGCAGCAGGCCAGTTTCGGGAGTGCAGGACAGGCTGTGAGGCACACACATCTCCTCCATCATCCAACAGAGGGGAACAACTGTGGGGCTCAGGAGAAACAGCCAAAGGGTTGTTGCTGCTTTTCCCCACCCCCAGGCCCCAGCATCTGCCGCCTGAGGCAGCTGCCTCACTCTGCCTTGTGGTGGGCCCCATCCTCCTATCATGAACTCAAAGAGCCATCTCATAGAAACAATACTAACCCCATAACCAGTGCAAAAAGAAAGTCAAGTACAGTAATACCTTGGATTGCAAGCACAATTCGTCCCAGAACCATGCTTGTAATCCAAAACACTCTTATATCAAAGCGAGTCTCTGGCGGGCGTGAGCGGGGCCGATTTCGGCCCGCTACGCCCACTCGAGGCGAGCGGTTGCATCCCTACACTACTTGTATTGCAAGATGTCTCTTGTTTATCAAGTCAAAATTTATTTTAAAAATTTGCTTGTCTTGCAAAACGCTCTCAGACCAAGTTACTTGCAATCCAAGGTATTACTGTATGACCCCGGATTACCCTAATTGGGTGTGGGTGTAGGGGAACAACGGTGAAGCAACACTGTGGGCAAGAACTGATTAAAAGTGCAACAAATTGTGACCTAATAACTCACACCAGATTCACTACCACAATGAGCTGTACAAACAAACACATGAAAAATGCCAAATTATGAATTTTCTTCATAATTTGATCATTGTGTTTTCCCTTCCTGTGCTCCAAAGCAACCCTTGGTCAGTGTTGAAAAGTTTCACCTAGAGCAAGGCTCTCCAACCTTGGGTCCCCAGATGTTGCTAGACTACAGCTCCCAGAATCCCTTGCCATTAGCCATGCCGGCTGGGTATGCTGGGAGCTGTAGACCAGCAACATCTGGGGACCCAAGGTTGGAGAGCCCTGGCCTTGATGCTGGAGACCGTCTGCTTATTTCACCACCTCTTTTTTGTGCCATTATACCTCAGCAGTAATAATGATGGAGTTTCCTATGTCGGAATTTATTTTTGTGTCCTACTCAACTTCCAACAAACTAGAAAAAGTAGGAGGTTATTGGCTATGAGACTGAAAAAAATCACCCAATTTTATTTTATTTTGGGGGGGTTATTGGCTAATCCATGTCTGTATGCATTCCTATGTCCCCTGTGCTAAACAATTTGATAAAGAATGATACACATCCCATTACTTCCCTGAGTTTACAAAAAGAGTAGCGTTGAGTGCTTGATTTTTCTTCCACCAGAAACTTTTCAGAAGGTCATGTTAATTAAGAGCTCATACCCTTGTCAAAACCACTAATGCAACTGCACGTCTGTATACATCACAAATGCCGTAAGACAGGCGTACAGAAAATTAAGGCTGTCTGTCTTGGAAGCCTGGTTAATATCCTGGCTCCAGGACATAGGAAATTCCACAAACAGTCCTATATTAAGGGCATCAATTTTTAAACACTTCAGTGCCGCTATCTTTTTCGCAGTCAGCCCAGGCAAAACACTGGTACAGACTCTGCACGTAGTTAAAATTAAAACGTAATTACATCTTCGGCTACACCAGAGGTGTTTGTGCCAGTGAACAACTTAAGCTAAGCTTGATAATAGCAGACTGCCAGTCTGCCAGGTGTATACTTTAAAACTTTCAATGGTGCCAGATTAGAGGGCCTTCTACAGATCCATAGTTTGGAACCTCCGCTTTTCAGAGTGATAGATAGGCCACACTTTGATTTCTGTCTGCTTTCAGACAAAGCAAGATGCCTTCTACTCCCCCATTAAATTCACATTCCACATCTACTATGACAGAAACGGCCAGAATCATAATACAACTTCTTGAACTTGGCTGGCAGCCTGCATTTTAAATATCTCCAATATTCAGACATCCCTATCACCATAAGGTACTGAGTGCTGGATGCAACTGGATTTTTTTGGTCAACACCTTTTTTTCTAAGATGCAGACAGAGCAAGGCCAGTGCAACTGGATTTTTTGGTCAACACCTTTTTTTCTAAGATGCAGACAGAGCAAGGCCAGTCCAAGATGTTTTGCTGCCTGAGGCGAAGGACAAGACGTTGGCACCTCCTCATTCCACGGACAGAAGTGGACTGGATTGGAAGATGATTCTTGCTTCAACTCTGACAATGGGAAAGCATCTTCTACTGCACCTGAGGGAAACAGGCTAGCTTAGTGGGTGTGGACGGCAGGTCACTCAACACATACACAATTCTGTCCTCCCAACTTCTCACTGCCGCTCTCAGAGGGTATCTGCCGCCTGAGGTGGCCACCTCATTCTGCCTAATGGCAAGGCCGGCCCTGAGACAGAAGCACCATTTTCTGAGCTGTGAGTGATTTAAAAGAGTAGAGAATGGAGTACAAAGGTGCTCAAATGATTGCCTGCTCTGTAGCATACTAGTTAACTAAACTCTATGCTTCATAAATATCCCCAGTCATGGTTGAAGTAATGGTTGACATGATGAGCACTGTAAGGTAGATGGATGCAAAAGGAAGAGAAAATGAATTGAAAGCTGATCATCTTCAGAACACAGATCTCCCCAAAGGAAAAGAAAGTCAATCATTTGACCAAATTAGCTAGAGCTAAGGGAAAGTGTGAAAAAGACACAGGTAAAGCAGATTGGATTTGGAAGTATATTTTGTGGAATTCACGTGAGCCTTCCCAAGAGCCATTACTTCGCGCTCTCTCTCAGGAACAGGAAAGTTTGATAAACTAAAAACTGTCCATACTGGATCGAACTAGGGGGGGTACATATTAGTACATGCACACACACTCCATTTTAGCAGTGGGAATGAAAACCATATGCTATGGTTTATGCCTTGCTCTGGCCAGTTTCAGATCTGGGTACTTTTTCCATTTATTCATGAAGTGGAAAGTGGCTTTTTCTCATTAGGAAGATGTGAGCCTTCTTGTAAATTGTGCTACATAAAAACTCCACAGTTGTGATGTCAAGACAACAAGTACTACTGACATTCTGAAAGAAAAAGAAAGAAAGAAAGAAAGAAAGAGCTTCTGCAAGGCTGTTTAATTTCCTGTTGGAAGATACATTAGGATATGTGCTACAACAACCATCTTTTTTGTAATAAAATTTTGGTTGAAACCATTTTAGAAAAATGATACAGCAACAAATCAGTGACAACTGTAATATCATCTCAAATTTCACACACCCCTCTCAGAACGCACTCCCCTCAAAAGCATGCGTCTGAATTCCCGACACATGACTAAAACCAAAAATGCTTTGCAGAGTAGATTATACAAGAAACAATATGCATAAGCAGGGACATCAGGGCAGGTACAATACTTTCAGAAGCAATCACTGGTAGGTTCCAACTGAATGCACAGCCTCTAGCATTAGATAGGACCCTAAAAGCAGCAACGATTGTTATAACAGAGAAAGGCAACAGGAAAGATAGTGGATGTGATTATGTTGCAGTTACAGCTGGAAAAATTGTTCTAGAAATGACAGCAGAGTCCCATTTTATTTATAGCCACTGCCTTGATGCTCACAATCCTGTCTTTTTCAGATATATAGTTTCCCCCTCAAAGTGCTTCAACCTTTTTACAAGACAAATAATGAATTTTGTCCCCTGAATATCAGAGCTGCATAAAAAAATCAAACTAGCATCTGAAAAATGAATTCAACTTCTTTCATTGCTGCCAGTGGTAGAATTTATACTATGGGGAAAAACTGGCCAATAATCATGCTCCTGAAAACCATGTGTGTCCCCTTAACAACAGTCTAGTGTTGTAAGATTGGGGGTTGGGTGAGAGAGGGTTAATGCTGCTGGACAGGTATGGCTAAGTACATCCTTCCTTAGGTAAACTACAGGCAATATATTGCCATGGGAGCTACATAGTTAGCCAATTGCTTCTTTATCCAGGATGGTATTGGGAATGTTCCAATTAGGAAATACCTGAAGGGGGGGGATGTCTTTCTTTACCCACTCCCAACTAAGGATGCTGCAAACTAGGTTGGAGTGTGAAAGGAAACAGAAGATTGCAGCTGGGGTTTGAGTCAGAGACAAAGAGTGGGGGGTTGGGGGCTCTTTAAGTTAACCAATTTTTGGCATGCTGCCTATCTCCCTAGAGATCTGATGTGGGAGCAATGGATTTTGGCTGTCTGTTCAAGGGTTAAGCTGTGCCTCCACCTATGCTTCACCTGTATATTTTTAAATAAATGCATATATTACAAAACAATAGGCCTCTAATGACCTCCTTCCAAAGGGAACCAAAGCCAAGTAAGTGCTGCATCCCTGGAACCTCTCGCTGCCTACAGAAGTGGGATGCGCATAACATTAGAAACATATTTGTTCAGATTTCCCATTCTATGAGAGCAAGACATTCAAGCAGCCTTTACAACTGGCATGCACAAGCTTTTCAGCCCCGAGGGCTGCATGTGAGACTGGTTTGGGGGCGGGGACCGCACATGCACACACAGACCAGCGATCCTGATGCAGATCACTCTTTCTTCATAAGAACGTAAGAAAAGCCCTGCTGGATCAGACCAAGGGTCCATCTAGTCCAGCATTCTGATCACACAGTGGACAACCAGCTGCCCACGGGAAACCCACAAGCAGGATATGAGAGCAAAAGCGCCTTCCACACATGTTCCCCAGCAACTGGTGTACATAGGCACATGGCCTCTGATAGTGGAGGTAGCATAGAGCCATCAGGACCAGTAGCCACTGATAGTCTTCTCCTCTGTGAAGTTGTCCAATCCCCTTTTAAAGTGCTGCCAGCAAGGAAACACTGATCTGTATGAGGCACACTGGGAGTGGGGGTGGAGAGAAGGCTTTCTCTCGCACCAGCAATCCTTATAGATTGCTGTGGGAGGGAATTGGGAGGGGGCATGTCAGGGCACCCTGGGAGGCTGTAGTTAAGGCCTTGGGGGTCACATGCAGCCTCTGGACTGCAGGTTGTGTGCCCCTCCTTTACAAGTTCAGTTTCCTTTGAGGAGGGAGCACTGGAGATTTATAGCGTCTCACCACAAATCTATTTGCAAATGTAGAGACTGGTCAAACCCTATGGGGCACAGAAGCAAGTACGGTACCTAGGCAGGCAGTGCTTGTTTCTCACTAGCATCGATTCCAGTACCTGCAAATCCAAAACCATTTCCCCAGCTAAATCTAAAACCAGTCGATGTTCAGCTCTCCTACACACTACCCACAGTCAAACAGGGAAAACCAGTTTTAGCTTCCTCCTACTCAAGGTACATAACAAGGTGGCTTTAGACAGCAACAAAAACCTTGCCAATTTCCCATTAATGTTCACTGTTCCCTCATCAATGACCACACCATACTAAAGCCGAAAGGGAGGTTTTGCCTAATAGGATGATTCAATGCAATATTGATCATTATCAGGGCCGGTGCTACCATTAGGCCAACTAGGCAGCTGCCTAGGGCGCAGGGCTAACGGGGGCTCCAGAAATAGGGAGGGAGGGCTCAAGTGGGAGGGAGGGCGCTAAATATCTGATCTTGCCTAGGGCACCAAACTGCACCAAACTGCCTTGCACCGGCCCTGATCATTATACCAATTGTTTGGAACTAAAAAAATGGAGAGCTACATAGTTCATTGACAATGATGAGTGTGATCTTTATAAAACGTAGAGTTCTCTATTCACCTTCAATTTGGCCTTCTTCCTAGGATGATGTGATTGCGAACAACAATAGAACATCCCTGTCAATATATCCATTTTGTCCTTAGAAAAATCAAAAGGAAAAATCAGCACTGCTCGCCTTCAGTCCACTACCTGCAAACAAGGATAGAAATTACTTCCTATGTCAAAAGTTTGTTGCTGAAATTGTTGGGGAGAAAAACAAGGACAAAGCACAAAGACCAGCACCAGCTCCTGGTTTTTGAGGGCATGCCTGTGGCTAAAGCAGGCCTGTGGCTAAAAGCAGGCCTGTGGCTCACGCTGGCTCAGCTTGTCTGAGCGTGGAAAGCTAAGCAGGGTCAGGCCTGGTTATTACTTGGATGGGAGACCCCTCCTCTAGTCTCCTGCATTGAGCAGGGGGTTGGACTCGATAGCCTTGTAGGCTCCTTCCAACTCTATGATCTATGAAATCTATGAAGGGTCCTTGGGTGAGGGCCACCTCCCTCAGTGAGTCTACTACTTTCTCGCCACCAAGGTGTTCACCACCAGTGAAAGACCAGGGAGTTCTTATCAGTGGGCCCCGCTGGCGTGTGAGCCCTCGGCAAGTGCCCGACCATGCCTGCCCTTAACGTGGGCCCTGGCAAAGACTGACGCATCTATTTTATTCTGAAAACACACACACACACACACACCGTGTTCTAAATGCAATGGGGGATGTGCTACCCAGTGGGGTTCGGTGGGAGAAATATTTGGGAAGTGCAACCATTGAGGGGGGGGGTGCAACATTCAGGGAATACAGCATCAATCGGAGGGAGGGCATTCAAGGATTCAGTCATTGCAGACATTGGGCAGAAACGGACTGTGCATTAACCCCTTAACCCCTTTGGATTCCCCTGTGGGGGCCAAACTCAACTGTATTTTGGCATTCCATTATTCCATTTTCCAACATAATTGTCTTCCTCAAAAAGCAGCCGCAGGGGTGCGGTGTGGGGTGATTTGGACCAGACACACGCTGACATGCGGAGAAGAAGGGGGAGGTTCAACCTTTCCCTCTGTGCCACAGCCACAGTCCAAACCTCATACAGAACCCAGAGCTGCTGTTGGCTGCAGGGCCGGTGCTACCATTAGGCCAACTAGGCAGCTGCCTAGGGCGCAGGGCTAAAGGGGGCGCCAGAAACGCCTTGGAAAAAAAATACAGGGCTCTCAAGTGGGAAGGGGGGGCACTAAATATCTTGCCTAGGGCACCAAACTGCCTTGCACCGGTCCTGGTTGGCTGCAGAGGGGAAAACATGCAGCAGGGATGCAGAACCTCAGGCCCAGGGGCCTAATCTATCCCCAGGCGGCCCCACCCCTTTCCCCCAACCACTGATGGTTTGGTGGCTTCTTTCTGGCTTTTCTTCAGTCTTCCCCCCCCCCCCATTCTAAAAGGTTGAATCGCCTCTCCTAAGGCTTAGTGACTGTGGCAGTAAGAGCTTTGAACCAAAATATACTAGTGTATTTGGTACGTTGGCCCCACCCATTCTGTCTTCAGCCCACCCACCACTGGAATGCACACACACACCCCGAGAACTTCTCCATAACAGAATGCGACCCTCAGGATGAATGAGGTTCAGCACCCCCCTGACATACAGGCACAACCCGGGTACTTTTCTCCTTCATTGCTAAATTACTTCAGGGGGTGATTTAAATTGCAGAATTGGTGCATGGGCAAAAGGTTAAACTCCTTCCTCCCCAGCAATATGGCCCTAATCTAAATCAACACACACACACAAACACACACACACACACAAACACACACACACACACACACACAGTGCTTTTTGAGGAAGAAAGTTATTCCGGGAGTTCCAAGTGAATTCGACAGCATGCCTGTAAAGCAAAACACAGGCAAGTACATGTGATCAGTGGGGGAAACTGAGGATCAGCCCCAGGAATTCTGATAGGCAGCCCCAATGGTGTGCTGAAACCTCACTCAATCCGGTCAGCCAATACTGGGATGTGTTTACATGAAAAACACACAGAAGCTCAGCATACATGCCCAAAACAATGCAATCAGAACTTGGGTGAAGGTGCAGGGGAAAAAGGCATCATCGTTCTGAAAAGCTCAGGAATTGGTGCAAAGCCCCAGTAAATTCCTAACACAACGGTATCTACAAGGCTTGGTATTATTTCCAGCCACAGAACTGCAGAGAACCGAAGGAGCCTCTCTGTAAGCTCAGGCACACACGAGGTTTATCCTTGAAAAACCTGTACCGCAGAGCTTCAATCTGCATTTGGCACCTGCCCAAAAGGAGATAATGATGAGAGGAACTAGAGTCTGCCACGTGCAGCACTGCAGCACTGGCTCTCAAATCCCATCGCCAGAGAGCTGAAGCACCCAGGCGTACAAATGCGCAAGGCAGCCACAATGTGAGGTACCCTCCGTTCGTAAAGGTGACATTAAAAGCTGCCCTTCGCACAGCTCCTTCCTGTAAATTAAACTGCCGGCAATCAGTCCTGCCGCCGCTAACAGAACACGCTGCCGACGCCACATTAAGACACCACAAGAGACGTGTGATCCAAATACAAATACCAGGGAAACAGTTTCCATCCCTATCTTTGGGCTGCCAAATTAATCTGAAGTTGGTTACGCGCTTGCCTCGCCAGATGCAATGAGATCATTCTAGTGTCCTAGGACATCTTCCCTGAAATCCTGACAAATTTCTGAATAGCTAAAGAAGGGAATCCCCCCATGGAATCAGCCCTCAGCTTCACAGTGCACCTGTTTAGGGATTTTATCCGTTGGCGATATAAAAAGAATTATAATAAAGAGTTCATAGGGTGTTGGATTTTAAACCTCCGAGTCCTGAATAAATTCAAATCTCGGATCGACCGTGGACACAAAGAGCCATGTTGAGCAAATTATCTGACCTCCCCTCATGATCGCTACAAAGGGAATGGTGCTAGTGATCTACCTCACAGAGTTGTTGTGAAGAGAATGCATATTAAGGATGCCTCAGCATCCATTCGCTCCACCTAGTATTTGTATTAAGTATATCAAGAGGTAAAAATCAAACAGGCGCATATATATCTAAATGATTTTTTTTAAAAACCCTGATATAGGATATCATGTCTAGACTCTTGTAATATCTATGCCATAAATGTGCTTTTGAAACCAGGAGCATCATTTCAGATCTCAGTATGGGGGAAGAGATTTGAGGGTGGGGGGACCTTCTAAGCAGGATTTAAAGGCTCACTCTTGGATAAATTCAAGAGTAAATTGCAGAAAACAGTGTATTTTAATAAAAACACTGGTTTGGGTTACTTTTTTTTACATCTCATAAGACGCTTGCCTCGCGTCTTCTCTCAATGTCTTCTCTTTTTTTGAAGAAGCAAAGGTATTTGCAGAGGGAGTCTCTCTCAGCAAATCCTTTGGGTTCCCTCCTATGTTGGTGCCCCCATAGGGTTCATGGGGGATAAGAGAGCTTCCCTTGGAGGAGGCAGATAACTCACAGCTGATGTTGTAACAGCCATCCCACCCGACACACAGTGTCCCAAATGGCTCAACTTCCAAGGCACTGTTGGAAACCAAGATGGCAGCTGCAAACCACTAGTAGCAGCTTTTTCTTTTCTTTTTACCGGCTTAAGGCAGGCATTGGTACTGGTCCCTGCCAGCACTCTGGGGACCTAGTAGCTGCCTGCAGATGCCACTCATAGATGCTGGACCTCATATTTGTACTTTTGGCATGTATACCTAATACATGGGTCCATTTAATTGTTTGTAACTGTGAAGAAAAGAGCCTCTAGGGGTTCCTGCACGCGCACGCGCACGCACACGCACACGCACACGCACGCACACACACCTCATGTGTGAACCGGCTGGAGGCTGGGGGGGTGGGGTGTGCATAGTTCCTCTGGATGGCGCCTGACAGTCCTGAAAAGCCGGTCTAGGGCTTTCAGATGCAAATGTCATGAGTCCCCCTCCTCTGCCTGGCCAGGTGAAGTGCATCCTGATTGTCTAGAGGCAGCAGAGCTACAGAAAGGAGGAGGGGAGGGGGGAAGAGCTATATTCCCAAGGTGTGGCCTTTGTCTCTTTGTCTTTGGTCGTCGCATGGTTGCTGTTGGATCAATGGCGGCAAGCCAAGCAGAGGTCCAAGCCTTCGGGCGGCCTCAGGATCCGACCCCAGGTAGCTCCTGGTGAAATTAGCTGAATGAGGGCTTTGGTAAAGGCAAGCCTTGTGGAGGGCTACCCATCTCAGACCTTAGGGTGGGTGTGGTAGTCTCCCCGGGCGGCAAGGCTGTGCTGGAACCAACCCTGAAGAGAACTGACCCCCAGGTAACTAGCTGTGTGCCTGGGAGATACAAGGAATCAGGTTTTATTGTTTTGCAGCTTTACTCTGTGTACCAAAGTGTCTCTCTATTTCGTGTGCTTCCCTCATTTCCCTATTTTTGTTGTAATATGCTACCTGAATAAACCTTCTTGGTTTTTTACCCCACATGGTGTTTGTGATTGCTCTGTGGCTTCAGCATCTAAATCCAGGTTACAGACAAAGGCAAGTCCCTGGCAGAGATTCAAGTAGGATTGCATAGCTGAGGCTGGCAGTCTGGCACCTTGAGATCTCTGGGGGTCTTGTGGGTAGGAAAGGGTGGGTTGTGGCGGGTCAGCCAGCCCCCCTTCCTTCACAGTAACAGTAGTCACAGAGGCCTTGTTCCCAAGGAGTGGTAAACCTGTGTCTGGACTGTACTACTTCAGACTGGGTGGGAGGGGTGGCTCACATAGATTTCATACATGATTGAGTATTTCTCCAAACAAAAAGATGCCCTGTGCAAAGGCTCAGCTAGAACCCTTCTCCCTGACATCTAGTTTTCTATTGTGGCATGAATTTTCGTGTATGGAGGATTCATTCCTTGGAGCGCCATGTGTGTCTTGAGCCCAGACACAGGTTTACCACCCCAATGAGAGAAGTAAGTCTCAGTAGATAGAATTAGTGGGTTGGTCAGATACATGGCTGTTCCTGAGAAATAAACACACGTGTCCTTCAACATGGCAGCGGCGGGATCCCCTCTTGCCCTTCTTAAGTGTTACCCTGTTTGGAACTATTGTACAGGCAGGTAAACTCTCTGACCCTGTGAGTGTAACACTGCCTTCCCCAACCTGGTACCCTCCAAACATGTTAGACTGCAACTCCCATAATCGCCCAACCAGCTATGCTGGTTAGGGGATTCTGAGAGTTGCAGTCCAACACATCCGGAGAGTGCCAGGCTGGTGGAACATAACATTTCCTTTGCGGAAGTTTCAAAACAAGCTGCAGGGACATCATATTTAAACAAGAAGAAGATTGATCTAGCCAGGCTATTTTGCTATAAAAGAAAGGGGGGAAATGAAAGGAAAGCAGCAATTAAATTTTGCCCCTCCCCTGCATGGGGAACAGAAGCTGATGAATCAAGGGACAATTCAGCATTAATCTCACAGCCACGCTGAACAGGAAGCAATAAAAGGACCAGAACCTGAAAGAAAGCAGTTTTTATTAAAGGGACATTAGTCCTTAAAAGCCCCACTAGCACTTTACACTAAACAGACTGACACTGTAATTGCATTGTATTGCCCCACCCCCACCCCTGTAAAATGCCACAAGCCATATCTTTACAAAACAAACAAACAAAAACATAGGAGGACAATACATTGTTTGTTGATGAAATAAATTTTAAAAAATTAAAAATCACCTAGATTCTCCATAAAAAGTGAGTAAACAAAGGATGGCCATTATTCCAGAGAAAAGGGCTAGTGTGAAAGCAGCCTTCCTGTTGTCCTTTTGTAAGGGACAAATTGCCTCCTCTTTAGAAAGCACAGCATGGGTCAACAATCAGCAGCGTGATACCCTCATACTGCGATGACTTTCTTTGTGGGGAAGAAACAGGGACAGGGAGTATTGTTTTGTGTGAATGAAATAAAGCATGTGTGAATGGAATAGAAGGCACTGCCTCTTGAACATTCCTTACAGAAGCACTTTTTTCTTCTCCCCCCCCCCCGCTTTTTTTGCTTTAAGCGCAGCCTATAGCTGCAAATCTAAGTGCAATAAGCATGTCTAAGATCACAATCCCAATTGCTTTTCCAGGGTCACATAAGATGTGTGTGACAGGGATGTAGAAGCATGATCTCTCGCCTCCCAAGTTGCTGTCTATCTCTCTCTCATTCCTGTCTTTTTACTATCAAATGCTCCATGACTGAAGGCCCCTCTTCAAGGCCCCAGACAAACTGTGGTTTGTTGATCTCAGGGAAATCTGGAAGAAATTCATTGCAAACGAATTTATCAGCATCAAAGGGGGCTCATTCTCAGGCTGGATCTTTGTTTGCCAAGACTTCTAAGAACAATTATTTAATTAGTCCCTTTCCAGCCCTTTGCTGACCCCTCAAACAGCTGCGGAAGGGATTCCGGAGGAGAACCATAGACCGCAGCAGGAAATGTCCAGAAAACAGGCAATAGAGGAAAAAACCCTAGATTACTAGTTTTAGCAGCGTAGCTGCCACCCACAGACCTCAGTTCATGATGAGTCACTCATATATGTACCCCCAGTACTGAATTCCTTGTGGAGGAAATAAAGGAGGTAGAAAAGCCACAGAAGGGGAAACAACAACCCACATAGGGAAATGGTGGCTGATGAAATGTATGGTAGTATGAGGACTAGTGTAGTGTAGTGGCTAAGAGTTTAAATTTATCTGAGTCAGAAAGCCTCTGGTTCAGATCTTGCTAAGGGCACAATCCCATGCATGTTTAGACAGAACAAAAAGCCTACAACTCCCAGCATGCCCCAGCCAGTCATGCTGGCCGGGGCATGCTGGGAGTTGTAGGCCTTTGTTCTGTCTAAACATGCATAGGATTGTGCCTTAAGTTGCCTTTAGGCAAGCTATTGTACTGTAGCTGGGGCTCCCACATGTGGGTGGTGCGCATCAGCTTGGGTGGGAAGAACCGTAGGGCCACTGTGGCATCTGAGCAGATCAGCCACTGGCATCAAGAATGGTGGAGAGAAGAGGTCAGAGACTGAAAAGGAGTGCAAGACCATTGGTCACATGCAACTTGTGTCATACAAAATGGGCACAAACAGCAGCACTCACCATCTGAAGTTGTGAACATGCTAATCTGCATATTGATGATGATGATGATGATGATGATGATGATGATGAATTTATGAGTCTCCTTTGCCCTAAATAAGGGTCCAAAAGCAACTTAAAGGGGATCCAACATGCACCAACATCCCCCTTCGCCAAGAGGGCACTACACACTCTTTAAACCAGAGTAATGGCTGTATTGCAACCATATCCAGCTTGTGATTGCTTCCTGTAAAGCTCTGGCAGGGGAACCTGACCAAAAACTCCTGCTGCTATAGAGAAGCTTTATTTACTTCATTTTCCAGGAACCAACAGTTCTTTTCCATCCTGGCAAAAGGAGATGGACTTCTAACAGAGAGGTGAAGAGGAATTTTGCCAGAAACAGGAGATAGAAACACATCCTGTTGCATTTTTTTTTTTTTTTTTTTTTTTGTAGGTTGGAAGAGACACTGTTCTGAATTCTAACAGGAGTCTGGGAAGTCCAGAGAAATGTCTCAAGTTGCCCACTATTTGATTCAGAGCCAGGTAAAGGGCTGGTCTCAAAGCCCTCTTGCTAAAGTAAGAATCTGCAAAACATATAAAGCGGTAAGCAGCTCTCCGACTGGAAATAAATGTTTCCTGTTCAGATTCTTTAGCACCCCTGTGGGCCTTCAATGGTAATTCCAGGAGAACTACTCAGATGGGTTAAATCAGCAGAGCTCCAGTTATCTCCATGGAGCTACTTTGATTTATACCAGCTGAAGATTTGGCTCCACATTTCCCATTTCCTGATTTCTCTGTCTCTGCCGGAACTGCCTCTAAAAGCACAGCAGCTGGAGTTCCTTTCTGTAATTCTCCTTTGTAGGTGCTCGTCTCCACTGTGCCACGGACACCTAGTTCTTTCAACAGCTTTGTGTTAAGGACTTTCAACAGCGACATGTGATATGGCACCTCTCCTCTATAAATCCAAGCTGCTCCGCTGCTGATCTTCCCGGTGGTCAATGGGAGGAGGGGCTTGCATTGCAGGCCACACAAAGGGATGCATCTCATGTTACGATTTTCAGCTCCTGCCAGTGAAAATGGTTGCAATTGTCTGAATCTGAGAGAACCAACTGGTGGCTCTGGGATTGGATCCACCCCTGGAGCAATTTCATCTAGCCTCTGGAGCTCCTAGCAAATTTTAGTCAAGGTATGCTCAAAGGTTACCATTCGGGTAAAACCCGGGGTAAAGAAAAGCAACACATTTTGAACGTTATAAGAAATGGAGATATTTAACATCAAATCATGCTGGCTGAGGATGGTAGGAGCTGTAGTCCAACACATCTGAAGGGTGCCAGGGTTAGGGACAGCTGCTATAATGTGTAGGCCAGCCCTGACTCACAGGATTAGGATAGAAATAACTGTCCTGTTGTATCAGGCCCTTGGTCTGTCTAACCTCTGTTGTGTGTTCGGATTGGCTGACTAGAGCCTCAAACACAGGCCTTTCCCATCCCTGCTATATGAGCTCCTTTGACAGAAGATGCCAAGGACTGGGCCTGAGGCTTTCTCCAATCAAAGCATATGCTCTGCCATTGAGCGGTGGCCCTTTCCAGCACTGCTCCCATCTTTCTTCATTGTAGCATGAGGCACGTAAATATAGGACTGCACCCTTAAGGACTGGATGAAGATGGTGAATTGAACATTCAGCACTAGTAAATCCAGAGGTGATAGCAAATTTACACCATTTCTAATGCAGGATGCCAGATTGAATTTTCAGAAATAATATACTCTGTAATGGGCATCTGCATCTATTTCATAGTCTGAGATGTGCACCATCCACGATGTCTGCTGAGGCTGTATGCGGTTCAGAGTTAAGGGGGGTGGGGGACGACTTTCCAAACAAAATACACCTTGCAGCAACAGTAGCCACTACCACGGGCGGAGGAAGAGTCAATTTGTATCACTTTTAGTGAAACGCAGGATATAACATTTATAAACTCTGAACAACAAATCACTTTCAAAAGTTTCTGATTCATCAGTAGTTCCTTTAAAGAAAGTGTACAGACTTACTAGGGAAATGTGTATATATGAGTCCCCTTGGGAAAATGCCTGAAGCGTTCTCTCTCTCAGACACACACACACAGTTATTGTACAATAAAAACCCGTGTGTGTGTGTGTGTGTGTGTGTGTGTGTGTGTGAGAGAGAGAGAGAGAGAGAGAGAGAGAGAGAGAGAGAGAGCTTCTCTGCTAGGCTTCTCAAACATTTTCAATAACTATCAATTCCACAGCTAAGCCTTTTCCTATCCACTATGCAAGAGCTCCTTCTAGTGGCAGCATGCCTATTTACTTCATATATTAGCTCTCTCATTTTTGAACAGAGTTCTCCACCAGTCCCTTATTCTGTTCTGTTTGTAGTCCACTGTCAATCTGCAGAGTATCCCAAGCCTGAATGATGGAGTTGTGCTAGATTCTTCCAAATGTTTATCTGCACAGCTTTGTGCTATGCAAATATACCATGAAGCGGCAGAGGAGGTATTGAGGAACCACAGACGCAGTCGGTCCTTTGATGGCACTTCTGGGTAACAGCTGCCGAGTTCCTGCCTGCCAAAAATACAAGTCAAAGCACACCGACTAGGTGATTCTCACCACCACCACCACCGGACCAAAAAACTGAGGGCCAGCAGGCTTGATACAGACTGAAATTAGATTGGTACTGATTGAAACAGCTAGTGTTGTGGAAATACCTAATGACCTGCAGGTGCTTTTGCAGAGCAGCAATACAGTCTGTAACAAGCTTGCTTGTGGTCTAATCTTCTGACCACCTGGAAGCCATAGCACAGCCAAAAGCCATTGTGGCTGATATTGCAGTGTTCTCCAACCTTGGGTCCCCAGCATGCTGGGAGTTGTAGGCCAAAAACATCTGGGGACCCAAGGTTGGAGAACACTGTATTAGAGGCTAGGGGAGAGAAAGCTCTTTCAGACTACTTCTACCTCAAGCAACCTTTCAATGCCAACACCCACATGCACACCACCCGAAAACCCCGGACAGTCTGATCCTTCCACAATCCCATTGTTCTGTGGTTAAAAATAGCAAGAATAGGCAATAGAAAACAGCTGTGAAAAAGAACTGGCCATTTTAGGCTTCCATAAGGCTGCCACTCCAGGCATGTGCAGTGTACAGCGTGCCCAAAATCTCTCGACTTCTAGCTATAAGAACAAGGCCCCAAACCTCTGGACATCTTCTGGCTGTAAGAACAAGGCATGGATAAAAGCGCTGGAAGCAGTACGAAATATTTATTTGTAAGTATGCACAGGACAAAGTGGTTGCCAGTCCGTTTCTGAGCACAATTCAAGGAGCCTGTGCTTATCTTTTAAAGCCCTATAAGGTTTGGGAGACGGGCATCTGAAGGAATGTCTGTTCTCCACAGGAACTTGCCTGTATTTATGTTGATGTGTGAAGCCCCTCATGGCCAGGGAGAGAGAGAGAGAGAGAGAGACACTTCCTGATTGTGGCACACTGTTGGTGGAACACTCTTCCAGGGCAGCTTGCCTGCTTTACACCTTCTCTTATGCTATTTTTGACAGAATGAGTTTTATTTTGATTGTAACTACGCTACACTATACCATACCAGTTTGGTGTGTAGCAGCTAGAGTGCTGGACTAGGACTGGGGTTCAAATCTCCATTCCCCCATGAAGCTCACTGGGTGAACCTGGCCCACTTATTACTACCTCTTAGCCTAACCTACCTCACAGGGTTGCTGCTAGGATAAAAATGGGGGAGGAGGTCCATCTACACTGCCCTGAGTCCCTTAGAGGAAAGTATCTAATAAATTAAACAATCAACTCGAGGAGTGATATCACTGAAGGGTGGGATATAAAATCCTTAATAAATAAAAGTATTGAAATCATCATAATATCCTGAAGCAAAGTCTCCCCACACTCAGGATTCACCTGCTGCCTATCCCAGTAGCCAATGACCCAGGTTTGTTCCAACTCATGAGAAATATTGCCTCTTGGACCACCAGTTTCCTTCTTTTTTTTTCTATTGAAACAATTATAAGAAATATACAAAATACAGAATAACACATCCTATTAATACATAGGATGTAACACATAAATTCAAACAAGTATGGCTGAATGCTGTCCTGGAATTTCTCATTCCAAAACAGAACACGAACTCTCCATTTCTCAATGGACCACCAGTTTCACAACTCAGGCCAGCCTGTGCCACTTCACACAGTAGGCGGATATGCTGCTAAATCCTGTTCCTGTGAAGTCAGTAGGTTAGGGTGCAGCCTAAGGCTGTGTTAGTTGCTCTGTCATACTACTATATGAACTATACACATGAACCTTGCCACGAGTTTTTTATACTACACACAAGTAGTACATAGCACTATATGTCTGAAATCAGCTTGTCAGTTACGGAATTCCAGTTTCTGTGTGTGGGCAGCATGTTAAATGAAGAGTTCAATGTGTCATCATCCTCCCTATTTATGGGCCTTGCATGTAAAGTGGAGTCTAGGACAAATCTGATCAACAGCTTGGCCTTGTATAATTTTTACCTAGTGTGTAAACTCTCCAAACTTCTTGTTTCATAAAAGACTCTGAAATTTAAAGAGAAATGGAAAGGTATTGTAGTGCAAGGACAGACTTCTTTTTTTTTTTAATATAATCACGAATCCTGCAAATTGCTGTAATTAAGATATAGCACAGCATGTTATTACAAACTGCAGAGTAAAGGTCTAAGGAAAGGCTAACCTTGTGTCAAGCAAACAGAAATGCAGACAGACGACTGTGAAATTAGGTATATAGCTAATGGGTTACAATCATCCTTAAGTAGCAACAATTCAGATAACTCCGTGAACAAATCAAGCCATACTTCAGAAGTCTGGGGGGAAAGACCCTCATGGCCCCATCACATTTGCCATATGCAGGATGATTGCTGCTTTTGTTGTGGGTTTCTTTTTGTGCTGGTAAAGCCACAGCAGACCTTCAGCATTAGTCAGCAAGGCACGGTTTTCTCAGGTTATGATCACTGGATGTGGTTGTCATCCCACAGAAAGGGTTGGGGAAAGCCCGCAAACGTAGCCATGCCTGAAAGCATTCGGTGCCAAGGCTAATCAAAATGCACAGTGCAGGTACCAATAGCCATGTAGAACTGATTGCCCGACTCTCACGTGACTCAAGAGGCCGGCTACTTTTCCCAGCCCTCTTCATCTGATCCAGTCTCACCTCCCCAATTGGATTAGCTGGCTATACCCAGACAGACCATGTTACCCACCACCACCCCTCCACTTCATGGACCCAACTGTATGACCGATAACACCAGGGGATTTGTGATCTGTTAGGAATTCTCCCCCATTCCCTTCCTGGAGCTCAGAAGGTAATATTATGCCGTTAATGGGGGCTGGACCAAGTTCTGACCAAACATATGATTCTGACTCAGGCCTGCTCCTCTCCTGCCACACCCTTGGTGCTACCCATTTTTGGCCCTTGAACTGGCAGACCTACATCAGTGTTTTCATCTTCCACATCAGGCCTAGACCAGTGTTACACCAAATGTAACCATGGGGCAGTATCCAATACTGCCACTGCACCGCCACTAGTTCCGTTGCACTTGGGGGACCCACCGCGAGCACAACAAGAACTAGTGCTTCCTAAAGGAACCCTGGAAATGAGTGGAAATGCTCGCTTCCAGAATGTGACAGGTCTGCAAAGCTGCCTTCTGCAAGCTCCGGTGACCTGCACTGTTCCAGAAATTAGTGTTTCCGCTAGTTGCCGATTGCTTTGAGAGCCGCTAGATTCCCATTGTTCTACAGGTATGTCCCGCTAGCACACAGGCAGTATTGGATACTGTCCCATGGTGCTACACTAGCATGGATTTCCAATACCAATGCATCTTCAGGATCTGCGATTGCAAGAGGACTGCCTCAGTATCCTATTCTCATCCAACTAATGTAAATCAAGAATAGGAGAGCACACTATTAGTCCATCTCAAAAAGAGTCTGTGATAAAACAGGGAACTGACCAGACTCTCTCTACCAGTGTCTTAAATACAAGACAAGTTTCCCCTCACCTATAATTTCTTCACCATTCGTGTTCTCTTACTTAAATATGTAAAGAGGTACTGCAGATATAGTGTAAGTTCAGCCCAGAAAAGGGGGGGGGGAGATTAAGGTGAGACATAATAATAACCTTTGAATTTCTAAAAGGCAGCTACAAAGAACAAGATTTATTTGCTACTGCACTGAGGAAAAGGCAGTGGGCAAGAAGTTTAACTTGTGGGGTGCTAGATTAAATATTAAGGATAAGACTACCTGAAAAGTTAAGCAACAGAATAAACTACTGAGACAAGCGTTATATTTCTTCCAGTGGAAATTTTTGAATGCTTAAATGAATATTTGTGAGGAGCGATGGAACTAGGCTCCACTCTGGGAGCCTTTTTTGGCTGAAAAGCAGGGTAAAAATGCTGTAAATAAATAAATAAAAAGTGAATGTAAGATGTTGGATTTCACAAGGATAGTGAGATCCCTTTTGTAAATGCAAGAAGGTGAACAAGGCTGTCAATCCCCGCCACCTCCAATATCCTTACAATTCTGTTTGTCACAAAGAGGGGTGGGGTCATGTGTGGTTGCTTCCCTGTTTCAAAAGTGCTGTAGAAAGATGAACTCCTGAGATCAGAATTCCAAGCTAAGAAATTAAATGTGGTGACCCTACAGGGGGGGGGGGGGGATCCAGTGTCCTTAAAAACGTGTGTGTGTGTGTGTGTGTGTGTGTGTATTTTATTGTACACATGACAAAAGACCAACATTTTAGAAGTATGTTAGTCCTCTTACCCTGCCTATACTTGTCTACTCAAAAGTAAGTCCCATTGAGTTTCATGGAGCTTACTCCCAGGTTCGTGGGTATAGGATTGCAGCCTGAAGTATCTTATGCAATATAAAGCTTTTCATTTACGTGCAGTTGCCTGCTTATCACTTCCAGAAATTTAGAAAGGAATTGTTTGTGCAAAGAGCAGAGCTGGAGGTACAAGGTGCACTTATGCAATCAAGTGTCCATCAAGATTAACTTTTGACTCCTGTTCTATCTTTGGCTTGAGGCCTTGATTTGTCCTCTGCCTTGTACCCTAGACAGCTAATACATCCTTGCAGAGGAGCTATAATGAGCTATAAATGATTTCCATTTGTTTGTACCTAGGAATATTGTATACATGCTTGTCAAAAATATCAATACTTTTCCAAGGAAAGTTAATTGATTTATAGTGCAGTCTTAATTCTTGTTCAGCCAGCATTACAAGTCATGGCTTTATTATAGTGATGTTACAAGCAGATAGACCCACAAAGCACCATCAGTGTGCCACAGCTATGCTGACATGGGCCAAGCCACTAGAAAAATAGATAGATGAGTGGATAGATAGATAGATAGATAGATATAGATAGAATATACACATGCATGGTGCAGTCCAGAAAACAGAATTGTGAGCAGCAGATATATGGGAATTATGGTTGGTGGACTTTAAAAAAAAAATCTGGCCAAAAGTCTTATTGAAATAAATAGGACTCAATTCTGAGTGTATCAGCTGTCTGAGGGAAGCGTTTTGATGTTAAAAATGCCTTTCAGTCTAGAATGTGTCACTTGTGGACACTGTTAAGGTAGGATACAAAGCAGAAGAGAGGCCATTTTAAACGGAATGTTCATTTGATTACATTCAAATTACAGACGTGAGAAACGCAAAAGACACGCCACACATTACTTGGGAAAACAGCATTAGGCTCTATCTGGAGGGGATAACCAAGAACAAGGCTCTAAAGAGAATGCCTCACAGAAAAATCGCCCTTCACAAAGCTCACACCTCCTATGGTTACAAATAACACCTAAAATTACTACAATTGGGAGTGATTAAAAGGAGAAAATGTGTCTCTGCAGTTCAAAGTGTTGAGTCTATGAGCCCCTAGCCTCTGGAAAGGGTTTTCGGGGGTACAGAAGGGAAAGAGTGGATGCATGAGCTCCCTTCCACTTGCACAGCCGCTGGATACAACCCTCTCTGTTTAAAATGGATGGTGTCTCTGTGGTTATATCTGTAAAGCAACCTTCCTGTATATATGGTGGCCTCCAGTTGTTTTGGACTTCAACTTCTATCAGCCCCAGCCAGCAAGGCCAATGGTTGGGAATGCTGGGAGTTGTAGTCCACAATAACAAATACGTTGTCAAATATGTTGCCTCTGAGCACCTATGATAAAGGCTATCACATTCCAATCTACTGGTCCGTTGCACGGGTTCAGCACCTTAAGGGTTAACCGGCACGGAAGGTGTGCCCTGTACACGGCTGTCAAAACCTTTGCTTTTAGCCGTGAGTGAAATTGACAAGGAATCCCCTCAGAAACACAGGGAAGCCACAAGCTAGTCAGTTTCAAAAGAGTTTAATGGAGCCCAACTATAGACTATAGGAATTTCACAGTATAAACATAGCAGTCAATACCAATAGGGAAACGGAAGTATTCAATTTGCTTTCTAGGTAGGCTTTGCTCGAATGCAGAGAATTCCCTGACACCAGAGACTCTGACTCTGGATTCTAGCGTAGGGTTTGCTTTGCCGATCGCCGGGCGCCGGGCCCGGGGTTGGAAGTTGCCTGGCCCTAGCCGGAGCTAGCGACCCAACCCGTGCAAGCCTGCACCATGTTCCCAACAACCCCTTTGTTCTTTGGCACATATCTTTTCTACCCTCCCTCGCCCCCTCCCCGCCCTTGATGATCCGGTGGGCTGGTCCCGCCCCGCGGGGTGGTGGCACCTTTCGGGTGCTGGCATCTCCTGGGTACTTTGCAGCTCTTTGAGACTGCGCCCCCCACCTCCGGAATGTTATGCGCTTCCTTGAGGGAAGTGTAAATGTGCCCCATTGAAGGTATGCAGATGTGGCAGATGTATAACCGGTCTGCCCAGAATTGTGTCTCCTGTGCCCCGGGTGGGGATTATGCAGACAGAGGGGTGACAGCGGAAAGGGGGAAAACATGTCAGGACAGGGTTCAATATGTCAGGGTTCAGCAGTGTGCTCAGGCTTTCTCTCCACAACATTGGATTCTGGTACTCCAAAAGAAATGGAGTCCTAAGCAGAAAGTTCACTGTCTTTGCTGTCACCATAGGGCTGCTATTTCTTTCTGCCTTCCCTCCTCTTGCTGCCATGAAGAAATGGAGGCCAGGCAACCACTGCAAGGACAGCCATTTGCACAGACCTGTAAATGGCTCATGATGACCCGAGTTCATTGAAGACCAGCCCTAATTTGGGCCTTTTTCATTCTTTACTGGCAATATGGGAAAGTAGAGTTTGGAGGAACACATTTGGCGGCAGGGGTGGAGTTTTCCACATAATGTTATGACGTGCAAGTCACCCATGTTCTTTCCTGTCTACAGTTGTCTTACAAGCGCCCATAGTGTTATTCCCTGTTCCTACAGACTGTTTTTTTATTAGGAGACCTGTGCATTTGAGTCCGATCTCAAAAAAATGGGTAAGTGGAACTGAGAGAACTCAGCATAAAGTAAACTTTTTAAAAGTAAAGAAAGAAAGCTCACCAAGTGACAGTGTACTACTGCAATTGGAAGGATAATCTTGCTGTTCTTTGCCGAGTTCCCCATTACACGCATACAAGCACACCATGCAGTTTAAAAGGCGAGATAAGTGCCCCTGTTGGAGTGGTACATGAAAAAATAAAGAACAATTTTAGGTTATATTTCATGGGAACTAATCAATAACCATCAGCAATTAAAAATACAGCAGAGACAGAAGAGCAGCAACAACAACAGACACAGATTGCATTATGCTCATGGCAGTCAGAAGAATGTCCAAATCATTCCTCATAAGCCATTTTGCTCGCTATCACTCAATCCACGTTGGGAAAGTTTGTGACAGCATGAAACACTGCAGTTTATGCTTCTGACAAATGACTCAGACAGCTCGTTTGCCATGCACACAGCACAAGGGGAGAGAGAGAGAGAGAGAGAGAGAGAGAGAGAGAGAGAGAAATGTCTGGTCACACACAGAGCAAATCTGTGAACTGTCCCCTAAGTTATATGCGTATTAGCACGTTTCTCGACTTTCCAGACATCCTCACAAAACTGTGTGCTCAGTCCATGCTCATCCACAAAGTGCTTTGTAAATGATATTAGCAAGCACTTTCCTTAAGCTCCTCAGTCCCGCAAATATTTACACATACAATTTATGTTAAGTCTGCGCAACCTGCTTGGTTTCAGTAGAACCATTTATGAGCTGAAAGGTAAACTAAATTTATTTACAGGGTGTTTGCTTTAAGCTGTCATTCCATGACATTTCAAGGAAAAACTAACAAGAACATAAGAATTATGTTACTGGACCAGACCAAAGGGCCATCAAGTTCAGCATTCTGTTGCTAAGATCAGCCAGCCAAATGCCCCTGGAAGGCTCACATTATGTCGTCCACATAATTGTATGTGAATAACATATTTAAAGGTGCAATCCTATGCATGTTTAGACAGAAAAAAGGCCAACAATTCCCAGCATGCCGCAGCCAGCTGTGGCATTCTAGGAGTTATAAGCCTTTTTTCTGTCTAAACATGCACAGGACTGTGCCCTTATTTGTTTGATACATGTATATCCCACTGTTCCTCCAAAGAGCCCAAGGCAGTGGACATGATTCTCCTCCTTTTCATTTTATCTTTGCAACAACCCTGTGAGGTAGATTAGGCTGAGAGTCAGTGACTGGCCCAAAGTTAACCAGTGAGCTTCGTGGCTGAGAGAAAACTAGAACCCAGGTCTTCCCAGTCTTAATCCAACACTCTAACCCAGGGCTCTCCAACCTTGGGTCCCCAGATGTTGCTGGCCTACAGCTCCCAGCATACCCTGCCAGCATGGCTAATGGCAAGGGATTCTGGGAGCTGTAGTCCAGCAACATCTGGGGACCCAAGGTTGGAGAGCCCTGCTCTAACCACTACACCACAAGGCATCATAGTGAAAACCATCCCATTTTCTGTCCTCATCTTGTGGAAAGGAAAATAATTATATGCACCCTATTTTTTGACTGGTGATAAGTTCCAGGGTGCAGTGCTTACCCAGGTTTTGTGTTTCCTTGGAAGGAGGTCACTGCAAGCCTACTGGTGTTCTGTAATATTTCATTTATTTACAAATATACAGGTTGAGCCACACAGCTTCAGTTCCTGAACAGATAGCCTACAGTCCACTGCTGTCACATCAGAATCAGATCTCCAGGAAGACAGTGTCCACCCACCCACCCACCCAGATGCTGTTAGCTTTTCAGAGTCCAAAACTCAGCTCTATGACTCTCTTCTGTGTTTGCCTGACTCCAATGGCAATCTCTCCTTTTTGTTTCCTTTTTTCACACAGAACTAGCTTGTCCCTCCAGGACCTGGCTGGGTGCAGTGTGTGTGTGTGTGTGTGTGTGAAGGATAATCATCAACCACCCATCATGCATTCTTGGGCCATTTTAGTTCCCATGGCAACTTATCACCAAGCTATTTACTTAAAAGGAGATACATGCCAGGCCTGATCATAGAGTTCATAATAGAGTTGGAAGGAGCCTACAAGGCTATAGTCCAACCCCCTGCTCAATGCAGGAAACTAGAGGAGGGGTCTCCCATCCAAGTAATAACCAGGCCTGACCCTGCTTAGCTTTCCACGCTCAGACAAGCTGAGCCAGTGTAAGCCACAGACTGGCTATCCTGTCCAACCTGATCTTAGAATCATAAAATCACCAGATTGAAAGGGACGTGGATGTCCTCCAGTCCAACTCTTCAAGCTTACAACAGTTTACGGCTTCTGAACATGAACAATGTTTCTGAACATGAAAGTCCCATGTTTCATTCTCATTGATGCTGGCCATTGATAACCCTTTCTTCTGTAAAATTGTCTGATACTTTTTAAAGCAAAACATCTACAACTACATCATTCAGAATTGTATCATGTTCCATTCTAAACTTAAAAGCCCCAGACACTTAAGCCTCTGTTTCTAGAGATGATCATGTCCTGATGTATCTTAGGCTAAAATCCTAAACACATTCTCCCTAGTAAACATGCATAGGATTACTTAGTCGCCCCTTTCTATGCTTTCTCCAACTCTACAACATCACTTTTTAAGCTAGGGAACCACACATATCAATATAATGGCAATGGGTGAGTCCGCACATCACGACAACCTACCCCACAAGTAAGCTACACAGAACCCACGGTGCACACAAGAGAGGGCTGAGCTCACCATGGGTTGCCCCCCTTCTTCCCCCTCGGTCCTCTGAGCCCTTTGGCACTCACCATGACCTTTTCCCTTCTTTTACCCAGTTTTTTATTTTTTTCTAACAGCCTCCCTTGTCTAATAATGATCAAACTGTGACCCCCAAGTGAAAGAACACATGGGCCTAATGTTTACACAATGAGCTTCACAGATGAGCCAGAGAATGAAGTTCAGTTTCCCACCTCCAAACTCAACACAGCAGTCACTACTCCAAGTCTCCAACGCACACTGGTTCTAGCAAGTACCCCAGTCTGCTGTCTGAAGTGGCAAGCTTGCAGGAAATGATGTTCTTCATCATATTGATAGACATTACAAGGAACATAGTGGGGAAGTTAGGTCCTCTGAAATGAGGTACCAGGCAACTCATTACTCAATAGGTTTATTGTAGGGCTAAAAACATTATGACCCATCACATTTGTGTACAGAGAGAGAGAAAGATGGAATGAGAATGACTCATTGAGCTTGCAATGACTTAAACATAAGCTTGCTGCCTTTCTGTTATTGTTGTGGATTTAATTGATTTTTATGTTATGCTTCATTATATTTTTTATTTTTTGTTTTTAATTCTGTATTTTATTATTGTTAGCCTCCTTGAGCACCATTTTTGGCAGGATATAAATTGAATAAATGAATAAATACAAAAACCACCTCTATGGTTTTCAGTGTGTGTGTGTGTGTGTGTTTTATAGCTTTTGTGCCAAAATTTCCAATACTGTATTGGATAGCTTTCCTGAAACTTCAACTCCTTGAGACAAATCTTTGCATGTTTTCCCAGTCACAAGAAAAGTGAGAAAAGGCCACCCAAATGTAAACATTCAAATTCAAAAGAGGGGGGGGGGGAATACCCCTATTAGATAGCGGTGGGGGTGAGGGGGCTTTTGAAACTCATGCATTTAGAATAAAACTACCATGGTTTTTTATTTTTTTATTTTTTTTTAAGGGGTGTGTGTCACACAATCGTGTCTGACACTGCTAAGGTCGTTCTCTGTTCCCTGAAAAATCTGCCCTTTCTGTATTGCCTCTCCTGATCCGATACCGAAGGTATGATGGATTACGACATACAATCATAAGGCGAGGAAAGAAATCTACAGAGCTGCCAACAAAGCTTTTGGTGGGAACGCCCTGTTACCTCAGATCAGAACACACTCGACTTCATGACATTTCTTGACATACCCATCTGTTCTTTAAAATAGAAGAAATAAACAGTAAAAAGAAACGGATATGTTATCCGTTTCTTTAACGCTAACGGAACTTTTTCAACGGCTGCTCGTGTTTCCACCCGAGCCGGCAATACCGTTTTCCTTCCGCTCTGTTCGTTCGGCTGCTTCTATCTCCGTCCGTCTCTATGGTTGATGCTTGATTTCCCGGAGTGCCTTGCGAGCACTAGTTCTCTTCCGGTTTTGACCAGAGCCGCGGCGGTGGTGCGGGTGAGATTTTCTTTTCCTAATCTAGTTCCATCCTTCCCGAGGAAGGCCTCGGCGCGGCGAGTGGCAGGTGGAGAAGTGTTGGGAAGGCTTCCTAAGGGACCGTGCCCGCGGGGGAGGTGGATGGGAGTGAGAACAGCTTTGTGCCCCTGGAAAAGGGAGGGGGAATGGGATGAATGGATGGAGGGAGAGAAGAGGAGAGAGGCGGACTGGAGCGTGGGGACGAGGGGGAGAGGCGCGGATGGGGCGACGCATTCTGGAGTTTGTCTAGTGTCGCCCTTGGCGCTGCGGAGGCCCCGCTTGCGTGCGTGGGTGTGTTTGGCGTGTCTTTGGAAAGCAGAGTGTGCCTTGAACTAAATGGAATCTCCAGCTTCAAAGGCCGAAAGGGTAATCTTGTGTATGCTTACCCGGGAGTAAGCCCTATTGAATTCAGTGGAGCTTACTCCCTTTAGGACTGTAGCCTTAGTATCAGTTCCTGAGGCAAAAGACAAGGTAGTCCTCCTGTTGCCTTCATGCTCCGCTTGCAACTTCCCAGCAGGCATCTGTCTGGCTGCTTGAATATGCCATATTGAATGGACTCTTTGGTCTGCAAAGCAATTCTTAACCGGTGTGGTGTCGTGATTAGAGTGTTGGACTGGGACTCAGGAGATCTGCATCCTCTTCCCCACTCAGCCATGAAACTCATTGGGTGACTTCAGACCAGTCACTGACTCTTTCACCCTAACCTACCGCGCAGGGTTGTTGTGAGGATAAAATGTGGAGGAGTAAGATCATGTAAGCTGCCTTGGGTTCCTTGGAGGAAAAAAGGCTGGATATAAATGTAATAGTAATAAATAAATAAAAACTTATTTAAAATAAGTTGTGTTTTAGATGATAAGTCAGTGTAAATAATTTCCATCTTCGAAGCTCATTCCTGTGTAATAGAGTGGGGTGGGGGTTCTGCTATTCTGTATTTGAGGTGAATGCTTCTGATATTTATTCCTTTCAACAGATTTAAGACATGGCCAAGTCCAAGAACCACACCACGCACAACCAGTGTAAGTTTGCATGGGAGCTGGGGAGTGAATGTTGGTCAGTAATGCGCTCTTTTGTAAGAGGTGTGCGATTATCATCTACTCTTACTTGAACATGCAGTGTTCTACTTTAGTTAGTGATCTCTTAATCAACAGATATGTCGCTTAAACCGTTAGTGTCTATAGAGGAGCCACATCCATAGAAATGTTTGCTAACAATTCCAAATAATTGGGCTCCTAAAAATAGTTCAGGTTTGTCTTAGTATGTTATATATTTTGTTTGATCTATTTAGTGTGCCTGTATTTGGAAGAACTGGTACAATAATATTCATCAAAACTAAAATCCAGATTAAGGTTCAGTAAGATTTTATATTCCACATTTAGCTTGGATTCTCATGGAAATTGCCGTGAGTAAACAGTTCCATCCAGGGACTCTACCATTTTTGGACAGCAGTGCTAGCCAAGGCAAAAACTGGTGTTGCCAGACTCCTTCCCCTCCCCCATTGGCTTGATGGAGGCAAGTGCCTCTGCCCAACAGCAGCCATGGAAGCCATCCCCCCTCCCCAATTTCCTGTGGCAGGAAGTGTGCTATCTTCAGCTGATGGGAGTAAGGCTGGTCACTCATCACTCTTGCCAGGAAGCAGCTCCACACTCGCCATGGCAAGTGTAAATATTGAAGTTTGGTCCATAAGTGGCATTTCTTGTGCTGATCATAACATGGCCATGCTAATTGTTATTCTAGTCGTTCCAGGGCCCCCACTTAATCTTCACTTCTAGTGTAATGGTCTCCAGTAGTGGCAGGCAAACATGTTTTTCTCCCACTGAGGAAATAACATTGGTGAGATCCATTTGGAATAAGGTTCCGTGGAAGGATACAGTAGGATTGTAGCTCACCAACCACAGAACGTTTGGCCACCTGGTTTTTGAGGCAGCAGATTGCATGTTGGACATTATATGGCCTTAGTTCCATGTAGAACTTGCCAAGAGTGATGGAAAGAGTTCACTTCTGGTTGGATAAGATAAGTTCGGTGAATGTACCCTGAATCATGAGCAATCAACAGACATACTTGAAAAGTATCATTGGAACTGCATGATAGCGCTCAATTTTCATGCCAAGGAAATTATTGATGCTTTTCACTTTAGGAACATCGGAAGCTGCCTTAATACTGAGTCAGACCCTTGGTCCATCTAGCCCAGTATTGTTGACAGTGACTGGCAGCAGCTCTCCAGGGTTTCAGGCAGGATTCTTTCCAAGCCCTACCTGAAGGCTGGGAATTGAACCTGGAACCTTCTGCATGCAAAGCATGTGCTCTTATCACACTGAGCTATGGTCCCTTCCCTACAGCACCTGGTATTCCAAGGTGGCCACCCATCCAAGTACTAACCAGGCCCGACCCTGCTTAGCTTCCAAGATCAGATGAGATTGGGCTGTTCAGCCGGTTAATGCTTTGGGTGTTCTTAAACAGATTTTCAGTTCAATCCTAACATTCATGTGAAAGTCAGGTCCGTTCATTTTAATAGAACTTTCAAGTAAATGTAGAGAGTGCACTTTTAAGAGGGCCACTAGGATGGTACAGGTAGGGGTAGCGACAGTGAATGTCACTGAATATATGTTTCTAATTCCCACAAGCAGTCTCATGCCTCAAAGGGGAACATATACAGAGAAGACAATGTGTTTTTAAATCAATAACAATGGCATTTGTAGGTATGGGTGTTCAGGTGTTTCTCATATCGGGAGTCTACCATTTGTGGCTTGCCTTGATAGTTAGCCAGAATTTGTGCTTGCTGTAACAGCTCCAGAGGGGCAGGGTCTTGTCCCGGATGCTACATTGAAAGCAAGCACATTCAAAGCACAGTGCAAAGTCAGCAGTGATTTCTTCCCTCACTTCAAGCTAAGGACAAGGGCAGGGGCTTGTCTGTTTTCTGCAGTTTGAAGATGCTCTCTGAATGCAGCACCACCTGAAAGATTCCCTTCCCTCTTCCTGAGTATGGAGCTGGAGAAAGACACACACACCCTGCAGCCACCCTAACTGCCACCTCCTGTACCATCCCTTGCCTTCCCAGCACTAGTGAAACTAATCACCCAAGCCATCTCTGCCCCACCCTTTTCCAGCACCAGCAAGTACTAGTACACAAGCCACTTTCAGCAGACATGTCTTCAATCTGCTATGCTCGAAGGGACAAGGGTTTGGCAGTGGGGGTCAGTGCCAGAGAGAAGGAATGTTCTCATGCTCTGTGCTGGCTGGTGCTGGATAGAGAGGAAATGGGAGCTGTGACACTTAAGGGACCAGGGAGTTGCATTGTCATGCTCACCAGAGAAGGGAGGGAACCTATAGCCATGGTGAGCAGAATTGTGGATCCTATCACATGGTATTGTTACTGGGGGAGAGGGAGAAGGTGGAGTCGCTTACCTAAGGCCACCTAGTAAGCTCATTGCAGATTCAAGATCTTAGCTAGGTACTTCCCAGGCCGCTCTAGTACAGTAGCTCACTGTACTTCAAAAGTCCACGAGTGTGAAATGGAAGTACATTTTGTCCTTTTGTTAAGCAGCAGCTAAAGCTAATATAGGAACATAAATGTACAATATAAGCAATGTATCCTAAATCTGTTAATGGTGTTATCTCTTTAACAGCCCGCAAGTGGCACAGAAATGGTATTAAGAAACCCAGATCGAATAGATATGAATCTCTGAAGGGGGTGAGTGCATTTTTCTTCAGCTCCCCAGCAGCTGCTCTTGCTCATTGGCAGCTGGCCTGTGGAGGCCTTGTGTGCTGGCTGCATCCTCATGCAAGAGCTTAAAATGTGGACCTAGCAACAATAAATATGAATGCATGGTCACAGAGCACAACATTAAGCATCACAGCAACTCCACTTCAAGGTCACACACGGGTACTGCAAAACACAACCTGCACTTTGTATGCTTGTGTTTCACCTTCATTGGATTTGACCTTCTCTGGCCTTTTGTCACATTGTGTCCCTCATCTTGTTTCTGTTGAGGAACCTCCTGTGTTACCAAAATTGGCTTTTAATTTTTCATGTGGCTTGATTCAACTGATGTAGGATAGCCTCTTGGTGCAATGGAAGGGGCCTCAAAGTGAAAGAAAAAACCTGAAAACATTTATTGAATTTCTGTCCTTCTCTCACAGTTGCTATTCTAGCCTACGTGGTAGTTTTTAGAACTTGAGCAGCTCGTTTCTAACGCCTCTTATCTTGAAACAAGTCTGACCTGCAGTCCAGGCAGGTAAACAGTCCAGCTTGTAAACACATACCTTAATGGACTACATTTTATTGTTCCCCCTTTATCTAGGTCAGCCCCAACCTGGTGCCCTCCAGATGTGTTGGACGACAACTCGTACCATTGCAGGACATCAAGTTGGGGAAGGTGACATAGGTTAAGGAAACAATGGCTGGCTGGGGAATGCTGGGACTTGTAGGACCGATGACACGCAGCTCTACCTCTCCTTCAAGTCCTCACCAAGGCTGGCTGTTGAAACCCTGTCCGAGTGCCTGGAGGCAGTGGGTGGCTGGATGGGAGGGAACATGCTGAAACTGAACCCCGACAAGACCGAGGTACTTCTGGTGGGGGACAAGGGGAGGTTAGGGGATGTTGACCTGGTGCTGAATGGGGTACATCTACCCCTGAAGGACCAGGTCCGCAGCTTGGGGGTCATTCTAGACTCCCAGCTGTCCATGGAGGCTCAGGTGTCAGCTGTGAGCCGGGCGGCGCTGTATCAGCTCCATCTGATGCGGCAGTTGCGCCCCTACCTTCCTAATCATCTGCTCCCGTCAGTGGTTCATGCCTTGGTCTCCTCTCGCCTAGACTACTGTAATGCGCTCTACGTGGGGTTACCCTGGAAGACGGTTCGGAAGTTGCAGCTGGTACAGAATGCTGCCTGATTAAAGGCTGCCGCCGGCGTGATCACATCACTCTGGTGCTCAAAGAGTTGCACTGGCTACCAGTTGTTTGCCGAGCCGAATTCAAGGTGTTGGCGTTGACCTTTAAAATCCTGTACGGCTGCGGTCCAATATATCTCAAGGAGCGCCTCCAGCAACATCAAGTAGGCCGCTCAACAAGATCTGCCACAGACGGCCTTCTCCCTGTCCCATCAGCCAGAGAAACCAGGCTGGTGGGGACTAGGAGGAAGGCCTTTTCTGTGGCAGCCCCCAATTTATGGAACTCTCCCCAGTGACCTCCGCCATGCCCCTTCCTTGATTAGCTTCCGCCGTGCATTAAAAACGTGGCTTTTCAGGCGGGAATATGGGGTGGGTTAGGATTTTTAAGTTTTGTTCTGTTTTTAATTGTGTTTTATACTGTGTGTGTGTCCCCTCTCTTGTAATTTATTGGATTGTAAATCGCTCAGAGTGGCCAGATGTCTGGCCAGATGGGCGATTCATAAATATAATAAATAAATAAATAACATGCATAGGATTGCGCCCTAAGAGTAGTTTCACTGAAGATCAGCTATACTTATTTCAGTAAAGAGCTGTGTTTTATATCAATAAGAGGGTGGCAACCTGCTATCCTTGGACTGCAGCCTATCTTACATGCTTACTGTTGGCAATTATGTCAGTAACCATGTTTCCTTATGGTACGGTTCATGTGATCAGGCACAATACCTTAACAAAACATAGGAAGCTGCTTTACACTGAATCAGACCGTTGGCCCATCTAGCCCAATATTGTCTACATTGACTGGCAGCAGCTCTCCAGGGTTTGAGGCAGGGGTTTTTCCAAGCCCAGCCTGGAGATGCTGGGATTGAAACTGGGACCATTTGCATGCAAAGCGTGCACTCTATGACCTGGTTTGCATGATCAAAACAAGCCGCCGTGGCTTGAACTGGCTTGTTGCAGGGTAAAACAACCCCCAAATAACCCTACAACAGCCCATTTGGTTATGTGAAACGTCGCTAAGACTGCTGCAGCCCTTCTCCTGAATGATGGCAGAGATTGGGCTGTAGAGGGCCCCTGGAAAGAACAGAGAAAGGGGGAAGAAGACGGGTGGGCCAGTCTGAGCAGGTTAGTGTGCCTGATGTGGCCAAAAGGCCACTCTATTGAGGAGCAGAACTATACCATAGTATTTGCAGAGCTCATTCAGTCATCTTTTCACTGTCATAAATACTAGAGGACTTTCAGCCAACTATGTGAATTGCCAAGCAAATTATATTCACCTTTCTCTTGCCTTCTAGGTTGATCCCAAGTTCCTGAGGAACATGCGCTTTGCAAAGAAACACAACAAGAAAGGGCTGAAAAAAATGCGAGCCAACAATGCTAAAAATGCCAAATAACCAGCTTGCCTTTGAATGGCAAAAGGGACTGGCTTGCTTGACACCTGATCAGCAGATTTTCCTCTTAATTGTTCGTTTTCACTCAAGGCATTTTGTATAAATAAAATTGAGTGTAATGTGCAGGTGCAAATTTCATGCTTTCTATTTTGACTCTACAAGAGGTTGAACCTTCTGGCAGTGTGCTTTTGTTCCTTTGGGGCAATGGCGGTAATCTTGTCAACCCTACTCTTCATACTAAAATCATTACGGAGGGGCATTGGAGCAGGGGTTGCTGCATGCTATGTGTTTCGCTATGGGTGTGGGAGGCACCTGAAGTGATGGAGAGGGGGAGGGAAACCCTCAGGCAGAGCTTGGGCACACAAAGGGGCTGTTTGCTGTCAGGAGACTGGGGAGGTAGAAAGCCTGAATCCAGTGTGGCGTAGTGGTTAGAGTGTTGGACTGGGACTCGGGAGATCCGGGTTCTAGTCCCCGCTCAGCCATGAAACTCACTGGGTGACTTTGGGCCAGTCACTGACTCTCAGCCTAACCTACTTCACAGGGTTGTTGTGAGGATAAAATGGAGAGGAGGAGGAGGATTATGTAAGCCGCCTTGGGTTCCTTGCAGGAAAAAAGGCGGGGTATAAATATAATAAATAAAAATAAATAAATCCTGCAGAGCTGTTGGAGAGGGGAGCCCAAAAAGACAGGCGAGAGGGTGGTAAAAGAATTTACATGGGTTCTAGGGGTCACATGCCATTGATGAGAAGTAAGAGTGCTGAAATTCACATGGTAACATCCAAAGCTATGTTGGTCTGTTTCAGCAAAGGCTTGTGGCACCTTTTAGCCTAGGCGTTCTATTATGACATAAGCTCTTATGGATCAGATGCATGAAATGTTAAACTCAGTTGGCAGGGGTGTGCATAGAAAATGGTGGGGCCAAACTATACCCATGTGTTGTGTGTGAGCGACACAAACACACTCCTGCCAACAGAGGACAATGCTTCGTGCATCTGACAGTAGACTTCCATCAAAGGTTACGCCACAGTCAGTCTGTCTTTAAGGCATTACACGATTCTGTTGAATTTCACATTGATTCAAAAGTCATTAACCACATCTTTGGGTTCAGGTCTCTAGCAATCTTTGATGCTGGCTGGAATTTTCATTTAATATATTTTATGCCATATGCTCCCCTTGCCAGCCTACTGTCCCATTTATTAAAACAATTATTTATTTGATTTAGACCCCACCTTCCTACCAAAAAATGGCACTCAAGGTATGCAGTGTTGAACTCCAATATTAAATCCCTTGCTGCCATAGCAGAAAGAACATAGCAGCAAGGAGTCTGAATTACACTTTTAAACAGGAATTGTATTTTCCTTCTGTTAATGTTTGAATGTTTTCCTAGTGTTCCCTAGGACTGAGCTACAATCAGGGTGTGCATTGCTGTAATACCACTTGTCCAGCAGGTGGTGTCTTCTGTGTGCTAGCAGTACTATCCCAAGTAAATACTGGGATATGAGAAGTTTGGATGGGAAAAATCTGGGAACTATTTTAAGATCATAACTAAGTCACTAACCTGAAGAAAAACAGTTGTTAGCTGCTGGTACAAGAACCCTGTTTGAGAAAGCCAAAGGTACATCTAGTCCAGCATTCTGTTTCCAGAAGTGGCCAGCCAGTTGTCTCTGGGAAGCTCACAAGTGGAGCATGACAGCAGACTTCATGTAATAGTGAATTTATTTCTTGGTCTATCTTGAATAACATTTTCTCTGTCGCCAACCATTCATAATGTTACAAACCTCTTATACACCACACCACCCCCTGCTGCCATCTTTTTGTGTGAAGTAAAAATCCCTAAGCATTTCAGCCTTGTAGTGGGTGTTTTATCCCCCAGTTGTTTTAGTTGCATTTTCTGTACCTTTTACAATATCCTGATTTTGGGCAACCAGAAGTGTACACTATTCCAGATGTAACAGCAGCATAAAAGTATATAAAGGTATGATCAGTAGTTCATCAAAGGTATCTGAAGATTCAAACCTAGAGACGTGTTTTGGAATAGTTTCTCCACATGATTTTACAGCATAGATGATCCTAATCTGGTGCCCTCCACATGTGGACTTCAGCTCCCATCAGCCAACATGGCCAATGGTCAGGAATCCTGGAAGTGTAGTCCAAAACATCTGGAGGGTACCAGGTTTGGGAAGGCTGCTTTAGTCACTGCAAAATGTGATGTGTTGATTACATGTAATCTGGTCTAAGAGATACTGGTCTTTGATTCTAACCTTGACATGAACAGAACTGATCCCCCTGAAAATCTGCTTTTGTTGTTTGGCGGACCCTTGGAACTGATAGGCTATCTTGTCGGGGAACAGTTGAAGGGGGAGAGTTGGCAGAAATTACCCCTTCCCTATGTGAACAGTGGAGCAGCTTAGGATGAAAGCCATATAATAGCACAGTGTTCTCCAGCCAGGTGCCTTCCAGATGTTTTGGACATCAGCTCTCATCAGTCCCAGACATCAGCTCTTCCCTGAATATCATACTAATCATATCTGTCCCTGAGATACATGTGGTAAACACTGCCCCTTGGAATTTTTAGATACCATTGATTCCTCTTTGGACTCAGCCCAAGTTCCATCTTTTATGTGAATGGTGCCAATACAGGTTCTGGAATTCTGCACTTTTAAGGGCCTCCAATTCTGTTACAGGAATAAATGCATGCAAATGCCAGAATGTTACTATTTTGAATTGAACTTTGAGATACTTGCTCAATTCAGATCTAATGTGGTTTGACACACCATGAACAACCCTCGGCTGACAAGCTCCTTCCTCCCCTTGCACAATGAATGAGGGAAGGTGCAGAGAGATGAGAGAGGTTATGAGCTCCCAAGCTCATTTGTGTAATTAAAACATGGTATATAGTGTTCTGTCCCAAGTGGTGCTAATATTGATTGATGTCCTTCCATGATTTTACGTTTGCTCTTGCCGTCTGCATTGTACGCTAGTTGTCCTTGTGCCATAAATTCCTTCAGATGCTGCTATTCCTCTTGTATTTCACCATAGTAACCTGTACATGTGACCTTACACCAGTGTTTCTCAACCTTGGGTCCCCAGATGTTTTTGGCCTACAACTCCCAGCATGCCCCAGCCAGCATAGCTGGCTGGGGCATGCTGGGAGTTGTAGGCCAAAAACATCTGGGGACCCAAGGTTGAGAAACACTGCCTTACACTAACCTGTACATTCCAAATCCCTCAAGTCTAAAATGAAAGACCTGTGCTTTCTACTCTGCTTTCTCTGCCCTTTGTGTTCTTCGTTCAGATGTATCCTGGGGACATACAAATTCTGTGATAAAAAATATGTGGATGGTACAATAAAGATGGCCATGGAGTTGGCTAGAATTCCATTCAAGCTGGAGACAAAGACCCCTTGCTATTAACTTGAGCTAGAGATACACATAAGGGCTCAATCCTTTTCCCTCTGGTCAGTTGAACGCTTTCTATAGGATTTTCAATCCAATTGGAACATGGTCCTTGCCCAAGGAGGTAAGTTCCTAAAAAGTGAAGAGCAAAACTAAATCACGTTTGTATCGCTTTTCCAATTTGCAATTGGGAAACTGCCTTTCTTGGAAGCCTTTTGTCACTGGTGACCTTCAGCATTGTCCTGCCATGCAAGAGTTTCCCAAATATGGCCTTGACAGCTTCCAGCCCAAAATAGCCAAGTGTGACACAATGCAAGATGGAATAATGCACTCTAAAGCCAGAGCGTCATTGTCAGAAGAGATGGGGGGCTTGCTCGCTTTGGCAATGCAAAGGTATCGGGTTTGCTTCTGCCTCATAGAATAGCTTTGGCAGGAGAACAATATCCTAAATCCCGTGGAGTCATAGGTGTGCTGGTTACTCTGCTATACATGGGTTGCTGTGCAGGCATACGCAAATCTTTTACTGCACCAGTATTGAATGGAAATGCATTCATGTTTCTCCTCATTATGACATTCCAAACAGAATGTATCCGGTCATTCAGCATACCTGCAGACAAGTGTAACGCAATTAAGCTTTTAATTGCAACCATTTCCTTCCTTAATCAGTATATTCATAAGTATGGCCAGTCCGTTTTCCTCTTGGTAGTCATGTGCATTGCTGGGAAGGCCCGGCTCCATCCTCCACTGAATGCTTATCTGTGTGTGGCACCCATCTTAATGTGGGTCAGTGAAGACAGACGGATAACACGCAGGAGAACCAACAGTGGCATACAGGACTATTGAGAGGAGGACTCCTCGTTGCAGTAGTTCATGTTTGGCAAGAGGAGGTTCCTGCTGATGTTCACTCCACCCTCAGGGACTATCCTGTTTGTATTGCGGCTGAGCTGGTCCCCTTGCTGTCTCCTCAGAGCCGCAGTCAAAGCATTTGGCCTACTGTACTTCCTGGACACGATTAAACACTTCTGTAGGCATGGTAAGGAGGCCACAACTTTCTCTCGATACTGAAAGGTAGGGAGAAGAAACACATGGAGCCTTAGATATCTATGCTGTAGCTGGCGGGCCAGTTTTGACACTGGTGCTCATTTGGAGGCAGAAAGTTGTACTATCGTTACATACCCTACCTAGATAACAATGTGAGCACCAGAAATTACTCAGGACTGCCCCCTCTCTCAGAGAGTAGGCATGGCTGGGCACCTACCAAGGGCCCCACACCCCAGCAGGGGCCCACTGTCAAGGGCCCCCATGACTCGCTCCTGCTCTTCGTCATGACAACCTGCTTGTTCACCTGCCTCGAACTCTGGCCCTGACGATGGTCATGGTGAGGAGGAGGAGCCGTAGGTGCCACTGCCTGCTTGCGCACTGGCTCCCTGCCTGTCAAGCAAGCAAGTGGCAGCAATGATGAAAAGGACTGGAGGAGGAGGAGCCATAGCAGCTGGTGGCTAAGGTGGTGAGAAGAGAAGGTGGACTTACTCAGGGAGGGGGCCCAGGGAGGCTGCCTTGCCCAAGGGCCCTCCAAAACCCCAAGCTGGCACTGGTGGGGAAGAAACGCCAGTATGGTTTATTTGCATATGCTAACCATCTTGTGCAAATGAACAATTGACTAGCATTGAGGGTTGTTTTTTTTAAATCCCATTAGCCTATATTACCATTGGGGCAGGTTTCAGGCTTGCTCAGGGGCAGCCTTGTTCATTCTCTATTCTTTCTTAAAGATCTTACAGACTGACTGAATGCCTTGCCTCAAAAAACAGGCCTATAGTAACTGACCAATGGCAGACTATATTTTCCTTGTAGGTGACAGAAAAAGAGCATGCACAGAATAAACATCCTTGAAGTCATCCAGCTTCCTTAGCAGTGCTACCACCAGCAGCTTAATTTAGAACAGTAAGAACTCTTGTTGTTCATTCTGTTTTCAGAGGCTTGCTAGAAATGCATACTTTTCTGATTCAAGTCATTTTAAATCCACACGTTGTGCAGTGAGATGTTGAGCTTTTCTACATGAGGCATTTGTTGTGTGCTCATCATTCCCTGCTCACAGCTGTTTATCGGTTCTTTAGACAGCGTTGTGACCCTCCAGTTTCGCTTCTGTATCTAATGAGCACTTTCAGCAAGTTTTTTTAGAGCAGGGAAAATGTGGCATTTCATTGTGAAAGTGAAAGAAAGTGTGATTTCCTCCTGTGTATTTGCACTATTCTACTATACCACAATGCCACCTAGAGGTTATGTAGCATAAAAGCAGGAATGGAAACACTCCTCATGTAGTGCTTGGATCTCAATTCTATGACGAAACTGAAAGTAGATGTAGCAGAGTAACAGCCTCATGTAGAAAAGTCCATTATCTATATTCTACAGCTTGGAAAAGTAAGGTGTGGGCAATCAAGTGCAATCAGTTAGAAATCTAGAACATCTTGTTGCTGGTACTCTAATCCAGGGGTGGGCAACTTGTGGCCCAATGGTGAGAGATCATGGGGGTTGTAAGCCAAAACATTTGGAGGGCCACAAGTTGCCCACCCATGCACAACTAGGCTGTATTTCATTTTTCTGGAGTAAATGACAGTGCCCCCGTGCTGAAAGTGAAAAGGAAGGTAACGTGGCAAGCAAGGCCGCCTACGGGAGATTTACCTGCTTGTTCAGACAGATGTAAACCACGGGGTTGTATATGGTGCCTGTTTTTGCCATGTACATAGGGATGCTCTGAATTTTGCGGTCCATGATCACTTCTGGTTTCACCACTTTGGTCAGAGCAAAGGCAGCATAAGGCATCCAGCTGAGAAGGAAGGCCAGAATCATAATGACGACTGTCTTGGTCACCTGAGACTCAGCCCGCTGAGTGGAATCGCTTTGGACCAGGCCACGTTTTGCCACCTAAAGAGAGAGATAGAGAAAGCAGAGGCTGCAAAGGAATGCAAGGCATTTATCATGTTTCTCTGCTCATTTCAAAGGCAGCAACTTTGACCTCAACTCAACGTCTGCTCAAATCAGTGGGACGCAGGAATGCTGATTTCCATGCGCTTTTTACTATTTTCTATTCATGCTTAAGAGGGGCTGTAGTAGCTTGGTAGTAGAGCACATGCTTTGCATGCAGTCAATTCCAGATCCCCAGCATCGCTACCTGAAAAGGCCTCAGGGCCAGGCAACAGCATGGCGGGGGGGGGGGGGGAATCACTGCACCAGATCTTGAAGAGGAGCTGCCAGAGTACACAAAGGTAGATTGGACTAGATTGATCCATCACAATCAGTGTAAGGCAGCTTTCTATGTTCCTTCATACAGCATTGAAATCTTGATTTATCACACATTTCAATCCTCAGAATTCCATGGCTCACAGCTCAGGCTGTGGCCTGGTTCACACATCACACTAACCCATGGTTTATTTAACCCATGATTTGTTGCCCTACCTAGGGCTGGTCTGGCAGAGGATCAAACAAACCGTGGTTTGTTTTCTCAATCCCTGGGTTGTTGGTTTCCCTCCTCCTTCATCCGCTCCCTCCCCGTATCCCAAATGTCTTTGCAGCACGGTAGTACTGGCATGTAGAGCTTCTGGTCTTGTTTTGGTTTTTTTACCATTCTTGTCCGTCATCTTTCAGGCAGACAAACAACCCATGAATAACCCACAGTACTGAGTTCACACATAATGACAACCCATCAGTTAAACAACCCAGAGTTGACAACCCAACAACAAATCATGGGTTCTCTTTCTGGGCGCTTGTGATTAGCACCCATAGTTCGTTAGCGCATCATGACAACCCAGATTTCGACAACCTATGGGTTAAATAAACCATGGGTTAACGCTGTATGCAGACCATGTCTGTGTGTCAACATATGCAGCTGAATGAGGAGGTAGAATGCTGAGGTGGTAAAGTGGACTGTACCACTTCTGGCTGTGGGTGAAGGATACCACTTTTAAATGATGCTGCTGCTGCACACTCATATGTATGTGTGTGTATATATGTATCTCTATATATAGGTATGTATCCCTATATATGTATATATGTATCTCTATATATAGCAAAAGGACCTTTTTTTGTGGGCAAGTTGGCTGCCAGCCACAGAGCAAAGCAGATCTGAGGGATCTTTTGCCCTGCATGAACACATGCTTAGAATGACAAGTGTTAACATTTGAGTTGAGCTGAGTCGAAGCTCACCCTCACAGCTGTACTGTGCAGTTCCTGAACAACTCCCACTCCAGTATGCTAAACTAAGGGCTGAGCCTACGCAGACGGCAGAATGAGGCAATACAGCACTGAGATGGTAGAGTGGACTGTACTGTGTCAAACTGTGGGTGGAGGATCACATCCTTGAATGTTCACTTAAGGTTAAAAAAAAATCCCTGCAAACAAAGCCAGTACAAGGGAGCAAGATTCTACCCTCGCCATTTTTCTGCTGTGCTGGTTTTCCATTTGCAGACTACTGCTGCTGCTCTTCTCTCTCTCCCTCCCTCCCTCCCTCCCCCCCCCTCTCTCTCTCAGTCTCTCTCTTTCTCATATTTATTTGTTATATACCCTCATGATCCTCTAAATCACGCCTCCCTCCGCTCCACACATTATTGGGGGCAAACCCACATTTGAAGGCATAGGCCTTCACATATAGCTTGGCATCCATAATATTACAAGATTCAGTCACTTCATGTCAATCCCATAATTTTCCAAGAAAGTAATAAAGCAGGAGACTTAAACTGGAGATTTATACAGACGTATTTAGGACTACACTTTGGGCTGCAGTGTGTTTCTTCCTTTTCAACTTCTGGGAAACAATTTTATCCTTCATATCCCTCTAAATGGCTCAAAAGCGAATACGTTGCCTGCCTGCCTTTTGCCGCAGTTCCGACAGCACATCCGCTCCTCACCACACCTCTCTCAAATGCTTTGACTAAGACCATGACACTGAGCGATGGATGCATCCGAGTCAAAGAGGAGGGACTCCCGGGACAGCGATAAAGGACAGAAGGTTGCTAACAGCTGCTAGGACAATGCCTGCACCGAGTATTCCCAGCCTGCCCTGGAATAATGTGCCTAGAAATAGCTGCGAGTCATAATCGCGTAGAGGACATGTCTCACTCAAATGTTTTAATTAAGGTCAGACAGTTGCTACTGGGGCCTCCTAAGAATGTGCCATCTCTCCAAGGCCGCATGGTTGTTGTTGTTGTTGGTGGTGGTGGTGGTGGTGGGTTTTTTCTTTACTTTTGTCCTTTTTGAAATCTTTTCTTAAATTAAACTTCAGAAAATCATGATATTTTGCCTAGATTACTCCAGTGTCAGCCTGCGCCTAGAGCCCTACACATTGTGAATGAATCCAACTATTTAAAGTCTCAGCCAAGTAGCATCTTTGGGATGGGTAGACCTTAAGCTCCAGCCTAGTTCATGGAATGCGGACAAATATTCAAATACAAAGTCTTGATTAATTGGCTTTAACGTCAGCAGGAATAAGAGAATGAGTATTTCCGAGTTAGAGAGGGAGCCCCAAATCTATTGTCACGGGGTGGGGGTTGGAGCCAGGTAAAGACCTCATTTCTCCAGATCTTTTAACTTTTAACTTTTAATCTTAAATTCTTTTAATGATCTATAGCTCTTTCAATGTTTTTCGAGTTTCCTTTTAAAACGTGTGAACTTTTTGGTGAACTGAGGGTTATTACCTTTGTTTTGCCCTCCACTGTTGGTTTTATTCTATTGTTTTATCTTTTATTTATCATTTCTCTTTTATTGTAAGCTGTCCCAAGAATTTTTGTTGGCACATGACATACAGGGCTTTTCTACACAAGGCCCTTAATTCGCTGCATCTACTTTTGGTTTCGTCGCAGAATTAAAATCCAAACACTACACCAGGAGCATTTCTTTTCCTGCTTTTCTGCTACATGACATCTAGGTGATACTGTGGTATAGAAGCATAGCACAAATACACAGGTAGAAACAGCATTTTCATTTGCTTTCACAAATAATACTCCATTTTCCCTGCTCTATAAAAAGCTCAGTGAAAGTGCTATTTACAAACAGAAGCAAAACTGTTGTTGTTAAACATTTTTAAAGATACTATTCTCCATTTTCAACAGTTCTCAGTTGTGGCCATATATGTGAAACTCACAGAATTTCACTCATCCTTCTCACCATTGAGTTTGGTGTGAAGCTCACCAGCAGTATGGTATCTTGTGTTTTTCATGGACTCAGCATTTATTGGTTAAGTACTTTCTTTGTTTTCTTGTAGACCTTAGTTTACCCAACTGTGGGACCAGTTGCAAGAACCCTTTTGGTAAGTGCATTCCAACCCCACTGGAGAATTACGTAATGATCATCTGTTATGTGAAACAGGGTTCTGGACTCACCTTTCTGAGGGTGCTAATGAGCTTGCCATAGGACAAGAGAATAAGAGTTAAAGGAAGCAGGAAGCAACAAATGAAGAGACACATGTGGTAACTGCGGCTCTTCCAATCTTCTCTGTGCCATGCCGGAGCACAGTTTGAGGCAATACCTTCCACGTCATAGCTACTCCATCCGAAAAGTGGTGGGATGGTCCATATTGTAGACCAGAGCCAGACAAACAGGAGGGCCAGAATGGCATGTTTCTTCCCAAACTGGATGGCTTTGAATGGCCTGCAAACCACCAGGTACCTCTCCACAGCACACACGACAACTGACCAAAGGGCCACCAGCCCTGCAGCAGGAGGAAGAGGAAGCAAATGATGCTTGTTGCTCTCCTTGTAAAGCTTAACCAGAAACTCTGTTATGCTGCTGCCATCATGGTGACAAAATATGAGGTCATTCATCAACATTTGGATGGGTGCAGGCCTCTTTATCAACCCTTTCCCCTGCCCATTCCCTTCCCTTCCCCTGCCATATAAGTAGACACTTAGGATGCAAGACAGAAAAAAAAAAAGTTCTGTAACTCCCAGCCAGATTAAAATTGCCCCCTTAGTATGGGGAACCCCAAGACGTGTTCATGCCATGTTCTTGCCTCATAGGACCCATAGGCTAGGAGGCCATTGCTTTTGCAGAACTCTCCTTATTCGAATCACTTCACACCCATTTTCTCCCTAATTTAACAAAAGACCTGCAAGGTCAGAGCTGGTGTCGCAGAAGAAGAGCTGGGCAGGCGATGGAGGGAGGGTGGCTTGCCAAAGGCCACCTGGGAAGTTGGTGGTGGAGACGAGATCTGAAGGGCAATCTCTTGTGTCGCAGCTCTCAATCCCCTTCGCCACTGCTCCGCACCAGATGCAGTCGTGTTTCATGGGGCCAAATGAAGGGAACACATTAGGTGGCAGATTTTTATCTGGGGGACAGAGGTGGGCGTGGGGGAAGGGATGGTGGATAAAGCCAGCTGGACAAAGCTGAGAGGGAGCTAGGCCTCCCAACAGGAGAGTTTGCAGCTTCCCGCCCGCCTCATTTCCCCCCTTTTCCTTTTCCTCTTTTTGCTGTTTGGATTCCCTCTCTTCCCTCTAGAGCAGTGTTCTCCAACCTTGGTTCCCCAGATGTTTTTGGCCTACAACTCCCAGCATGCCCCTGGCTGGGGCATGCTGGGAGTTGTAGGCCAAAAACATCTGGGGAACCAAGGTTGGAGAACACTGCTCTAGAAAGATTTTGCACTGGGCCTGAGACTTTCCACCCACCCAGTACTCCCATTACTGAAAGAGTACTTTTCACTTCTGAGCTAGCCTCAGACCACATAACAGCAGGCATGTCCATCCGTCTTTCCTATGCCCCCCCCTCCATCTTTGCGATGATTAATAAAACTATTTTGAAAACATCCTCACTCCCCAGGTTATTGTTCAAACCACTCACCTCAAAGGAAGCTGAAGGTTTGATACTCTGGAAATTCAAGAGTGGGATTCAGATGTAGGTTTTTAATGGAGAACCCCCCTCCCCTCCCCTCCCCTAGGATGATGATATGCAGTTTTAGTACTGTGTTAAATTTACACTGCATTTACCCACATTCTGGAAATTCTCCACATTTGAAAGGAAAATGTCAAAATTCAGATTCTTGACCATACTAAATTTGGGGTTAGGAAAAAAAAAAAAAAAGCTAGCTAACTGTGTGACACAATATACGGTATACATCATAGAAAAGCAAGCAGTTGTTGGAGACCGATTGTCTCATGTCTAACGCGCCAGTTTCTATTCATACATGCAATGTGGGGTTTTGCATACAAAAGTGCACACATAGGCTCTTCCAAAGGTGTTGTCCCGCCAGCAGAATAGAATCCCCTGGTGGAATAGATTTCCCCTCCCCTTCTGCAGCCCCCAAATCTGCTGCAGAAGGTTGAAGAACACTCCAGAGCAGATGTGGGGGTACGCATGCAGCTGCAGGGGGGGCGGGAAAGGAAGAGGGTATCCTGTTGCACAAGTGGAGGTCTGCTCATGCAACGTTGGGTTTAAGCCATGGACTGCTCTATTACCGTACATATGCAGCACAAGTTTCATTAGAAGTGACACACAGAAAGCTCAATGGGTGGGTAGCAAATACTTACCAAACAGAGCAAGACAGAATCCCTGGAAGATGCAGAATGACTTGCTTTGGAAGTAATATCCTTTTAGATTAGCATCTGCGGTGGGACAGAGTCCAATGACTATGCTGAACATGTCTGCAACTGACAAGTTCACCACAGCGTAATTAATAGGAATCCTGAGAAATTTGTGCCTGATCGTTAGTATAATGATGACGCTGTTGAGCCAGATACCCAGGAACATACCAAGAATCATTAGCACTCCAAGACCAAACTTATATTTCTTTTCACTGACCCGATCCAAGCAAGCAATGGAGTTGCATGTCACATTGGGTCCAAGGAATGTTGAAGCATTAAAAGGAAACCAAGAATGATTCATCTTTCCATTTTGTTTTGTGAGAGGTGATCTCTGTGCAAAGGATAATGATCTCTCATAAGTCTCCTATTATGCTTCCCACAAAAGACACTGATACGATAATACATTATCCCATTCATTTGCATCCAATTTTTATGCCTGGAAAAGGGGTGTGTAATAAGTTTAAGAGCCCTGGGGCCAAACTATTAAAAATACACATTTGCTATTACTGTGGGAACAGGTTTGTTTTTATTCATCATACCTCTCTGGCAGTGCAGCATAAATGTGAATCCAATCTTTAGTGTTCAGTGTCATTTAGGATCAAGCTTCTAGTACTGATTAATAAAAATAACCTTCATATTCTCATATACCCTGGGGAGCTGCTGCCAGTCAGTGTCGACAGTACTGGGCTAGATGAAGCAATGGTTTGACTCAGTATAAGGCAGCTTCCAACATTCCTACGTCTCATCTCTGCTCTTTCCCCATCCAAATTTGTGTTTTCCAAGAGCTTTTCTACAAGAGGCTGCTAGTCAGCTTTTAATCCACTACTGTATATGTACTTTTGGTTTCATCACAGAATTGAGATCTGACACTACATGAGGAGTTTTTCCTGCTTTCCTACATAAGCTCTAGGTGGTGCAGTTGTATAGCAGAATAACACAATTACACAAGTCAAAAGGGTGTTTTCTTTTGCTTTCACAATCAAATGCTGCATTTTTCCTGCTCTAAAAAAACACACTGAAAGTGCCGGTTAGACACAGAAGCAAAACTGGAGGGTCACACTGTCATCCAAAGAACCCGTAAACAACCGTGAGTAGGGAATGACGAGCACACAGTAAATGCCTTGTGTAGAAAAGCCTTAAATTTGTGTCTATTGTTTTACTTAAAAAATAAACTCCTATAACCAGATTGAGTGCAGAAATTATTATTAGGTGTGGAACTGGGTATCTCAGCTAATGTAGCCTGGATGTATCTACTAGTTCTATTAGCAAAACTTAAAAATTGAGATCTTTACAAAAAAGTGTTTGGGGAATGCATGGTATGCTCAATAAGACCATCGTAAGCTTGAAATGAACTTCTGAAAAAAATGCATGGCAGCTCTTAATGGTGGATGGCTTCTGCAAAACAACCAAGAACCACTCTGGTTTTCAAATAATTTTATTAGGATTTCAAAAACAAATCTTATTTTTTGTACACTCTGTATTTTTACATATCACGGGCTGTGGATGAGGTACAGGAAGGAAGAGATGGCATAATCCACTGTTAAATCAGTCTTTTTGTGAATTCTTAAGTGTTTCAATAGTCATTCAAGCCTACTTATTCATTGTAACCTGCACAAGCCATTCAGACATTAAGGAACACAAGATCGCTGTAGCCAATAGCAATGAAAGGATTACAATAAGCTGACTCAATAAATTTCCATAGGGTGACCAGACCAGTTGGGGCACTTAAGAAGAGATGGCTCATGTTTTCCTGATGTTCACCATGTTCAGTGCATGGCTTCATGCAAGTACTAAAGGAATTAGAACTGATGAAATGGCACAAGACAAAACTGGAGGTGTTCAAAAGATGAGGCTGCTCTTCCAGAAATCTCAGGTTTATTCAACACCTTTCATAAACTCCAGGAATTCTGTTAAAGAAAGAAAGCCAAATATGTCTGTATCATAATATAACATTTGGAGATTTAGTGGATGGTCCAATCTCTTACCACTTCTTTCCTTCCCCATCCTGTGTTTGCTGCTCCACATGTGGGATTCCCTTTCCCCGTGGTGAGCTGTGCTTGTGCAAGGCCTATGTGTATTGATTGCCATGCATAAAGTATGGATTATGCCTTTATCCTGTACTGCTTAAAACTTTTCCTAAGCTAAAATTGCCCTATTCTAATTCCTCAAGCCAAATTTTTAAGGAAACGATGGCTAGAATCCGACAGAATTAAGCAACTCTAGGCACATTGATTTCAATGGACCAAAGCATGCTTAATTCTGTGTTATGCTGTGGCATTGCTAATATGGACATTTTGTTTTGTGTTCCTCTTTCTGGATTATCAAAAGCTAAGTTTATATTACTGATAGATTAAACATGAACCATCAGGAATTGAAAAAGAAGCGGAGGCACAATGTGCAAAGATGTGTTTGATCCAGAGACTAGTACATGCTGCAATGCACCTGAGGACTTTCCTCTTTATTTGGTCTTTAAGACATAGCTCTGGGTTTCAAAGTTTACACCCATCTTAAATATATGTCCACCCTGTGCTGCTTTTTATAGTTCTTGCTTTTTATGCAAAATAGCACACACAAAGATATTAACCATCATAGTCGATCTTGCCGTCATTATTTTTGTCTCCATCTTTCATCAGTTCCTCAATGTCATCTTCAGTGATGGTTTCTCCTGTAGCCTGCAACATGAGCTTTAGTTCGTCCAAGTCTATGTATCCATCTGCATTTCTGCGAAAGGATGGAAGACAAGAACTCAAAAAAGTAAGAGTTCTGCTCACAATTATTTCTTAGGCAGTTCTCACCAAGGATTGCAATACAGCTAAGTGCCTATTCAAACACTGTGTTCCCTGTGATACATCAAGGAAATAATCAAGAAGACCTTACTCGTCATTAATCTCTTTATTTCAAGAGATATGTTCATGTGGGCTTTGTGTGAGCCCTGAGCTTTTGAAAGAAAGGAGTTGCAAGCAGAGTGATAATTTAGTGGAGCCATTAAAAACATAATACAAAATTCATAGCCAGAGTTTTGGTTCCTACTTAACAGCTGGTCCATGAGTGAGGAAAAAAGAATAATTGCAGCTAAATCCATGAAACACTGACGATAACAGTGATCAGCAAGTCTTATGGTATAAGTGCAGGGAGGAGGAACATGGACACCCATTACCACTGAAATGGTAATTGTATCTTTTGCTTTTCTTGTGCACCATCATTAGCTTCAAAAGTTCCAGGAACAGCAGTGACCAGTTTCCCTTTCCAACAACTCCACCTGGTGAGATGGGTTTGACCTTTCTTTCAGATTCAGACCTAGTGGCCCCTAATGTATGCTTTCACAATTTTGAAGCTACTGGACAGAACTCAGTAGCAACTGTTAACAGACTGCACAACACTGTGGTCCACCCCTTATGTTCTATTGTGATCTCTAAGATCAGCTAAAATGCACTCTCTTGACCTGTAAACACCTGTACACTGTCCATACATGCTCACAGAAAGGTGTTATTTTTGGAGGCTTCTTCACAGTCGTGATGGCTTGCCAAGTCTAGGCCTCACTGAAAGTGTCTTAATTTCCTCCTACCATCTGAGACTAGACAGGGAGCAACTAGGTCAGGGCTCTCCAACCTTGGGTCCCCAGATGTTGCTGGACTACAGCTCCCAGAGTCCCTTGCCATTAGCCATGCTGGCTGGGTATGCTTGGAGCTGTAGGCCAGCAACATCTGGGGACCCAAGGTTGGAGAGCCCTGAACTAGGGAATAGGGTCTTCTTGGTGATTGGACCTCCATTGCAGGATGTTCTCCCCAGGGACACTGAGATGGCACCTGCACTTTATTAGTTTTTAGGTGCCAAGTGAAGACAATTTTATTCTTCTGAACTTTTAACTGAACTGAGAGCCAGTGTGGTGTAGTGGTAAGAGTGTTGGACTGGGAGTCAGGAGATCTGGGTTCTAATCCCCGCTCGGCCATGAAACTCACTGGGTGACTTTGGGCCAGTCACTGACTCTCAGCCTAACCTACCTCACAGGGTTGTTGTGAGGATAAAATGGAGAGGAGGAGGAGGATTATGTAAGCTGCCTTGGGTTCCTTGCAGGAAAAAAGGCGGGGTATAAATATAATAAATATAATAAATAAATAAATAAATAAATAAATAAATAAAATTGATGTTTTAATTCTGCCATTGCTGTTTTGCTGCTGCTTTTTGCTGCTTTTATTGTTTTTTATGGCTTCATTATTTGTTTATTTAGTTATTATATTTATACCCCGCCTTTTTTCCTGCAAGGAACCCAAAGCAGCTTACATAATCCTCCTCTTCATTTTATCCTCCATTTTATGTTTATATTTTTTATTGTGGCTGTTCCAAGCCACTTTGGAAGGTGTATAGTGAAAGCCAGAGCAGAAATGCTTTCTATCTATCTGTGTATAAATAAATATAAATAAATATTTGTGCTAAATAAAGGTTAAGTACTCAGAAGATTATGGGCATCCAATGGAAGGCAGGAGAAGCGCAGCAGTGGGGTTGCCTCCACACTCCCCTCACCCTCCAAAACATTTAGATGGCTGGTTTTGGTTTTCCCCTCCTTGTGAGGAGGAGAGGCTAAGGCACCACCTGGATTCCTCGGCCTCACTCCTCCCCTCCCTGCCCCTGGGAATGCCCCCCCCCCACTGGCTTCAAAGATGGTCTTCACAGTCTCCGGAGCCCAGCTGATGTGGAAAGAACCCTGCTGGCTGCAAGGGGGGGTGCTCCGCAGGCGGAGGCCCTGCTGCAACCTTGGAAGGCATTTCCAAGGTCAGAGCAGGGACTCCAATCTATCCTATGCCCCCTCCCCCGACAAGGTCGGGAGGCCATAGGCTTGTGCCCTAAATGTTCTGCTCTAAGTCATCAGGGCAGCCCAGGATGACAAGAGCCAGTGTGGCGTAGTGGTGAGAGTGTTGGACTGGGACTCGGGAGATCTGGGTTCAAGTCCCCGCTCGGCCATGAAACTCAGTGGGTGACTTTGGGCAAGTCACTGACTCTCAGCCTAACCTATCTCACAGGGTTGTTGTGAGGATAAAATGCAGGAGGAGGAGGAGGATTATGTAAGCCGCCTTGGGTTCCTTGCAGGAAAAAAGGTGGGGTATAAATATAATACATAAATAAATAAATAAATAAATAAATAAATCCAAGTAATTAAATGTCTATCATTGAAGGCCAATATATACAGACTAATTGCATCTGATAAACTGCATTTTCCATTGACTGTTTCACCTGTCATTTGCTACATCATCACATCTCTGCTGCTTAGGCCACTTCCTGCCTTGAGTGGCTTTAGGCTACCACCTAAACATGCCAAACCCTTCCCATGGTGACACTAGCTTGTGGCCTAGGTCTAGCTTATTGTAGATTGGAATACAGTAATACCTTGGATTGCAAGTGACTTGGTTTGAGAGTGTTTTGCAAGACAAGCAAATGTTTAAATATTTTTTTTTTTTTTACTTGATATACAAGCAATGTCTTGCAATACAAGTACTGTAGTATGGCTTAAATTAAAAATCTCTGTACAAATTTTTTTTGGGGGGATTTCGTTTTGATATAAGAGTGTTTTGGATTACAAGCACGTTTCCGGAACTAATTATGCTCTCAATCCAAAGCATGACTGTACTTCAAAGCAACATAGCTAGAATGAATATTCTGGTTTGTATAACCTTGTGCCTATTAAATGTGATGGTTTACCTAATAAATCTTTGCCAGGAGGACAGGATGATTCCCATCTTCCCAAGTGGATATAGGTGTTGTCGTTTTGTTGTGCTATATACTGTGAGATAAATGGTCTTACCTTTAGCAGAGTTACACAGAAGTGTAAGTTTTTACATAGAAGTTTATTTTTGTACATATGCATATGTCTGAAATACAGTACATATAATTTCCTTCCCTCCATAATGGAGGGGCTCAATGCCACTTACCTGTACGCCCCATTGAACTGAATAGGTATAACTTCTGAGTAGACACATATAGGATTGTGATGTTAGTGTAGTGTATTTTTTCTTTTTTAAAAATCTGTTTTTAACCTTTTATAAGTTACTTTTTGGCTGAAGAACAGCAAATTGATCTCTTAAATCTCTACAGTACCCTTTGATTCATGACAGGGCAGCTGAAGAAGACAGAAGCTGAAACTTTTTGCTTCAACTCAAGACATCCTGTTTTGTTAGTCACTGTAATATATAAACATAATTCAAAATTTTCTGTCTTGCATTAATAATTCTAACGGAGATATAGAAGTATAATTTTACTAGATATAGAAATCAGTTTGTTCCATATTTCATTAGCCATATTATTATGTTTCCATAATTCAACTTGCGTTAGACCAGGACATTATGGAATCCTGGTAGCTGGTCTAAAATTTAGATTTAAGCAACATCCATGCTATCAATTCTCTTTGATCATGCTATTCTATCCTGCCTGACAGCTATGCAAATATTTCCCAGAGAACAGGGGTGATTTCCCTAATCAGATTTCCATACTCTTATATTTAATCTGCGTATAGATGAAGGCCTTTTTACCTTGGCTACTTCAAAAGTGGCCATCTCCTCACATAGGACTCTGACCTGACCCTGAATCAAACAATTTACTTCCTATAAAAGAGGATTTGCTTTGCTACCGGGGGCGTGCTTAGTTCTACTTAGAAACACCTCTGTTTCCACGAATGTAACTCACTTAGATTTGATGAAAACAGAGAAGAAACATTTCTCACTAGAAGGTATGCATTAGGTAAAATAGATGCTTTGTAACTAAGTATTTTGCCCTCTCTTTTCTAGCCTAACATAGCCTTCCCCAGCCTGGTGCCCTCCAGTTGACTGGATGGCAACTCCCATCATTCCCAGCCTGTCTGGGAATGGTGGGAGTTGCAATCCAACACATCAGGAAGGCACCAAGTTGGGGAAGGCTGCTGTAACATATAAATCTGGACAGTGTATTAATAAGAAATGTAGTTTCTTATATGACCAAATTGATGTCCTCTTGTTCTTAAGTTTCTGAGTTCTGCTTAAGCCTCAGCTTACTTGATCTTACCTTACGTCAGGCCTATTAATATGCTACTTCTTTCTATATCATTCTGTTTATGTATGAATGAAAGACCCACATGAGCCAGGGCCAATGACACGGTTCCATCCCACATGGCTTGGTGTGGGAAGGGCCCACAGCATTAGCTCCACCAGCATGGTTCCTTCCTTCATCCATGCTTTACTGGAGCAGCTTTGAAAGAAGTCACAGGGAATTGGAGCTCATGCTGCTATAGTAATGTATGAATGAACCACTAGAGAATATTCTTTAGGAGTGGAATGGTGAGGACAGAAAGCCTTATCTATAATAATAAAAAAGGATGTATGTCTCTGTCTGTCCATCCATCAGTGCCATAGAACCAAGACCATGAAACCTAGACACCTGAAACCTGGCATGCATACTAAGGGCCCCCCAGGGGCATGCATATTTTGCTTTTAAAACACATTAATTAATTAATTTGTGTTAATTTAAATGTATTAATGTGGTTGAAGCCTGCAGTAACATCCTCAGCTACTAAGGGCAGACTTTCCTAACCAGCACATAGCTTTGCAGTCTGTTCAGTTTGAAGCCAGGTGGCTTACGCTGGCTCAGCTTGTCTGAGTGTGGAAAGCTAAGCAGGGTCAGGCCTGGTTATTACTTGGATGGGAGACTCCTCCTCTAGTTTCCTGCATTGAGCAGGGGGTTGGACTCGATAGCTTTGTAGGCTCCTTCCAACTCTATGATCTATGAAATCTATAAGAGATTAGTAGGCCAAGGGACAGAGTGGTATGCCTGCCCCCTACTCCATGCTGTGGGAAGACCAACCCCTTCGGGGAATGGAGTGGACAGACCCCTCTCTCAAGGGGCTGTAAGGATGCACCATGGCAGGGGTCGTGCCTAGGGGTGCCAACGGGAATGGCTTCACTCAGATGGGATGGGCGCAATGTGTCCCACTTTGACAGCTGTGTACGTTTGTTTTGCTTGAAGGTTTCGTGGTACCAAACTAAGCGCTATTCCCACCCATGCAAAGCTGGGTCCATTCACTAGTATTTAATAACCAAAGGGCATATAGACCACATTGCTTTAGCTCATGTTTGCGTTAAACGGGTATCTTTTCTGACCTGGATCTAAATATACATCAAGTATATGCATCTATCAGCTATCACAGTGAAGACAGAGTGTGGAAATTAGTTGGGTTTTTCTTGTTCTTGTGTACTACTACTAGTCATCCCAGCGCAAGGTATGGGTGTGAGAAGCATACTGGCTCAACTCCCTGGGTTCATGACAAAGGCTAACCATGGCACTTACTTGTCAAACATCCTGAAGAGATCTGAAAGTTCATCTTCTGATTTTCCTTTGCTGTCATCTTTCATACACCTGACCATCATAACCAAGAACTCATCAAAATCTACAGTGCCACTGCCTGTCAATGGGAAAAGAAAACAACTAAGGTAATTTCTCTCTCAGGTTGAAAAAGTCCCCATAAATATTGTTTTAGATTTCAAAACTTGGTCAAATATTAGCCAACTACAACACTTTAAGATACTGGAGCAGCTGATAAAGGTTATTTTTTACTTCAAATATGGACAATTATGTAAATTGTTATCACTAACAACAACAACAACAACAACAATAATAATTTTATTTATATACCACCCAACAGCTGAAGCTCTCTGGGTGGTTTACAACAATCAATAAAAAACACACAATACAATACAAAATATACACAATTAAAAACATTATTAAAAAATTTAAAACCAAATTTAAAATGACACAAATAGCCAAAACAAGTTAATGCAACGTGGCCATTGAAAAAACATTAAAAGTGACCACCCCGCCATGCACTATTTAGAGTTGTTAAAAGCCTCAACATAGAGGGCAGTCTTAACCTGGCGCCAAAAGGATAGTAAAGTTGGCGCCAGACGGGCCTCAGGGGGGAGCTTGTTCCAGAGTTCGGGGGCTACCACAGAGAAGGCCCTCCCCCTTGTTGCCACCCTCCCAGCCTCCCTCGGAGGTGGCAATCGGAGGAAGGCCCCAGATGTTGAGCATAGTGTCCGGGTAGATTGTGGTTGGGAGAGGCGTTCCATCAAGTATTGTGGTCCCAAGCCATGTAGGGCTTTAAAGGTTAAGACCAGCACCTTGAATTGGGCTCGGAAGCATACAGGCAGCCAGTGCAAGCAGGCCAGAACTGGTGTTATATGTTCGGACCTTCTGGTCCCACTAATATGTCTGGTTGCCCACATCAGGGGTCATGAACCTTTGGGGGCTATATTAAACCCATCCTTCCCAGATGCTTATAACCAGCCAGAAGAAATAAATAGCTCACCATCTTCATCTACTTCATCAATCATCTCCTGTAGCTCCTCAGGAGTAGGATTCTGCCCCAGCATTCTCATCACCTTCCCCAGCTCCTTTGTGCTGATACATCCATCCTCTGCACCCAGGACAAAGATATCAAAAGCAGCCTTGAATTCTGGAGAAAGAAATGAAACCAGTCATTATGGTGGTGAATTGAACAGTCAAAGCCTCATCCAGCCTTCCCCAACCTGGTGCCTGAGACTACAATTCCCATCACCAACAGCATGGCAATCGAGATATATCATTCCAACATATCTGGAGGGCACCAGGTTGGGGAAGGCTGGAATCTATATCTATATAAGGCTGCTATGATTGACAGAAAATGCACAGCAACTTTCTACTCCTTTCTTCCAATGGTATCAAATTGGTTGTCTCTCTAGTATAAATGTGACCAACTAAGGTCAAAAGGCTAGATGAATAAATGAGTTTCTCACAAGGGCATTAAGCGAGTACCCAGCTCCCACAATTTTACAGATGATTGAAAGGATCAGGTACAGCAGTAGCTAATAACCCAGGATTTTCTGTGCTTTCTTCATATCTCAGCTCCGCAAAGCTGTGATGGAGGAAATCTGATAAATACCAAATCTGATATAAAGCAAACTATAAAGCTATAGTTTGCTTTATATCTGTAGCCACCTTAGTAGTCATTTGGTACTTAAAACAGTTGGATGAACTTCATTAGAGAGAGACTGCAAAATTTTCTCAAAATTTGGATGCAATCCACATCCAACTGAAGGCGGCAGTGACACATTCAATTATTTTAATGCTTCTGGATGGTACTCAATGTGTTGTTTTTAATTTTTTTAAAAAAATAATACATAAAATACAATGAAGGGGGGGCATAGCTCAATAGTTGTGTGTGTGTACAGGGACTACAGGGAGCTCCTCTAGAGATTTTTTTGCAAACAATTTTGAAGCAAGCGAAGTTCCCTAACTCAGCCCTGAAGGAAAAGAAAGAAAAAACTATTGGAAGTCTACTTGATGAGGTTGAGCAATGGGACGCCGGCCCTCAAGACTGCTCCTTTCTCCTCTGCCTGGACTGCTATACTCCCCTGTTTGGAGTGGAGACCTACTGTTCAAGGTGACTCAGCGGATGGGACCCCTCGCTCCAAAGCCCACACCCTCGATGTGTACTTCGCTCCCACCAAGTGCCACCTTGTATTGGTCACTTCAGACTTTATTTATTTATTTATTTTATTTATTATATTTATACCCCGCCTTTTTTCCTGCAAGGAACCCAAGGCGGCTTACATAATCCTCCTCCTCCTCTCCATTTTATCCTCACAACAACCCTGTGAGGTAGGTTAGGCTGAGAGTCAGTGACTGGCCCAAAGTCACCCAGTGAGTTTCATGGCCGAGCGGGGACTAGACCCACGTTTGTTTTTATTAAGAGCAGTTTGTTTTATTTGATTACTTGAAGCAGGGTGCCCCTCCGTTAATTCACTTCTTACTTTCCTGTCACCAGTCAGACTCTGGAGAATTAGAACTTTGAATAAAAAGGTTGATTTATTGTTCTAACAAAGTCTCTAAACTGATATTCAACTCAGGAACAGATAACTTGGAATTTTTAACAGTTACATTCAAACTTGTTCTTTGCTTAGATTCAGGTTAAAGGCAGGCAGATGTTATACAGTGCTCTTTGTATCAATTTGGCTTGGTTACTTGAAAGTTACAGTATCAGACTAGGGAACTTAACTGTCCCTCACACTAGTCCAGAGTTTCTCCTTCTTCCTCAGACAGAAGGTCCTTCACTCCCTAAGTGGAGACTCCTGTGAATTGTTCTACACTAACACCTTCACGTTTGCTTTCTCACAACTTAGTACTAGATTTCCTGTCTGAACTCTTCTCTTCAGTACCACCTTTCCCTGCCTACTCTACTAACCTTCCACTCCCTCTCTCACTCCAACCCACTCTCTTCCCCAACTGACAACCAACTCCCTTAACTGTCAACTCCTATGCTCTCGGCTTCAACCAATCAGAGCCTCTGGAATGTTCAGGTTGGCCCCTCCCTGGGCTTCTGCCTGTCACTCCGCCACAGTGACCCATTAAAAAATACCAAGGGTTAGATCCAGATTTAAACATGAGCAACAGTGCTGGTGGAAGTGGGATTCCCCACCTCCTTTCTCACAGCAGCCCCTCCAGCCCCCTGAAAAATGCTACCCAGAGAGTCAGAAGACCCTGCTGAATGGAATGAGCTGTGGCATGCGGGCAGGGAGTTGCCCCAAAATCAGGCAGAGGGACCTTCCATGAGCAGACCTTTCTCTCTACACAAAGAGCTATACCTTTCCTGCTTTTCCGCTACATAATCTCTAGGTGGAGCTGTGCTATAGAGGAATAGTGCAAATACACCAGTAGAAGCAGCACTTTCAGAAGAAAAAAAAAAAGAAAAGCCTGTTTTCACCATTCTAAAATAACCCGGGAAAGTGCTCTGAAAAAACAGAAGCAAAACTGGAGGATCACATCATCATCTAAAGAACTCGTAAGCAACCATGAGTAAGGAATCATGAGTGCACAATAAATGCCTGGTGTAGAAAAGCTTAGAGAGAGGTTCAGTTGCCCCCCCCCCCCACACCATTAAGTTTCAAGTGAGCTGCCAAAACCTTGTTACCTCGCCAGCATTTTAGCATGGGTTACAGTCTCCCTGTTTTTATGCTGAATAGCTTTATCCTGCCCTTGGTTTGATTGTATGAAATTGACTTTAGTAATTTGAACTGTTCTTATTCTGTGTTATATATATCATAAACTGTTTTTGTATGCCATACTGAATTTATTTTATAAAGAAATATTTTGAGTATTGATTACCTAACTTTCCTTGCTGGTGGCTCTCAATTGGTGACTCTGTATTTTCATTCCAATTACAGGGTGACAATGGGGCAAACTGTCCCTTTGTAAAATAATTGGGAAATTAAATGGCATATACTTACCATTTTTTTGTTCTTCTGTCAACTGCTCAACCTGTTAATAAAATAAAAACCCAATTCATTAATAATCATACAGTATACATATAATTATTTGTATATTTAAACTTCCTGGTAGTTCAGTCAAGTACAGTCCCACAGTGATAAGCCAGGTCAGATGTTTTGGACTTCAACTCCCATCAGTCCCAGGCAGCATGGCCAACGGTCAGGAATGCTGAAAGTTGTTGTCCAAAACATCTAGAGCGCACCAGGTTAGGGAAAGCTGGTACAACTCATCTGGTTGCTTTTTCTCCTGCAATTTAGCCAACTGCTCCTTTAATGATACTAAATGCTGATTCATACAATGTATTTGCTATGTGCTGAACTCAAAACTTGCTGGCTTTTGTTGTAGCTTTTGTGATTTTGCACCAGTCTTTTGAATGCTTCCAAAACACATTCAATTCTCAGCTCACCATATCTTGGTTCAGCTTACGGTACTTTAATGGAGCGGGGAAGCTAAATGGTCTCCATCAGTTCATAAGACCAGTTCAACATGCCAAAGTCACTGACCAAGGCAGCTCATGTTAAAGTCACCGTGTAACAAGTGACTGTAGGCAGCTGTTTTCCAACTTAAGGTCTACTTTGCCCTATGCCTACTTTTAGGGGGGGAAATAAAGCTAAAGTTGAATTTATTTATTTTTTTAAAAAAATTATTTAAAATTTTTCAAACAATATATAAAACAACTAAATAACAAATATACAACTTATATAGTGCTCCCATCACCACGGGACCAAAGAATACATTCTATCTCTATAATCTATTTATTCATTATTCCAAAAATACAACATATCTTGACACGGCATACTCCCTTTTCCCTTATTTAACACAAAATCCAAAAATAAACCCCAGATATCCTTAAAATTGTTTTTCTTTAATTGTCCCCTTTTACATTTGATATTACAAGTTAACATATCATTTAAAGCCATATCCCACACTTCTTTATACCAGTCAGTGACATGGCCGGATTAAGATAGGGGCTGTGGGAGCGGCCGCTCCAGGCCCTTAACAGATAATCGGCCCGCAATTATAGGGACAAGCGGCAATTTTTCCCCCTTTGGAGTTAGCTCTGATCGTTATCATTCAGCATAATTAATGATTTTTTCAAGATTAGAAAGGTGTTCTAAGCACATCTGCATTACAGGCTTGAGGCAAGACCTAGCAAGAACTGTTGTTCTCAAATTAGCATTTCAGTATCTTTGCATTTCAATCACTGTTACTACATTTCTTTGTGAGAATGTCTAGCACATGGGGGGCTTGCTAGGGTCTGTAATATTCAGATTTAGAAGGGACCTCTCTCTCCAGCCTCGAGCAAAAGATCTTTCTGATTCGCAGCTCAATTGTCCAAATGCTAGTTTAACACACACACACACACAAAAGCAACAAGAACAACACAATTATTCTTGGTCAAGCAAAGCTTCCTGCCTTTTTGTTGTGGCTGCTTTTTTTTTTTTTTAATAAATAATTTGGGGGAAATTGGGAAGACCCTTACTGATGAGCTGCAGGAGTTTTGAGTTTTTGCTCCGGCTGGTCCTGATGGCCCTCCTCTGCACAGGTAAGGTTCAAAAGTTTGACTCTTTTGATCTGCAAGTTCTCCTTCTCCTTCTCCTTCTCTTCTGTAAAAGGGCTTTCCCTCTTTTGTGAGCCAAACTGAACGTAAGGGCTGTGTGTTTGTGGGTGTGGGTGTCTGCCTTTTGGGGGTGTTGATCCTCCTGCCGCCTGCAAAATGTCACCTGCTTGGCTAATACTGTGTGTGTGTGTGTGTGTGTGTGCGCGCACGTGCGCTTTCATGGGGAATTGTGTGGCATTTTTTAAAGTTTTATTTTGAAAAACCCCAGAGAACAGAGTTCACCAAATATCCCTCTTGGATATTTTGGACTACAGTTCTCATTTGCCTCAGGCAGCATGGCCAGTGGCTGGGGAAGATGGTTTATGTTTATTTAAAATGGTTGTTGTGAATGTTCTATTTATGTGAATGTGTCTGCCTTTTGGGGGTGTTGATCCTCCTGCCGCCTGCAAAATGTCACCTGCTTGGCTAATACTGTGTTGTGTGTGTGTGTGTGCACGTGCGCTTTCATGGGGAATTGTGTGGCATTTTTAAAGTTTTATTTTGAAAAACCCCAGAGAACAGAGTTCACCAAATATCCCTCTTGGATATTTTGGACTACAGTTCTCATTTGCCTCAGGCAGCATGGCCAGTGGCTGGGGAAGATGGTTTATGTTTATTTAAAAATGGTTGTTGTGAATGTTCTATTTATGTGAATGTGTCTGCCTTTTGGGGGTGTTGATCCTCCTGCCGCCTGCAAAATGTCACCTGCTTGGCTAATACTGTGTGTGTGTGTGTGTGCACGTGCGCTTTCATGGGGAATTGTGTGGCATTTTAAGTTTTATTTTGAAAAACCCCAGAGAACAGAGTTCTCTCTCTCTCTCTCTCTCTCTCTCTCGTGTGTGTGTGTGTGTGTGTGTGTGTGCTTGGCTAATACTGTGTGTGTGTGTGTGTGCACGTGCGCTTTCATGGGGAATTGTGTGGCATTTTAAGTTTATTTTGAAAAACCCCAGAGAACAGAGTTCACCAAATATCCCTCTTGGATATTTTGGACTACAGTTCTCATTTGCCTCAGGCAGCATGGCCAGTGGCTGGGGAAGATGGGAGCTGGGGCCCCAAACATTTGGAAGGGCCCCGGTTGGGGAAGACTGCCCTAGAGGTTAAAAAACGTGGAGGTACTTATCATCAACGATCTGTGATGAATGGTTTTATTGAGTTACAAGCTTATTGTTTACAAAAAAGAAATATTTTCAATATGTTCTGTTTTTGGCACTTTAATGGTAATTAAAATATTTAATTTGTTTTAATATAAAATTGCATCTTCATTTTATTTATTTCCATAAAAAGGCCCACCAAAATCCTCAGCACCAGGCCCATAATGCTCTTAATCCGGCCCTGGTCAGTGATAGAGAAAACTTGCTGAACTTTCCATTTTCTTGCTATCATTAATCTACCCGCCGTTAACAAATTTACAATTAATTCTTTAACATTTTGAGGACCAGCCACCTTTTTGGTTATTGATAACAATGCTAATTTAGGACAAGCTTCTAAATCAATACCAACAATTTCTGATATTTCTTCAAAAATCATTTTCCAAAAATCCAATACATTTTTACAACTCCACCACATATGAGCATACGTACCCAGCTCCTGACCACCTCTCCAACACATTGGAGAACATTTATTATCTATTTTGTTTATTCTCACCGGAGTCAGGTACCATGTCCAAATTAACTTATCCTTATTGACATATTTTTCAATATTCGCCTACGCCAGAGTGGCGTAGTGGTTAGAGTGTTGGACTGGGACTCGGGAGATATGGGTTCTAGTCCCCGCTCGGCCATGAAACTCACTGGGTGACTTTGGGCCAGTCACTGACCTCAGCCTAACCTACCTCACAGGGTTGTTGTGAGGATAAAATGGAGAGGAGGAGGATTATGTAAGCCGCCTTGGGTTCCTTGCAGGAAAAAAGGTGGGGTATAAATATAATAAAATAAATAAATCAAAAATCCCATATCTTATTCCACTCTTCTTTTGCTATTTCCTCTTCAAACTCTGTATCCCAAACTATCTTAAGATTTTCCGCTTGCTCTTCTGATTTCGGAATCATTTTATATATCATCTTTGTAATACCTCTAGCTGATACATTCCCTTCTATAAGTTCTCTAGACATAACCAACTGCTCAAATGCGGTGAACTCTCTTTCATGCTCCTGTCTCCTCTTCCATTTCTTTCCCCATTGAACTAATTGGATTAAATTAGTTCAACCACGAAATTCTTCCTGGTCCAACCCTTTCAATTATTTGTTGCCTTGTCTCCATTTTTTCCAGCCAGTCCATTAATCTAATTACCTTTTTCCCTCTATAAATTCGTTCCAAATGTCTAGCGTTCCCTGGAAAGTCCTCCATTACCACCACTGGAGTAAGCAGTGATATACCCGGTATAAATATTTTCTTGTTTCTATTCCAATTTTCTAACATATTTTTTAAATAGGGGTTTTCTAATCTTTTTATCATATTATACCCTTGCTTTGCAAATAAAAAAGTATCCACCCTATTTCCCAACTCACATGCTTCTATTTCCCACCACATGAGATCCTTCTTAGCAATAATATCCATAACATATCTAAGTTGATTTGCTATATAGTACCATTTGATGTTTGGAAGACCAAGTCCCCCTACTTTCTGAGATTTATACCACCTATTCTTAGTAATCCTCGATCCCCTCCCCCACTAAAGTTGAATTTAAAATGGTAGACTGTAATAAATTATGTCAGAAATGATGATACACACATTAAACAAAAGCAAACAAAACCCAAAACAAAACCCAAACCGCCTACCCTGTTAGCTTGGGAATCTTCCCAGGCTACTTGTGCCTAAATTGTGCAATAGATCTACATATTATTGTTTAGAGATTTTAAATTTTTGAAAAAAAATACTGATGATGTGGCTATAAAAAACAGCTGACTGCTTGCAAAATTGGAGAAGCCTGTAGACTTAGGCTACATGTCTCCTCCTCTGCCAACCATTTGAATTGAAGCTGTTCTCTGTTAGTTACAATATACACCAGTTTCTATTGTGCTGTTGCATCCTGACGGAGGAAACCACGGGACAAGGCAAAGATATGGCCTGGTTGTACGGAAACCAAAGAGTAGCAGCAATTAGTGCAGCAGGTGGTTGAGAACAGGTAGCAGGTTTGGCTAGCTAGGAGCTGCAGGACCCCAGATAGCTCCAATGAAGAGCAGAGCCAGACTGACCTCCTTATATACTGGATCAAGAGCCCAGGAGACCCAGTCAGGCTCTGCCTCCCCCCAGATTAGGAGTGTTTCTTTAAAGGGCCCATGCTTGTGCTCAGAGCCTTGCACTGGTATGGCACACAGAGACCTCTTGATGGGCCCTCTAATGTCTCTGGCGCGTGGGACTGAGTGACCTGATCTCTGGGGCAGACCATTAGACCCAGAGGTGCCATTTACCTCCCTCCCTCCAGCTTGTTCCTCCTCAGACTGAGCGGTTGGTTTGGCCAGGTTACACAGCCCTCCTCCTCCTTGGTACCTGGGGTAGTTTTAGGGTTCAGAGTCCAGACCCAATGGCTGCTTCCAGACAAGGGTTTTGTTGGGCCATCACCCAGCATCATTCATGGAATTTTACGGGGGTCCCAACATAGTCATTGTGACGCCTCACCCCCACCTTGCGATTCGAACTCTCAGCTTTATTATGGTAAAATCCCACCTCCACACTCTATTAATCTCCTCCGCTGCCACCAACCCCCTCCAGGGTAACCAACTCAGACTACTCCTTATAAATTTTTAAAAAGGAACAAGTTTATTTATTTACAATCAAGTGTAGGGAAATAGATAATGTTAAAGGATTCTAAACTTTGTAAACTCACACTCTTGCTCTCTGTCTCTCTCAGACAGCACTACCCAATACTCCCCCTCTATTGCTTAGGAATAGTTCTGGATCATCTCCTGAGGTGAAAGGGCTAAAGTCTTTTGGTGAAATCTTTCTAGTTTTCAAAGATTCACTCTCGACAGCCTTCCATTTTCCCTCAGATCTTAATTTCTCTTGTTCTAAGAACAATCTTTCTGCCTCCAACTGCCTATCTTTTTCTTTTTGCTCCCGATCCCTCGCTTTCTCCTCAGCTTGAAATTTAATCTTTTCTGCCTGCCTCTAATTCCATCACTAAAACACTCTCTTTTGCTTTAGCTTCCATTTCTAAGATTCTTATTCTGTTTTGTTCCCTCATGACTTCTAAATAACTGGGATCTGCCACACCTGGATTAGGATTTCTTTCAAATATTCCCTCATGTCCTGGGTATCTAATTAACATCACTCTCAATTCCTCCATCGTTTCCCCCTCATGTTGTAACTTCAGTTGTTTACATTTCTCAATCAGTGCTTCCTTTTTTAACTTAAACTCCTTCACACAGAGACTTGTTACTGTAACAGCAGACTTGGCCTCTGGCCTCAGCCAGCACCTGCCTCTGAATGTTTTCCCTCACAATAGCGTTTTAAAACTGGATCTTTTCCTCCTCAGAGATTTATCCCAGGTTTAGGAATCAAATCCCCTTCTTGGGATTCATATCCCACCGCATATATACCACGCATATGCACCACCTGTGACGCCTCACCCCTCACCCCCACCTTGCGATTCAAACTCTCAGCTTTATTATGGTAAAATCCCACCTCCACACTCTATTAATCTCCTCCGCTGCCACCAACCCCCTCCAGGGTAACCAACTCAGACCACTCCTTTTAAATTTTTTAAAAAGGAAACAATTTTATTTATTCACAATCAAGGGTAAGGAAATAGATACAGTCATGCCTTGGATTGAGAGCATAATTCGTTCCGGAAACATGCTTGTAATCCAAAGCACTCTTATATCAAAACGAAATCCCCCCCCAAAAAAAAATTTGTGCAGAGATTTTTAATTTAAGCCGTACTACAGTACTTGTATTGCAAGACGTCGCTTGTATATCAAGTCAAAAATAAATAAATATTTAAAAATTTGCTTGTCTTGCAAAACGCTTTCAGACCAAGTTACTTGCAATCCAAGGCATTACTGTAATGTTAAAGGATTCTAAACTTTGTAAACTCTCTCTCTGTGTGTCTCAGACAGCACTACCCAATACTCCCCCTCTCTCCCTAGACTCCACTCAGACTGCCACCCACTCTCTGCAACACACTCCCCCTTGAACAGCACCGCCCACTGTTTATATAACAGGCTTCACCCCGCCTTCTCACACTCTCACCCAATCAGCAGACATCCAACATTCCACACTCCTCTCACACTCCCCCTCCCCCTCACATACTAACAGATATAACGTTTTGCCCATGGGCAGGGGCATCACAGCCACCTTCCATTTATTAAAAAAAACACACAACAACCCATACTTCCCCACCGCTTTTTCTGTCCGTTTCCTTGCCACAGAAAATCTGTTAAGGAGGGAAAGACAGAATAGCTACACAGTACTTTTTGATTGGGTAGCACTCAGAGCCCAGCATCTGTCTGAAAGCGCCCAGGGTCTCCTCCTCTTCAGGGTCCATGTCTGACTTTGGCTGTGGAGCCATGGCAATATTAGATGTATCTTAAAGCTGTCCCTTTTGTTTATGGAGATGTTTAGTGTGGGAATACCTATATATTGTTTCTCAGAATCTATTGCCCCGGTAGATTTTGAATTATTATTTTGAAGTCATTTGGCCACAATCCAACAGATTGGACATGCTTAGACTCACCGATATCAATTAGCATACACATCCTCTTCGTTGGGACTGTAGCCATTGTCTACTATGTTATTTATTTCAGTCATATCCTGTCTCCTATTACAAATAGTGCTATCTTTAAGAGAGTTGTTACACCTCTTCATTAACCTGATTCTGCGGGGTGGGGGTGGGGTGTCACTATGTAAGCAAATTTAAATGCATTTTGGGTTGCCCCAGCTTTACACTGAGACTAAGCCTCAAACGAAGCCTTTTTATTATTGTTTTTTTATTGTATTATGTTTTGGGAGCTCTTGTAAACTGCCCAGAGAGCTTCGGCTGTTGGGTGGTACAGAAGTGAAATATCCCTGTAAATGAGTAGCTGCCACCATCTACTCAATTAACAGAGCACTAGGACTCTTACAGTGCAATCCTATGCATGTCTAATCAGATGTAAGTCTTGCTGAGTTCAGTGGGATTTATTCCGAGGTAGGTAGGTATAGGTTTGCAGCCTTCCCTCCCTCGGAAGGCTGCCCTCAAGGATATTTTCTTGTTGTTGCCTTGGGCCTCTCAGTCAAGCTACTGAATAGATATTTTCAGTAGCTTGACTGAGAAGCCCAAGGCAAGAACATGGGATGAGATATGACGGTACAGAATCTACCCAGATCAGAACACATTGAAATACTTTAGCTTTAAAAAGTAGATGTATGTATTAACAAGAACACCGATAACATACCATTGCACGGAAAGAAAAATAAAAAGTTGTCTCTAACTCATAAACATGCCCTAGCTGGTAGTATAGGCAGATGCTTTCTATCTACGTCTGACAGAAGACTCACTCCAGGAAGCAATAGCTGAGTCAAATCAAAGGACTTGCTCTGTCTTCCTGGCGGAGGAACAACATGGACTCCATGGGACAGGGCTAGCTAGCTAGCTCCAGCTGAGGACTGGAGTCTTGACAATCAGATAACTACTCACTCTAGCTAAGTGTTCTCCAACCTTGGGTCCCCAGATGTTTTTGGCCTACAACTCCCAGCATGCCCCTGGGGCATGCTGGGAGTTGTAGGCCAAAAACATCTGGGGACCCAAGGTTGGAGAACACTGCTTAGCTAAATGGCAGAAGGCCGCACATGTAAAAGGGAATCCCTCCCATTATGTCTGATCACTGAATGGAGATAACTGCAGGGGTTCCAGTTAACGTGCTGCTCCCACCCTTCCAACTGGGTGTGGGAGTGGCACACTAAGTGCTTCACCCAACCTGCATCTTCCCCAATGATGCCTCTGTTGGGGACCCAGCTTCACTGTGCGTGGGCTTTCCCTGGCTGGGGAAAAACATGCCAAGCAGGGTCAGGCCTGGTTATTACTTGGATGGGAGACCCCTCCTCTAGTTTCCTGCATTGAGCAGGGGGATGGACTCGATGGCCTTGTAGGCCCCTTCCAACTCTATGAATCTATGAATCAAAGCATTGACTGGTATTTCGGCCAGGGCCTGTATGATGTCAGAGGGTGTGGACATGCCCCTGATGATTAGCCCACGGAGGGCTTGGGGGGCATTGACACCCCCGCCCCATTAAGTTTGACACTCCTGACCATTGCTCATTAATAGACTGGATGAGAGCTAACAAACTGAAATTAAATCCAGACAAGTCAGAGATTCTTCTGATCAGTAGAAAGAG